>BTPG01000006.1:155666042-156116042 GCA_036245525.1 Semisulcospira habei
AAAAAAAAAAAAGAAAGAAGAAACAAAATCGCGTGGCAGATTGACCTTGTAATGGGGTTATTGAACGAATTCCTTTCATTGAAGAAGAAAGCTTTTGTTAAAATCGTGGGGTTCTATTATCATTTACTACAAGACTCAACGGTCAGGCCCGGCCGGTGCGGCCGAAGACACGTTTGAAAGCAGACGCCTTATTTTTCTGGGCCAAACGGGTACGGGGATTGGAGGCATCTCTCAGTTAAATAACTGCACTGAACAAGTACATTTGGGCGTGCTCTTAACTAAGAAATATTGCATAAAATACCTCTGCAAATGCGAGAGAATGACCGGTGCGTCCGTTGGAGACGAAAGACGTTTAAGCAAGGGAAGGAACTCCGTTCATCGGTGTTGGACCAATCAAATTGATCTGAAAACACTCCGGCCGCTTCCGTGTCCACACACAGGCCCAGGGCATCCCTGAAACACAACGATGAAGTAAATCTGTTAAAATGGGCACATCGTATTTTGATATTTTTTTCTGAATTTTGAATGAAAGATAATACAGAAACAACCCTCAGAAAAAATGGGTTTCTGATCTGGCCACCCAAAATTTTACACCGACCCAGATTGCATAAGGATGGTAAAGAAAGTAACCCATTTCAGTCATTTGGTGTACGCACACACACACACACACACACACACACACACACACACACACACACACACACACACACACACACGCAGGCACACAAAACAAAGTTCATACACACGGAGGTACCACTTAATCAAGCGACCATTGTTGCCTGTCACTTGTCACTTTATCACAGGCGATTGCATACTGTACATGCACAGGTTTAGAGTTTGGGCAGGTATTACAAAGACAGTGGTTTATATTTCTTTTAGTTGCAGACACGAAATCAGCCTGGTCATGTGGCAACGTATCTTACACTTCACTTGCTCTTCACTGCCCAAGCCGCACAGACTGGTTCCATGTTATCGAGGAATTATCTTCTGTTCATGGAAACTGTACAACAGGAGAAACTCTAGGGAACATCATTTTAAAAAATAATGGATACGCACTGTTGTCTGTAAATTGTGTTGGGCAACAGGCCAATACATCAGGACAATGCGAGGAAACTGTTGACTTCCGTCAAGATGAATCGCACGACAACGAGAAAAACAAACTTCTAAAGGTCTCTTACGAGTGCATTACAGGTATGTAAGTCTACTAAAAGGGTGGTGACGGTGATTTCACCGCAAGCACTCGAGGGTGCTCCGTCGAGTGCTTGTGGTGGAATCACCGTGATCATCTCACACTTGATGTCGAATAGAAACTACCCTTTTGCGTCCAGCTCCAACGGACAAATATACGGCAGTACGTCGCCTGTGCACAAATGCAACGTGGTGCACTGACCCCAGTGCACAACCTTATTTTCCCCTTGCTGCGACAAAAGCATTCGCAGGTAAGTGCGTGTAGTCTGCCTTCTTCAGCAGCGGGGGGGGGGGGGGGGGGGGGGGGGGGGGTGGGGCTGTGCGTGGAGGTGTAATGTGAAATGTGGTAGTGGTACGCAGCAGTTTCTAGAACCTTCCTAGAGCGCAAAGGCCATCGGGCCGATATTGCTTGAATGCAAGTGACGTCACACAGCTAGCGTCGTTACGCGCGTCGTCTGCAGTCGGCCATTTTGTGCAGTAGACACAGCGAACATCAGTAACAGCGAAGTAAGAACTCGGCGAAGGTGTGCCTGGATGCGCAATTTTCGAATGTGATGATAGGCCAAAAGAGATAATGTTCCCGAAGGTGTAATAGTGAGATTTGTTTCGTGCATCTGCTGTCCGTTTAAGGGAAGGAGAGAAAAGTTCAGCGAAGAGGGAAGACGACAATCGCAAAGATATTCGGCACTACAGGGTACACGTAGCCGCCTAGATGCACAACACGATTGTAAATTAAAACAGGTTTAACATAAAAACAATGTTCATATAAAAGATGCTTTAGAACATTTTCATACTGCGGCACGACACGCTTTTAATTATGTAGTTCTTTGACGTCTATCTTGTAAAAACCGACCAAGTTCACGATCGCTACTCTTTACCTAGGCCATCTCTGCTGCACAAAATGGCGGCTCTAGCAGACGCACCCAGTTGCGTATTACATGATCGCTTCGTCTTGCATTCAATCAATTGGCCGCCGTTGGCCCGCGCACACTCGTCGGCCAGGTAGCCTTTGCGCACAAGGATTGCACATTGTCGTGTAAAATCGATTTTATGTAAGGTTTCTGTCGGTCACAAGACTTACCTCTTCAGATTCCTCTGCTGGCAAAGGTTTTGCGCTCGTATCGCAAGTTAACCCATTTAATTCCAAGGTCACAATTTTTGGAGCTGCCACTTAACGACTATGTACCTGTTGCAGCAGACGTATCGACCAAGAAAAATCAAAGATAGTGCCAGACGAGCCGAAAGGCACTAAGGTAATATGACACTACCCTTCAATTATGATGGTCCATCTCCTGCAATAGGACGTCGGGGCTAAATGGGTTCATGTAGTCATTACGTCTTTCCAAAGAAAATCCTGTCGAGCCAAATAATATAAACAATATGAGAGGGTCCGAGTTATGTGGACCGTGAGTCTTCATACTTCATACTGTCAGCAATTCACTCCGACTGTTGCCAGTCTCGAAACACTTATTCACACACACACACACACACACACACACACACACACACACACACACACACACACACACACACACACATACACAAACATTTACACACACACATTCGCACACACACACGCACACACACACTAATACACACACACGCGCACACACATTCACAAATTTTAATCTCAAAATATTATATTGGTGTTAATATTTGAACGCTCTGTGGCCAACGGCGGCCCACATCATCCCGATGGCCTTTTGCGCATTGGGAAAGTACCTTAGAGGGAATATCAGAATGGATCCGATAAAGGAGCCAGGTATGGCCTTTTCCAACTGATCCACTGCGGAACGCGTTTGCGATTCCATCAATTCATTGGCGAATGTATAATTATGTCCGAGTCGTACAGTCTGTGAGGGCCGTCACACGAACAATTTATGCCGGGTTAACGAGCATATACCTCGGTTTCAACTGATCACCGTCAAGAAGAAAAGGCGAACCAATATAGCGCGTCTTTCCTATCCCGAACTAAGTTGCGGGTCGCCCTTATTTTCCGCACGTGAGGCAGGATGGAATACTGTAGACCGTATTCATATCCACAACACTTAAATTGACAACGAGGCTCAAACTAATTTGGCAGTGTGTCATTTGGTGTTTCAAGAAACAGTTAAATGTGAAATGGACATTCGTGCCTTCTTCTTTTAGCCGTCGGGTTATTAAAGACACGTACGGTGTTGCGCGTTTGGCTGTACTAATTGACAAACATTTGAAATACTCTGTTTGAATATTCTCTACTTCTTCTCGGAGGACGGGATAGTTGTCGCTTTTGGTCACTGGTGGGGTGACAAGTATGCCTGGGTCCCCTGTAGCTTGGTGGTTGTACAAATCTCAGCTGTTTGCCAAAGATCTCACTAACTGTTTGTGTTACAGCAGTGTGTTGATCAGTGTGTCCACATCCGTGTATTCTGCACCTAAAAGTAACAGTGGTGCGAATTTTCCTCCTATCTTTGCCTGGAAGGCTTTCGCTACCTCTGGGTCTTTTAGCTTTTTGAGGTAGAACTTGATTCTGCTGGGACCCTGCTTGTTTACTTTCTTCCACGCGTTGGGGCTAAATGGGTTCATGAAGTCATTACAGCTTTCCATAGAAAATCCTGTCGAGCCAAATATCTATAAATAATCTGAGAGGGTCCGAGTTACGTGGACCGGGAGTCTTCATACTTCATCAACAGTCAGTAGTACTGTCAGCAATTCAATCCCACTTTTGCCAGTCCCCATTCACTTACACACACACACACACACACACACACACACACACACACACACACACACACACACACACACACACACCACACACACACACACACACACACACACACACACACTGACACACACACAAATTCACACACACGCACACACAAATTCACACACACGCACACACACACACACACACACACACACACACACACACACACGAATTCACACACACACACACACACACACACAGAAACACATACACTCACACGCACACACATTCACAAACCTCAAAATATTATATTGGCGTTAATATTTGGACCCTCCGCGGCCAACCCAATGCGCAAAAGGCCATCGGACCGACGTCGGCCACCGTTGGCCCGTGCAGGGACGTGCGCGAGCCAACGGTGGCCGTCATCGGCCCAATGGCCTTTTGCGCATTGGGAAAGTACTTTTGAGGGAAGATCAGAACGGATCCGATAAGGGAGCGAGGTATGGCCTAATGGTCCACTGCGGAACGCGCGTGCGATTCCATAAATACAATGGTTAAATTATATGTCTGAGTCGTACAGTCTGTGAGGGTCGTCACACGAACGAATTATGCCGGGTTAACGAGCATTCATCTCGGTTTAAACTGATCGCAGGGTGGTCAAGAAGTAACACGAACCAAAATAGCGCGTGTTTCCTATCCTGAACTAAGTTGCGGGCCGCCCTCATTTTCCCTACTTGAGGCAGGTTGGAATACTCTCGACCATATTCGTTTAGACAACACTTAAATTGACAGCGAGGCTCAGACTAATTAAGCAGTGCGTCATTTGGTGTTTAAAGAAACAGTGACATGTGAAATGGAAATTCGCGCCTTCTTATTTTAGTCGTCGGGTTATTAAAGACACGTACGGTGTGGCGCGTTTTACTGTACTAATTGACAAACAAATTTGAAATACTCTTTTTGAATAGTCTTCTAAATGCAGTATAATTAGGCGTCCTTCAGAATCAGGCCAAAGTCAATTTCGACACGAACCATACGTACTAACAGAGTCCCTTGAACTTGAAAGCTATTCGTGCAAGCAGCATGGACGGTTAGGGAGGAGGGATTCACGTCGTGGGGAAAGACGTTTTAATTATCTAGTTTCGTAAATGCCAGTTATGCATGGTGTGTTAGCCAGTTTGTCAATAAGTCGGGAGATATATATAAATATGAATGGTACACGTATTAATTGATGATGATGATGATGATGATGATGGTGATGTGATGATGATTATGATGATGACTATGATGATGATGATGATGATGTCCATAGGCTTCGTGCGTCACGTGATCATTGTCAATGCGTCCGCCATGTTGGAAAGGTTGACGTACTTCCTTTTACAGCAGAGAGAGTAAACAGAGAGTGTTTTTCTGTTTTAAAAAATGGAAAAAGGGAAGGGAAGGGATACTAGAAAATATATTGATCGACTGGACAGTGAACATAGGGTTCGGTACGAAGAAAAAATTCAATTTTTGAATGGTTTTGACCCCTACGACTGCACAGAATCCGCCTGGACAGAGGACTACAGTGCAATTCCTCCTTTGGATTTTCCAAGTCTCACGAGCTATCTGGTGTGTAGCATTAGTGCCTACACTCATGAACAGTTCAGATCTTACAAAGTTTGGAGGCTCATATGCAGTTTACGGATGGATGGGTCCACGGCCTTAGAATGTTTTCGCAATACGAAACAAGGAATGATCAATAAACTAGTCAGCTCTGAGCACATGACAAAATGTATAACACACAGCCACCAACAGAACAAAACTACTAAGGCTTTTATACAAATTATTTCCGAATTCAGTGCTCTTTTTATCATCTGCCAAAAATAACAAATGCACAAATGACAAGAAGAAAATGACGAAATCGTCAATGTTTTCAGCCCACGTCTGTGTAGGGAAAAGAGAAGTCTTTTGGAAAACTCTTAAAAACTGACAGATAACAGAAATAATTAATAAAAGTAAGTTGAAACGTTACCAGCGTGAAAATGTCTTGAGCAAACACGACATCCTTCTGAAGAATGCGAGAAAGTGATCCTCTCCAAGTTGATAGCGGATACCCAAGCCAACCTTCTCCTACTTGTCAAATCTTTCATTTGCGATCCTTGGTTTGTTTTAACTTTAAGAATGCGAAAAAACTTAACATTTTCATTTATTCTGGCTCCAGCTGTGTTATGTGAACTCATAAAACAATCTTTAACGTAGCAACGCGTACCTTTCTCAGGCATTTTCGATGGCAGATTCGACGATTATAAACGACTCGACAGCGTACTTTCAGTTTCTCACCTTGCCGTCATGGCGTCGCGCAAGGAGTTTTGGGATTGACTGACGTCACATTCACGAAGCCTATTTATATAGTGCGAGTGTCCAGTCTTGAAAAGTCTGCTCGGAGCGCTTCGGGAGACGTTTGACAAGAAGAAGAACAGAAAAAAAAACACTCAAAAGAAGCAGAAGACGAAGAAACAGAAGAGGTGGTTGTCTGTTTTTTTAAGTGGGTCTTCAGCTGCTTCCAGAAGTCGCTACAACTCTCAGCCTCCTTCAGGTGGCCAGGCAAGGCGCTCCAGTGGATGAAGTACTCCATACTTCTTCTTGCTGGTACAGTTTGTGCTAGGAAGACGAAGACGGGACTGTGATGGTGAACGAATTGACCGAGATGGAGCGTAACTGGGGATTAGTTCTTGTAGATAAGATGGGGCAGAGTTATGCAGACATGCAAATGTCAGAGTAAGGTGGTCAACGCGCAGTTCCACCGGAAGCCAGTTAAGACTGGTGTGATGTGATCTGTTACTTTCCTGCGAGTCACAATGCGAGCAGCAGTATTTTCTGGAGACGGCTAAGCTGGGAGGACGGCATACCCCGGAGTGCGCAGTCACTGTTGTCGATTGTGAAATTATCACGGTGAGTGCAACATCTTTAGCTGCTGCAACTGTCAGAAATGGCCGGATTTTGCTCAGAAGGCGCAAAAAGAAGCTACAGGATTGGACAACGCAGTTCTGCATCCAGGATCAGGCCGAGATCACGAACAGTGTCAGAGAATGGAATCAGTGACTGACATACCTGCATTCCTCCATGACTTGAAAGCAGAGCATGACATGACATTATTAAATGATTGACAAACGAAGTCACAGTAAAAGCCGTGACAAGTAGCTGCCCCAGACCACCAGGCGTCTCCATACACACCCTCAACCCGTGTACGGACAATCGCTTTTTCATGTGCATATAATCTGCTATAGCGTAAATTTCGTGCTTTTGCTGGTTTCATTTATCTTAGTTTAGTCCATGCACCCGTAACCTGTCTCGAACCTAACACGCCAAAATTGTCCAGTAAATTGTAGTGCGTGGAAATCGTTTTCTTGTTCTTAAATATGCGGCCCTGCGTCAGTTCCCAGACTACTGTATCGGGACAAATCGCTAATACACCTCCGTTAAAACCGTCCAGTAAGTTGTAGTGCGTGGAAGTCGTTTTCTTGTTCTTAAATATGCGGCCCTGCGTCAGTTCCGAGACTACTGTATCGGGACAAATAACTAATACACCTCCGTTGGTGGGTTACCTGGCCCGTGCTAATTAAACTCGGGTTAGGTTTGTCATCAACATAGTTTGATTTTTTAGTCAGAGACAACTCGGTCGTATGATCACCCAAAACTTTGTCCGGTTTTAGTTTGTTCTGTTTGTCATGTATTTTGTGCCGGAGTTTTTGGGTCTTCCATCATTTGAATCGATTTTTGCTGTCTGCTTTCAATAAAAAGCCAGTTCGGCAGATGGACAGGCCTATGATGTGTATTTAAATGTTATGCCCATATCGCAGGTTGCGATTATTTATGATGCTTGTTATTTATGCCTATGTATACGTATGTTTCAGATGACACGAACTACAATATCTGCGAAGATAGAACGGACATGCCAATTACTGCTAAAGTGATATACCTCGCTTCTGCAAACTTTTTTTATAATACATTCAACAGCACCGAAAGCCGACAATGTCACTGCAAGGTTTCTGGTGTAGTATTAGTCAAAGCTTTGTACGTGGCGGTCGCAAGTCATCTGAACGTCCTCTGTGTAAATTGCTATAATAACGGTTCTTTTCCAAAAGAAGACATCACTTTGATAAATGAAGCAATATTTCTTAACAAAATCGACAGGAGCGCCATCTTGTACATAAATTTCAACCACAGTGCGTCGTCAGATGTATTAGAAAACTCTGCTTGGATACAAGTTGAAGGTAACGTAAACTTTGTTGTCTACTTGCCTCTTCTTGGTAATTGTTTTTCTTTTCAGTTACAATCCGAGGAGAAAAACGGAAGTATCCCTGTGTTTGGAATATTGTTACCGCAGTGACAGCTTATGACATTTAGAACAAAAGAATCTTACACTTGTAAACGCTGATACATCTGGTTGATACAGTGAAATTTGAAACCTGTATACACTAGTGTACATTTAAGCCTGTATGCTTTTAATTGTGATGTGACTTCATCAGTCTGTATGGGTTATATTAACCCCATCAGATTGATGAAGTCATATGACCGTTAACACATTTCTGCCAGCAATAGGCAATGGCTCTTATGCGTCAATGCGGCTGCAGGGACTCGTGAGAATTTTTATCTCTTGCAGATGCAACTAGCTTGCTGAGAAAGTGTTCATAAATAGCTGCAAGTGTAAAATGGGGATTTCTGTCCATCAAGGTGAATATCCAAGGTCAATGGTGCTGCAATGTAATAGAGGACTGGAAACGTTGACTTCGACAACTGATGGCAGTTCTTTGAACATGTCTACCACCACTTTCAACAGTCCTACAACTACTTATAATAATTCTACAACTTCTACAACCAACAAACCAGGTAGTTGTTCTCTGGATTGGTATTACTTCTTTGGAAAACGTAACCACTTTACTTCCAGTAGCCACGAGTTGTCTCTAAAAATAGCATTCGCAGACTGACCGCCAGACTTAACCCGCCCGTTCGAGAAACACGGATATGAAGGAGATCAGTAAGAAGTATAGGTCGTTATAAATTCCGGCGACAGCAAGGAATCATTTCCGCCAGAGGAGGCAATTGTTCTCAAAAGTCCCTGCTTCTGCAGGGACTTATATGACTGTGTTTCTTGCAGACGGAACAAGCTAGATGTATATAAACAGCTGCAAATGTAAATCGTATCTGCCCACCCAGATGATGATCGAATTGTGCTGCAATGTAACGGATGACTGGAAACATTGACCTTGACGACTGATGATGGTTCTGTAGACACTGTCACCACCATTTTGAACAATCTACAACTTCTACAACCAACAAATCAGATAGTTTGTAGGTGTGACTCGATTCGATTCGATTATTTGGCAGGGACAGGGCTTCCAGCTCTCGCTGATTTCGCCCTGGGTAGGGGTGAGGGTCGGGGGAAGGGGGGAAGGCTCTCTTTGTTCGTTGCCTCGCTCGTAGCAATGGCGGATGGAATTGCAGAGGCCGGGTGGATGGTGGTGGAGGCGGTTGGTGCGGTCGGTGGACAGTTGCCTAGGTCTGCTGCAGCAGTGGTTGTTGCGGGTGGAGTTGCCAGGCTGGTGGTAGGTAGTGCTCCAACCACTGCAGCAAACACTGCAGGAGTGGAGGCGGCGGTGGCGGTGGCCGCTGGAGACGTAGCGGGTGCTGGGGTCTCGGTAGCTGGGGTCCATGGGGTCGCGGCCAGTGAAGGCGGGGTCTCGGCGTGGAGCGCTGGAACGGGCGGGGTGGGTGGCGTGGCTGGATGCGGAGGTTTGCCGGTGGCGTTGGCAGCAACGGTGGCCGTGGGTTGACTGGGTTTCGCGTCCGGGTGGGTTTAGGTGGCCGTCGGCGCTTGCGTCTGTTGGAAGTGCACGCTGGGTTGGTAGCTACGGGTCTGTGCCTATGTCGGCGGTGGCCAGCGCGGTGAGCATTTGGCTTCATGGGTTGAAGGGGTCGGGGTGGCGCCCCCCCCCCCCCCACACACCCACCTCGCTGGTGTAGACTAGGGGGGGGGGAGGGGGGAGGGGCCGGTCTGTTTACTCTTTGTCGCAGTGGCGGCTGTCGTCCCCTTGCTGGAGGTTTCAGTTATCGCCTGATTCTAGCTGTCGTGTCAGGGGAACGGTCTGGCATCCGATGTTGGCGGTCTTGGGTGGAGTGAAGTCTGCCAATGCGCCAGTCTCTGGTGACAAAGGCGCGGTGGTAGTTATCCCAGCCAACTGGCAGGATGGCCGGGGTGTCAGCTTCCAACAGCAGTACTAGGTCGTCGAGGTCGATACCTTCGAGCCGGACCTTCTTTTCCTTCTTGGTCCACGCTCTTTCCTTCATGAGGTGTTCGAGGATGTGAACAGGCGAGGGGGTAGGTGAAAGGTCCGGCTCGGATGCCGGTTCCGACGAGGCCTCGTGCTCTGTGTCTGGTGGTGGTGGTGATGGGGCTCGGGCTGCGACGGGATCGCGTTCGTGCGCATGTTGGTAGGCGAGGATTTGTTTCAGGAATACTTCTAAAGGGGTGGCCGGTCCTGTGAAGGGGAAGTCCATGTAGGGGAAATCCCAGGAAGGGTTCCGGAACTTCTGTAGGAACGTTGGAGATAGCGGTGGTCTTGTCCGTCTTATATCTCTCTCTGTCTTTGGCTGGGTCTGCTGCAGGTGATTGTGGCTAGCCACGTATTCTTCTGTCTACTGTTGGTTCGTTCTCTGCCTGTTCGCCTTTAAAATGGCGGAATCATGCTTCTGAGAAGCCATGAGTCTAACAGGTGGAGTGGAGAATCAGTGATGAGGTGAGCGGGAGAGGTTACTCGTTGGGGACTCGTAGCGCGGGGGAAACTGTCCGCTAGGTGTGCTCTGCGCCGAGTGTGTGATGACGATGATGTCGAAGTTGGTGTGATTTGTATTAATTGCTTCTTCTGTACACGCAACATCTTTTAGTAACTCCTTCCCTGCCACTGGACGCATATTTGTTTTTGATATCTTTGTTTATTCGACTACCACAAGCTACACCCGCCCAAGAAACATGGATACAAGCTGATATCAGCAAGAGGTATAGATCCTCATGAGCCCCCGCAACTGCGGGGGCTCATGAGGATCTATACCTCTTGCAGTTGTATAGGGGTTCACTTTTTCTCGTCAGTGATGGGCCTAAAGACAATCATGTAGGTTACGTGGCTGCATCCACCTTCATGATGGCCTTTCATGACAAGTGACGTTTTCTATCTATCTATATCCCGTAGTCTTGCCGACCGTTGGGGCACCACTGATGACTTGGCAACCAGCTCCCTCCATTCCACTCTGTTCTCTGCCATTCTTAGCGTATCGCCCAGCTTCAGTCCTGTCCACTCTGAGATATTGTCCTCCCATCTTTTCCTCTGTCTTCCTCTCCTATGTCCTCCTTGCACAGTACCCTGCAGGATTGTTTTTGGCAAGCCCTGTTGAACCCGTGACATGCCCATACCACCTCAGTTTTGCGTTTTTTTTTTACAATGGCTAATAGGTCTTCATACGGCCTGATGGCTTGCCTGATTCTGCTTCCCACTTCCTCGTTCGTGATGTGATCTCTGTATGAAATGCCAAGCAGCCTTCGAAAACATCTCATTTAGGTGGCTTGTATCCTCCTTTCAAGGTCTGCTGTGTGGGTCCATGACTCGCAGGCATACAAGTGACGTTTTAGGAACATATTTTTCATGCAAACATATGTGGTTGCTGAAAGCAGGATCTATTGTAGTATTACGACCTAAATCGTTTCAATGTGATTTTCTTTCAGAGGCTTTATTGCTGGCAAGCACCTATTTCGGAGGAGTGGCGTCTGTTTTATTGATTGGTGTTGCTGCTTTTCTGATTAGAAGGTAAAACATTTTGATATTTCCGCCGTGAAATACGGATACTTGTACTGACAACAGAAATAAGACTTTCCATCATAAAAGCAGCATGACATTATGATACCTGGTATTTTAATTACGCTAACGCCATATCGACCTGGGATCACCTCAGGCTTAGCGTACGCCAATACAGAGTGACCTCAGATTGATCATTAACCCATTTCGTTTCATTCTGATACACTACTGCTTAAAATTAATTTGACTGTGATAGTTCAAGGGTGTCGCCCGAATAGCTTGGCGCCTGAGGCGCCAAGCTATTCCGCGGCACCACCCTTGAAATAAAAATGGTTGATCTGTCTCCTGATGTGTAATTTAACCTTCAAGGGTCAATTTTTTAATCAGCCTCAGGATGTAATGGGTTAACCGAAGTAACGTCTACTACTTTACAACATTACCGGCAAAAAAAATCGCAGATGATTTGTGTGCAGACACTACGGACGTCGAACCAAGCAGTGTAAAGACGAAGCCCACGAAAGTACTCACGCTAGGAACCCCAAAAGCACAGCTCTCAGTCCAACTACTGGAACAAACTCGAACTACGAAAATGCTGTCGCGACTGCCCACGGTGGTGTTGGCGCCGGTGACCTGGAGTTCAGTCCCTCACATAATGCAAGTCCTGGCGTCTACGAAGTTCCCGACCCGCTCAGTTTTACAGCAGGTACATCTTATTAATACAGGGCGATCACTCCTTTGTCAAAGTAGTGATCGCCCTGTTAGCTCCCGCTCAGTGTCAGCTGACGCAGAATGTGTTTCTGCAATTTTCGTTCATTCAACACCCACAAAACCCTGCATGTCCCAAAGACATGGATTTAAAGTGGTGTCAGCAAGAGGCATAGATCCTCATGAGCTCCCGCAACTGCGGGGCCTCATGAGGATCTATACCTCTTGCAGCTGGATTGGCACTGAACGGGTTATCAGGATGCCATAGGTAATGATTAGTTGCTGACACCTCACACGGAACCGACATCCGGAACATAAAATACTTATAAACTGTATTTTCATATACTTATGTTCAACTTAGTGAAATTGCAATTTCTACATCTCTGTAGAATATGGCAATTGTTATTATTGCAAATTAATTTCAGTGAATAAGTGTGTTATGTCCCATTTTAGATTCCGTCGTGAGATTTCCTTAGTCGCCTGTTCGGCGTTAAACCCCAATAACTAACTAACCCATTTTAAAACATATGCCAAACTAGAGATGATCTTAACATGTGTTCAAACAGCAAATTGTCTTAGTTTGCGCCTAAACTACGAAGTGTGTTTAACCTATAACCTCAAAATTATGCAAGCGGGCATCACTTGTATCAGATTTATTATCTAGTTTCTATAGTCACATGAACTCACCCTTGTAAAAGCTGTTTAACCCTCTTAACCCCACCGCCGAATTTCCAAACTTTTGGAGGCGTTGTCGAACGACTATGTACCAGTTGTAGGAGATGAATTGATCATGATAATTCAAGAGTAGTGTCAGATGAGCTTGGCGCCTGAAGCCGCTAAACTCATCTGGCACTACCCTTGAATTATCATGATCAATCCATCTCCTGCTGTAGGGTCACATGGTTATATGGGTTAACTTTTTGTCTTTGTTTATTACTGCAGCGTATTTCTTCCTTTGTTTGATTCCCCCCCCCCCCCCCCTTCCCACATTTTACACGATCGGCGATCACTTGCTATTTCAGGTGATGCTGGTAGTCCAGACACAATTCCACACACATCCGGCGCTGGCAGCAACGATGGCGACATAATCGGTGACTCGGTCACTGGCTTTGCTGATGGCGGCGACGATGGTACCACCTACTGTAGCCTGACCCATGACGAGGAAAGAGAAAGACGGGATGACAGCTACACGTCTCTCCCACAACGTTACGTCAACGTAGAGATGCAACAGCCACAGCCACACGTGGAGCCCAGTCAGGCTGACAGTGAACCACACACTGGCTGTCTCCCTCGATTCGCTACCTGCGGTATCGAATCGAGGGAGACAACCAGTGTGGGTGTTAGTGTGGGTACCGCTGGTATCGCAAAGAGGGAGACAACCAGTGATGCCTATACCAAGAACGACTATCTAACACCAGTGTAGACAATGCGATGGTTCACGTCAGTCTGTCCTCTTTACCATATCGACTCGGTTGTCACCGTCACGTGGCTACTAGTTTTACGAACGGTCGGCAAGACTACGGGAGACAGATAGATAGATAAGATAAGATAAGATAAGATAAGATAAGATAAGATAAGATAAGATAAGATAAGATAAGATAAGATAAGATAAGATAAGATAAGATAAGATAAGATAAGACAAGACAAGACAAGACAAGACAAGACAAGACAAGACAAGACAAGACTAGACTAGACTAGACTAGACTAGACTAGACTAGACAAGACAAGACAAGACAAGACAAGACAAGACAAGACAAGACAAGACAAGACCAGACCAGACCAGACCAGACCAGACCAGACCAGACCAGACAGACAGACAGACAGACAGACAGACAGACAGATAGATAGATAGATAGATAGATAGATAGATAGATAGATAGATAGATATGAGCTGACATGCAGTGTGATTTTACTTTTGTTTTTCTTTATACAGAAAACTCCCTTTATAACAAATTGCCGGGCCGGGGACCCAATTTTTCTTGTTATATCCCATGTTTGTTATAAGCGAAGTAATGTACGTTTCAAAACTGCTTTTGGGACCTTTGAAAAAGTGTTGCAATATCCGACTTGTGTTATATCCGACCTTGTAATAAGCGGAGTAAACTGTATATATTATTTACTAAATGTGCTTTGAAATAATTTATCTTGTACCCTTAGCTCGTGCGTGCGTGCGTGCGTGTGGAGACTCAGGCTGTATCTACATCCTGCTTTGTAAAATGACAGACTACACACTACACTGCTATTAATTCCAGAAACTGTTCATGTAGCATTCGCTCAGTGCAAACAGATTCACCTTGTGCACTGACCCGGAAGAAAAACTGACTACCCCGAATATCGTGGGAAAGCACGTTTCAATAGAAGACAAACATGGCCTCTCTCCGTTTGATGAATAAATAGCCCGATTTCTGACATCAAGAAGCATAGATTCTCATGAGCTCATGCGGCCGCAGGAGTTCATGAGAATGTATGCCTCTTGCAGCGGGTAGGTGTTTGCCGAGTGACACGTTTTGGGTTCGCCATGTCACAGTTATGAATGTCTGGACATTAACCAGTACGTTTAGAAACTCGAAGTGGGGGTACGTTTTGTATCACTGAGTGTCCTCACTGACACAACGTCAACTTCCTCTCTCAGTCTTCTACACAGGTGTGATAAGAACCTTATGGGAAACCTAGTTGACTACTCTTTTTTGTTTTTAAGAAGATCTGAGACCCTGAATGTGCGGTTAACACTGATCGTTGTTTGCTCTGTTCTCCACTTAACTCATTCAGCCCGGCGCACGTATTTCCCAAATTTTGGAGGCGTCATCTAACGACTACGCACATGTTGCAGGAGATGGATCGACCATGATAATTCAAGGGTAGTTCCAGATTAGCTTGGCGCCGACAGGCGCCAAGCTAATCTGGCACTACCCTTGAATTATCGGGTCGATCCATCTCCTGCTGTAGGGCGTCAGGGCTGAATGGGTTAAGACACGTTTGTCGTTTTGTGCGGTATATCAGCGGATATGGGACGATTGTCTCTACAGAGGAATGTCTGCCTCATGAGTTTTTCCGTGAACAGTGTAGCAGTTGTATAAAGGCTGGGGGACACTCCATGGAATCTCAGCGTGTCTTGCAACAAATTGTGTGGTTGTGACCATGTTCGTAGTGGCTCCAACGACTTTGTGACAGTTGTTACAAAGCCCACGGAGCTTTGTGGCAATTTTTCACCAAGCTTTGGCGTCTCAGTGGGCTTTGTGACAATTGTCACAACCTTGTGGATCCTTCACAAACTTTGTCACAACGAAAGATTTTGTCACAAAGCTCTTAGAGACTGCAAAGAGTGTCCACAAGATTTGTGATAACGGTCACTTTATTAAAAAGTTCGGTACAAAAGCCCCGCGATAAAGACAGTGGGTTTTTTTTCTGACAGTCATGGAGAAATTACGAGACTGCTGAGAAATCTTGAAATTAACAGACAAAGAGGTAAGTTTTACTTGTTTATTTGTTCAAGTGAATTGAATGATACATCATGTGCAGTTTAATTAAAGTGACCCAAGCAAATAACCTGTAGGTTTAAAAGGCGTGCAATCAACTTTATATAATACTGGGCAAAGACTTCGAGCCGACGTCGGCTACAGCTGGTCCACGCAAGTTTGCGCGCAGGCAAACTGCGGCTGACGTTGGACACATGACATTTTGCGCACTGGGTTGTGAGTGCTTTTACAAAATATGACAAGAACGTGTCATTTGCATACCAAAGGACCTTTGTCATTATTTATTTTATCACGCCCATGCCAACGCCCTCTTATTTTCTGACAAACATAGAGGTCTCTCACAAACCAGATAGGTGAGGATAGCGCTAACAGAATAAGTTGTACACATACCAAGGGGAATAACTCAGCGCTGGACAAACAAACAGTTAGATCCTCAATGTAGGATGTAGATGATCGTCTTGTTCTATACCTGCGTATTTCTCTGTGGGCTGGCGATTGTGTGCCTCATAGGCGGGGGCAGGGGATCTAACTGTTTGTCTGTCCGAGTAATTCCCCTTGGTATATGTACAAACATAGAGGTCAACCATTCAGGTTTTCACCTCTTCCAACAACCTGACGCTGGGAGTCTTCACAGTTTACACAATGAATGCATTCTCTGAGTAGAGTGGTTGCTCAAAGCCGCACCACATGTATGCCCTAATAACGGCTGTGCCTTGTCCTTGGCATGAGTACTTGTCCTGTGCGGAAAACCACCATACTGTTAGAAACGAATCGACCATGCTCGTTCAAGGGTGGTGCCAGAATAGCTGGGCGCCAAGCTATTCATCCTCTGGCACCACCCTTGAACGAGCATGGTCGATTCGTTTCTAACAGTATAGTGGTTTTTCTGACACCACCCTTGTTGTGTTGTATGAGGGCCGGGTAAATGTAGTGACTGAGTCACTATGTATACTGATACAGCTTCTACCCGCAGTCAATGTTTATGTTAAACGCGGCGGAGCGTGTAGCTGGCGTGAATCAACTGAGTGTCATTTTTCATCTCTAACAACAACAAAAAACCCAAATAGACTAAACAAACGCTCAACTAAGTTCAGAAAAGGCGGCTTGTAAATGTCAGCGTGTGTGACTTAGGATGTGGCATCTAGCTTCTTTTCTTCTGTACAGGACCGGATCGTACCAAGGGGCAGACTGAGGAACAAGCGGGATGGAAGTGTTGTGCGCGGTTGTATTGTGCCTGTTACCAGTGTATGTTGCTGAACAAAGACAGACGGGTAAGTTTGATTTTACACGCTGATCCTCCAGGCAGGCAGGAGAGATCCCTTTGTCTGTTCAGTTGTGATCATGAGTTCCACACTTTGTGGGGTACTGATTTTCTAACGTTGTCAATGTGAATATGTAACAAAAATAAACTATCATGTCTAACTTCAACTTCTACCCAGCGCGCGTGCATACACACGCGCACTACACACACACACACACACACACACACACACACACACACCCGACACACACACACACACAAACACACACGCACCTACAAGCACGCACAAACACACGCACACACACGAACGCACACGAATGCACGCGCGCACACACACGCTAACGGCGCACGCACGCACGCATACACATACAGGTAAGCCCACCACGTAATCTATTGAACATTGATGCCCGTCATAAGTCGCTTGATTATCACAGGCAATTGCATTCATGTGCATGTTCAGAGCTGGGCAGAATTTACAAAGGCATTGATTATATTTCTATTTGCAGACATGAAATCAACCTGGTCATGTGGCAACGTATCTTACACTTCACTTGCTCTTCACTGCCCAATCCACACAGACTGGTTCCATGTTGTCGAGGAAATATCTTCTGTTCATGGAAACTGTACAACAGGAGAAACTTTAGGGAAAGTTACTCTAAAAAATAATGGATACGCACAGTTGTCTGTGAACTGTGTTGGGCGACAAGCCAATACATCCGGACAATGCGATGAAGCTGTTGACTTCCGTCAAAATTCGCACGCCGACAGCGAGGAAAACAAACTTCTAAAGGTCAATTTCGAGTGCATTACAGGTATGTAAGTCTACTATAGTGTGACTGTGTTTCTTACAACAGCGTGTGTACTCTTTAGAAACCATTTTGGACTGCTTTCACGTTAATGATGCAGTTCTACTACTATTGCTTTAAAAATGACTATGAAGTTATATAATAGTTAAGTTATAATTAAGGTGGTGACTGTTTATGCCGGAGCGACTGTCTAATAGCCTGCGCTGTTCTTATGGCGACGGGCCCCTGTAACGCACGCAGACTTGCCCACAGTCGTACGCACAGACTCTCACGCAACAGACGCATACACCGCCACTGACTCAGACGGGCGCATTCATGCGGTAAAACACAACACACGGCTCCCTTTCTAAAGTAACCTTTATACACTATAAAAGAAAAGAAAACGCTTTAAAGACTATCAAAGTATATATACAAGGCTCTCTATCACACACTCAAATCACAGTATCTTTGCCAGGCTAGGTTTTAGTCTCTCAATGTCTCCAACCTGTTTGATGTTGTTGCCTGGTTACGTTGGTCCTTCTCACGTCTAGGCGTGAAAGTCCTTCGTCGTACGCGTATTGCCGTCCTGTCTCTTTGGGCACGGACGTCCTCGTTCTCGTACGGTACACTCAGTTCTCGCTTGGACTTGGGTGTCTTGGTTCCCAGTCAGACTCACTCTTAGAAGAGCTGGAGGGATGACCTCACGTAGGTCCCACCTGCGACTCGACGTCTCGGCGTCCGTCTTCCACTCTCGTTACAAGAACTCTGAATAGACAAAAGTCCCAACGTAACACTTGCTAAACACACAACATATTGGATCAATGAGAAACGTCACGTAACCTGGCTGATACAAATAACTCACACGTTCATTCCCACACACACACGTGCTTCATAAACTATTTTCGTATCACCCCATCTCTGTCACTATCTTGAAACAGACTATAGCCTAACACTCTTGCTATACATTACTCTATACCCTGGAAAAGACTATGCTTACCCAACCACGTACTATCTTCATAGCGGCTTAGACATACACACTTCATATTCCTTTAGTCATCTAACTCGGTAAACAACTGTATACAAAAACACCGGTTACTTCACCGAATTCTAAACATACTATACTAAACCAAACCGGAACACCGCTATACAACCACATTAATCTTACCACGCATACTGTCTTTAACTAAACAACTATCAATACTACGTTTATAAAAACATACCTGAAATCTAGGCTTCAGAGTCTTGGAATGCGGGCTAGGTAACTCGAACACAACCGTTCCATAAGACAAAACAGCCCGCACTCCCGATCTAGACCTCTGACCGTCACAGCTTTTGCCTAAAACTCACTAAACAGAACTCACCAAAACTCCGTGCTAACCATGCCTTACATATTCCACGTGGGCAGCAGGCCCCACGGACTTTCGGCACAAACAAACCATTAACAAAACCCGTACCGTACTAATCCTACTCGTTAACAAAAACCGTACCGTATTTACCCTAATGAATGAGCACTATGCACGAGCATAGAGCTTCATCACAGCCCCCAGGTAGCAACTGTGAAGGTATTCGTCTTTTTCTTTTTTCTTTTTTCTTTTTTTTTTAATGCGTATTTTTTTTTTAATTATTATTATTATTTATGTAACTAGTCTCAGCCAAGCGGAAAGTTGCAAAACATTATATTATGTGTTACAGAGATACTACGATAGGGCCGTCTTTAGTTTGCTTGTGTTAGGGAGGTTCAGATCGGGTTGGGGCCGTTGGCGGCGGCCCGCATTAGACGCCTTAGCGACGGGCTTCCACCCTTCCCGCCGAGCCATTGTCCGTTTGTTTGAAAACTGTTGTGTGTGTGTGATTGCGAGTTGCACCCGAGGTGGCGAAACGAATTTCTCTTTTTGAGATAATTAAGTACTATTATTCTTATTATTCTTATTCTTAAAGGGGTGGTCACGGTGATTTCACCGCAAGTACTCGACGGTGCACCGTCGAGTGCTTGCAGGTGGAATCACCGTAATCATCTCACACCTAATGTCGAATAGAAATTACCTCTTTTGCGTCCAGCTCCAACAGACAAATCTACGGCAATACGTCGTCTGTGAATGAATGCAACGTGGTCCACCTCAACGCACAACCTTGCTTTCCTCCTTACAGGAGCATTCGCGGGGAAGTGTGTGTAGTCTGCCGGGGTGGGGGGGGGGGGGGTGGGAGTGGGGCTGTACGTGGAGGTGTAATGTAAAATGTGATACTGTACCACAGCGGTAGGCAGCAGTTTCGGGCCAATGACGGCCGATATAAGGTTCGATGGCGTCTTGCGCATTGGGAAAGTACCATTGATGGAATATCAGAACGGATCCGATAAGGTGCGAGGTATGACCTGTTCCAACTGATCCACTGCGGAACGCGCTTGCGATTCTATCAATGCTAGTGCTAGTGCTATTTTTAAAGGACACGGGCTTCCAGCTCTCGCTTATTTCGTCCAGGGGGGGGGGGAGGGGGGAGGGAGGGTTCGTTTGGGGGGGGGGGGGGGAGTTATGTTCTGACTGTTTGTCGCTGATGTCCACGCATCGCTTTTGATCAACGTCTTGTCATGTCCGTCCGCGCCTTGGGAGGCTGGGTCGTTGGGGGGAGAACTGTTGTATCCTTCTTTGTTCTTTGGTGGTGTCTGGCTCCTGTTTCCTCCTTTTCGGGTCACAGTCCAAGGCCCGGTTTATTTGGCCCGCACCCTACTACCTTTTACTGTTTGAGGGGGGTTGATTTTTACTAACCCCCCTATAAGTGTGTCTGTATTCTATGGAGGGGGTGTTGTACCCTCCATTGCCCAGGTAGTGCATGGACGAAGGATGCTAAACTTCCCTGGGGTCCCTGTTTATTTTGATGGGTGGTGACCAGACGCAGACGAGCGGGGAGTCGCGCGGTGTCGGAGTGCTATCTAGGGTACCTCGCCCCCCTAGGTTGTCACACCCCCCTATCCCGCAGAGTGGACCTTCCAGGAGTGTCCTCCTCTACGGCCCAATACGGAAAAGATGGACCCCGGGGCCGGCCGCCAGCCCCCCAGGCGCGCCCAACCGAAGAGCTCGGTGGGGGGGGGGGGGCCTAAATGCCCGCCGCCGGCCCCCGGGACCCTCTCTCCGCTAGGAGGGGGGCAGGTGGTCAAAAAGCCTCCCGGTAGAGACCTATGGGGCATTCCCTCGAACTCCTTAGGGGGAGGGGTGGGGGGGGGGGGCTATCTTAACGTACCGGGGGCGGAAAAATAAACGAAAGTAACGTGTACAGACCAAAAAAAAACAACCAAAAAAAAAAAAAAGGATGATGTGATGGGTGATTCCCGGGCACCCCCCCCCCCCCCCCGCGCCCGAATGGACCCACCAAGCCCGGCGGTGGCCTCCGCCAGACCGGGGGGGGGGGGGCCCACCCGTGGCGAGGGGGAGGGGGCGGCCAGGGACCGGGTGATTGGTGGTGGTGAGGACGATGTGCTATCTTTTTATTAACCATGGGGAGGTGGGGCGGGTGCGGGACCATGAGGTGGAATGGCGATGAGGGTGACCTGTGTTTTCTGGTCGGGCCCACGGCAACACTTCGCGAGTGGATAGTTTGAGAATAAGTGGGGAGGGGCCGGTGGGGGGCGGGATCCGACACCGCGCGACTCTGGGAGGGTGTTATTCTGCGCATAGGGCACCATCCATTATCTATGTTTATAAGGAGTGCATTGACGATGGATGCTAATCCTCCTTTTTTCGGGCCTAAATTAATTAAGTGTTTGTCCCTCCTCCGTTCAGGCTGGACTCCAGCCGCCCGGATTTGCCTGCTCTCTATTTTCGCCCCCCTACATTCCTCCCCGGGTCTGTCCCAGGTTAGTCCCGGGGGGGGCCCAGTGTGGGGCCGGGACTTCTCGGGGCGCGCCGCGGCTCCCGAACTCGCCCCGCCGTGGTATTGCCAGCCTCGGTGCGGGCTCCGCGGAGCTCCTCGGGTCCCTGCCCCCTCCGGGTAGGGTTAGGAGTTTATGGGCCATGGGTGGGGGGGGGGGAGGCACTTCGCGACTCTCGAGGCCTGGGAAGGTCGCAGGAGCCACCCGGCCGGAAAAGGGGGAAAAAAGGGGGGGTAAGAGGGTGGGTGGGGGGGAGGATATGAGGGTGAGATGGCTCTTTATTATCCGTGGGGTGGGGGGCGTGTGCTCGGGCCATGAGATGAAGGAGTGGGAGGTGATGGGTTCTCCCTCTCCCCTCCCCACCGCACCCCCTGCCTTTATTGAGGGGGCGACGGGGTGGGGCGGGCGTCCCCGGAGTGGATAGAGTACAAGAGGCTATGGGGGTGAGGACGTGAGAGCAGGCACGGGGCAGTTCTGGGAGACCTGACTAGGGAGGGCTTCCCACTATCTAGTGGGCTATCTATTGAGTGCTCCGGCTGGTCTGCCCGGGCGGGGTGGTTGTGATGGGGGTGGGAAGCGTGTTCATGTCGGGGAGGGGGAACCAGTTTTTAATACCGTGGGGGGTGAGGGAGGAGGGCGGGTGCTTGGCCATGGTCGATGATAGGGGATGATTGGTGGTGGGGGCCCCCTTCAATCTCTCTTCCCATTCTTCCTTCAATCTTACTTCTTTTATTGCCTTTCACGCACTCATATTTTCCCCTTTCAGTTCATTCTTACACCCGTTGTGCCCAGCCGGGAGCCTGTCTATGTTTTGAGCACTCCGGGCCCGGGTGGGCTCGGACGACGACGAGAGCTAACCCCCCGAGCTTTACGCCATGATCATGGATCATGAGCCCTCGGTGCTGTGGGAGGGAGGTTCGGTGGGTTCGTGGTGTAGTTTGGTTAGATGTATCGGATTTGTGGGTGCTTGTTAAGCAGGTGTATTGTGTATTTGGTGGTGGTGGACCATGCTTTAGGGTCGGGGTTTATGAGGCCTTCTACGGTGAGAGGTACGTTGTGTTTATCTGCTACTAGGGTTCTGGTTCTATGTTCGGGCAATCTAGCAGTATGTGTTCCGTAGTGAGTAGGTGACCGCATGTGCACACTGTTGGGTTGGGGTGGACTAGGTATCTCTCGCCCCCCAATCGGATTCTTGTTAGTCGTGCCTGGTCTCTCCTCTTACCTAGTAGGAGGGTGGATGTATTGTTCAGTATCATCGTGAGATTTTTGCGTCTTCCTCTTTTGTTCTGTGGAATTCTTTTTCCCATAGTTTTTGGAAAGCGGGCCGGAGAGCATTTGATCGTTCGTTTGCTGAGAGTGGTAGGTTGAAGAAGGTCGATTCTTGGTCGAGGCCTTTCTTCGCTACCCTGTCTGCTCGTTCGTTGCCTGGGATTCCCACATGGGAGGGGACCCACATAAATTTGACTGTTTGGCCGCGTTCTGAGAGTTCGGATGCTCTTAGTCTGACCAGGTATGTTAGATCTTCTCTGAACGAGTCTAGGTTCTGAATCGCTTGTATTGCCGATAAGGAGTCCGTCAATATGAGTAAGTGTTTGGCTTTCTGAAGGTATTACTTTGATGTCTCCCAGGATGGCCGTGAGTTCTGCTGTGAAAACTGATGTGTGGTCCGGTAGTTTGACAGCCCGATCCGATTTGTTGGGGACGTGGATACCTAGTCCGGTTGCGTGGCTGGTTGGGTCATGGGACCCGTCTGTGTAGATGATTGTGTAGTTTTTGTATGTAGTAGTTCTTTTAATATCGAACTCCGTCTTCATTTTGGGCCCGTCTGTTGCTTTATGATATTTAGTGAGGTCCAGGTCTACCTCTATTTGTGGGAGTTTCCATGGAGGCGTTGTTATTTGTGGATAGGGTGTTCTATTTGGTAATTTGAGGTTTATCGCGTCTACTAACTTTTGGACTTCGGTTTTCATTTGTGGTGTTTGGGTGGGTTGATTTATGGGCTTGTGGTTGGAGGTGAGGGTGCGCTTGGCCGGGTGGTCTTCCGGCATGCATATCGTTTTGTAGTGTTGGTTGGCTGTCCTTTCTTTTATTATTAGTGTTATGGGCTTTTGACCACATTCTGCCAGCACAAGCAGTTGGGGGGTGTGTCTAGGGACCCCCAGGACCACCTTCAGGGCGTCTGCTTGTACTGACATCAGTTTTTTGGTTTGGGTTTTGTTTAGGTTGGTAAGGAGTGGGGCTGTGTAGAGTAGCCTGGGCATTACAAAGGCGTGGTAGAGGTTTAGGAGTGACTTGGGGTCGGTGCCCCAGTCTGCTCCGCTGACTTTGCGCATTAGGTTTATTCCTTTCCTGGCTGACTGGCATATTTGGTCTATGTAGGGTGTCCAGTTGTTGCTGGTTGTAAATATCACTCCTAGGAACTTAATTCTTTGGCAATATTCTATGTCTATCTTACCAATTTGTAATTTGGGGGTGGGGGCTCTTATTTGGTATTTGTAGCTGCGGTTGGTTCTGAAGATGATTGCTTGGGTTTTATGGGGGGAAATGTTTAGGCCTGCTCTTACTAGCCAATTTTCTATTCTTGTCAGATCTTGTTGGAATTCTTGGAATCCTACTAGTTCCCAGTTGAAATTTCTTTGTCTACTCTTAATTTTCCCTATTTGTGAGGTGTCATCTGCGAATGCATTATTTTGTTGTGCCTGACAACGTGTTGTAGGCCTGTGAGTAGGAGTGTGAATAGGAGGGGGCTGAGCACCGATCCTTGTGGTACTCCGTTTTCTAGGGTGTGCTCCCTTGATAACGCATTGCCTATTTTAACTGTTATTCGCCGGTCGGCCAGGAATGATTTCACCAGGTTGTACATTTTGTTGGATATTCCTAGGTCGCCCAATCTACTAAGTAGTGTATCGTGCCAAACCATGTCGTAAGCTTTTTCTATATCTAGGAAAATTCCTATGAGTTCTGTTCCTCTCTCTCTCTTTGTGGGTATTTAGGATTTCTTGTTGTAGGGTTTTGATTGATTGATTGTACATTGCCTAACGTCCCGACAGCAACAAGACTTTCTCAGGACGTGCCTGCACTGCTTGTGAAAAAAAAAAAACTAAACAGAATATTGAATGTATTTCGCCAGCCGGTCTAATACGTTAAATAAACCTAAGACCATTTAGCAACACACATCCAATATCAAGAGCTACATGCAGCGCAGACAGTAGGGAGAATATAAAAAAGGAAAATACAGGTGAATGGACCAAGGGTAGACAGAAACACATGCCCCAGAATAGAAGGGAAACCCACCCTGTGAGGCTGACCATGGTGACCCTGGGAACTAAAAAGTAGTTAACCCCACCCAAGTCCCCCAGGGCAGACCCGGGTGGGGGTTGTTGTAGGGTGGTTAGGTGGTCGAGTGTGCTGAATCCGCTTTGCTGGGGTGGGAGGATATGGTGTTTATCGCAGTATGACATGAGTCGGTATTTGAGTATTTTTTTCCAGCGTTTTACCCAGTTGAGATGTTAGTGCGATGGGCCTATAGCTATCTGATTGGTGTGTTGGTTTTCCTGGTTTGGGGAGGGGGAAGACTACTGCTTTCTTCCATTGTGTGGGGAATATCCCTTTGGAGTAGATGTTGTTAAAGAGGGCGGTTATGGCTTTTTTCATGGAGGGGTGGCTTCTTTGGATCATTTCGTATGTAATTAGATCTATGCCGGGGGCTTTGCCCTTTCCGGTGGTTCTTAGGGCTTGGTTTAATTCTAGGAGAGTTATTTCGTTATCTAGCTCGTATTGTTTTTCTGTGTTGGTTGTTCGAAACATGTGCTTAGGTGGGGTTTGAGGTCCCGGAATTCTGGGGTTAGGTTGTCATTTGAGCTAGCTTGGCTAAATGTGTGGGCTAGTAGGTCTGCTTTGTCCTGATCGGTGGCATACACCCTGTTTTCTATTTTTAAAGATGGCATACTGGTTCTTGGGCCGTTGTTGATGGCTTTGATTTTATCCCAGCTTTCTTTAATCCTAGTTTTGGTGTTGATTGTTTCTGTGAAGGCATGCCAGTCTTCTTTTTTGGCTTCTTTTACCGTTCGGTCTGCTATGGCTTTGACACGTTGGTATTCTATTCTGTTTTCGGGCGTTTTGTGTTTTTTTTTCCAGATTTGGAGCTTTCTTTTCCTATTAACTTCTCTATCACAGGCCTTATTCCACCAGGATTTACCTGGTCTCCCATTATCCGATCCGGCGGGGGTGCACTCCTTTATTGATCTGATAATGTGGTCTGTGATGTGGGCCGTTTTATCTTCTATGCTGTGTTTATCGTCCCAGTTTGGGGTGAACCTGGTTAGTTCGTGGTACTTTTCCCAGTCTGTTCGTCAGGTGTTGATTTTTTGTGGGGCCCCGGAGTGTTGTGTTGGCGGGGGTTTGTCTCTATCATTGATAGTTATCAGGATGGGGAAGTGGTCGCTCCCTAGGTTATCGTTGTTCACTTGCCACTGTGCCTTAATGGCGATGGTGTTGGTGGCTACTGCTATGTCGAGTGTGTTCATGGTATCTGCGTTACCTTGGGCGAACATATGGGTGGGTTCCCCCGTGTATACATCTTTGGGTTTCATTCATGGCTTGTTCTAGCTTTTTGCCCGCTGTATCTGCTGTTGTTTGGTTTTCGTCCCATTGGGGGCTTTTGGCGTTAAAGTATCCGACCACTATGTCCCCTGCTAGTAGCAGTTCTCTGAGGTCTTCTACTGGTATTTGGCTATAAGCTCTCTCGTTGGGGATGTAGACATTTACTATTTTTAGTTTCCGGTTGGTTGATGTGGTTATTTCTCATATTATGGCCTCTATTTGTGGGTTTAGTGTGTTGGTGATTTTGTGATTGCTAGTTGTGTTTTGGCGTAGATGGCTACGCCTCATCCTTTTTTGTCTGCCCTATTTTTATAAATGGGTGGGTATTTGTACCCCTTTATTTGGGGGGGGGGGGGGTGTCCCGGAAACCCGTCTCCTGAAGGGCGAGGATTTCCGGGAATTTGGGGGATAACCAGTTTCTGAATTCATCTAATTTTGGATAGAGGAACCTGCAGTTCCATTGAAGGAAACTGGGGCCTGCTATATTAGTTTAGTGCTTGGAAGTATCGAAGGAAGGTGGCGAGATCTGGCCCGTTAACTGTTGTTATATCTTTGATTTTGTTGAGACCCCAAGCCATGAACCAGGCCACGAATCGGTGGCGCGCGCTCGAGTCCTGGGTGGTCGGCCCGTTCCGACCCGACTCCCCCCTTGCTGGTTGGTTCTCGCCGTATATGCTGGCTAGGCCGTCCCATGTGAGGAAGGGGGGGGGGGGTGAGATGGCCAGAATGGCTTCTTCCATCGACATCCCCATTGGCCTGGGCGCGGCCACCGACCGTTGCTGCCCTAGAGTTGGGTTGTTTGACGGTTGCAGGTGGTTGTTAACCTGGGGTTGCTGGTTGTTTGGCTTGGGGTGGTCGTGTTGGGTGTTGTTTTGGTCTGGTTGTTGGTTTGCGGGTCCGACCCATGTGTGGTTTGGTGTTTCGTTTTGCTGGTCGTGGTTGCAAGGTGTTTGTGCGGGTCGTTGGTGTGTGTGATTTGGTCTGGTGTTTTGTGTATTGGTGTTATCTGTTGGTGGGTCGTGCTGGGTTATTTCTTGTGGGTGTCGTGTGTTTGGTGGTCTGTTGGTCTCTTTGTTTTGTTGAGCTGGTTTGGTGTTTCCTAACGCTTTTTAGGGCTGCCGCATATGTCACTCGCCCAGCGCTGGCGATTTGGGCGGCTTTGTCATGTTGGCGGCGGTGTTTACACCCACCGTAGTTGGCCGAGTGTCCTGCGTCTAAGCAGTTTGGGCAGAAGTACTCTTCCGGTTGATTGAATTCGCATTCGGGTGTCCGGTGTTTTGGGCTGCACTTGGCGCATGTGGCGGCGGCTTGACATCTTTTGGTGGTGTGCCCGAATTTCTGGCAGTTTTTGCACTGAAAGGCCTTGGCTTTATATCTCTCTATGTGTAATATCTCTCCCCCCCCCCCCCCCTACTTTGGATGATGTTGGGAGGGTTTCTCCTGGGACACGGCTCTGCTGGTTTGACCGTTTCGCATGGTCAACCGTCTGATGACTTTGGCCCTCGGGTGCTTGATCTTTAGCTGTTGTTCTACAAATGGTAGTTCTTCGTCGAGTTGGATGAGTTTGATGATACCCAATGCTTTGGTTTCACTTGACCTGGTTCCTGGTGTTTTGGGGATGGTGCAGGTGATTCTTATCGTGCCTGTTGATTGTTGGTTGAGGTCTTTGGTTTGGGCGTGAATGGTTGGGCATCCGATAATGATTCGTTTGCCGTAGGTGATTCTTCTTATTTCGCTTAGCGGGCCGAAAGTTGCGGTCAGGGTTTCGTTGATTTGGTTGCTGTTCATATGGAACAGTGTTGGGTTATTGTCTGCTGGTGTAATCAGGATGGGAAAGTTGAGTAGTTGTCGCCGTTTTCTCTGGGGACGGCGCTTGCGCGGTCTGCGGCTCTGTGTTACTAATTGCTGGTTTTCTTCGTCATCTGAGCTATCGCTATCGCTTTTGCTTCCTTCGCTGGTTTCGTCTCTGTTTGGGGTCTCATTGTCTCTCTCTTGGTCATTGTCTCATTTGTCGTCACTTTCCTTTGTGTTTGGGTTCTCACGGTCTGGATCATCATAGTCGGTGTCTTGACTATTGTCTACCGTGGCCTCAGGTGGGGGCTTGGCTCTGCCTTCGTTCTCTTTGTTACGGGCCACTGAACTGCGAGTCAATCGGCCCTCTTGAATTTCTCAGTCTACGCTTTTTACTGTTTTTGCCCATAGTTTCCGCATCATCTTAACCTGTCTCTATAAATAGAATTTAATGCCAAGCGTGTAGGACAGACCCACACAACACCTGTAGCATCCGTGACACATCTACACATCAACAAACACAGTAGAGTCGTTGACTGCACGAGCCATTGTCAGCACGAGCAAAGCATGTTTGCACCACTGTCACACCACGGTCACTGCTACTATCGCCTGTTCCCAGATGATTCAATCAGTGGGGAAAATATACATATTTCTTTTTCTCCTGCGATTGTAAATAAAGGGCACGAGCAAAGGTTAGGCTCAGTAGAATGCACTACCCTCGTCTCCTCCCAGTCAACGAAAAGAAGTGTTGCAATGAACTACATGGCCATCACCGGTAACAGATTATGGTCAAGATGGACTTAGCCATAGCTGAACTCCACAGTGTGTAGCATGCGATGATACTGGGATCGAATATAGTCACGGCAAACTGTACACACAAACTTCAAAAAGCGCAACGTAGAAAGCATTTATCCACACACAAGTGTTCTTTCATGAAAGCGGTTTAGTTAAAGCGATGAAAGCGACGATAACTTGGCTCCAAAAACGTCGTTTGACGGAGGTAGGGCCACAAATAGCTGGACGGCCACACTACGTGTGGTCACATCGCCATCTTGACTCCCCGTAACTGATGATGATGATGTCTCTTTATACAGTGCGAGTGTTCAGTCATGAAAAGTCTGTTCGGCGCACTTTGGGAAAGGTTTGAAAAGAAGAAGGATAGAAAAAAATACACAAAAAAGAAGAAGACAAAAAAAAAGAGGAGATTGTCCGTTTCTGAAGTGGGTCTTCAGCTGCTTCCAGAAGTCGCTACAGCTCTGGGCTTCCTTCAGGTGGCCAGGCAAGGCATCCCATAGCTTTAGAGCACAGTGAATGAATTACCTTGCTCCATACTTCCTCTTGCTGGGACAGTCTGTGCTAGTAAGACGAAGACGGGACGGTGATGAACAAAGTGACCGAGATGGAGCGTAACTAGGGATTAGTTCTTTTAGATAAGATGGGGCAGAGTTATGCAGACAAGCAAATGTCAGAGTACAGATCTTGTGGTCAACACGCAATTTCACCTGGAACCAGTGAAGATTCTTTAAGTCTGGTGTGATGTAATCTGTTACTTTCGTGCAAGTTACAATGCGATTAGCAGTATTTTCTGGAGACTATTACGCTGGGAGGACGGCAGACCCCAGAGTGCGCAGTCATCGAGTCTATCATGAAATTATCAGGGTGAGTGCAACAGGTTTAGCTGCTGCAACTATCTGGAATGAACGGAGTTTGCTCAGAAGGCGCAAAAAGTAGCTACATGACTGGACAACGCAGTTCTGCATCCAGGCCCAGGCCGAGGTCACGAACAGCGTCAGAGAATGGAATCAGTGACAGACATACCTGCATGCCTCCATGACTTGACAGCAGAGCATGACATGACATTATTAAAGGATTGACAAACGAAGTCACAGTGTAGCCGTGACAAGTAGCTATCCCAGTCAGCCCACCAGGCCCCGCCATACATACCCTCAGCCTTTGTTAGGGCAATCGCTTTTTTATGTGCATACAATCTGTTTTAGAGTAAATTTCGTGTTTTTGCTGGTCTTATTTACCTCTGTTTAGTTCATCCACCCGTAACCTTTCTCTAACCTAACACGCCAACACTATCCGGTAAGTTGTAATGCGTGGAAATCGTTTTTCTTGTTCATATCATGCAGCTCTGCGCCAGTGCCTTGACTACGGTATCGGGACAAGTTGCTAATACACTTCCGTTGGTGGGTTAGCTGGCCCGTGCTAATTTAACTCGGGTTATGTTTGTCATCAACATAATTCGGTTTTCAGTCAAAGATACCTTTGATCGTATGATCACCCAAAACTTAGTCCAGTTTTAGTTTGTTCTGTTTGTCATGTAGTTTGTGCCGGAGTTTTTGGGTCTTTCATCATTTGATTCGAGTTCAATCTGGCCACTCGCTCTAACCCGGCTTACCGTGTGACGGGCCTCTGTGTCTGTTGCTGTTGGTCAATGTCTGAGCCTGGGGGTGTGGTTGCGCGTTTTGCTAGTTGCTTTCAATAAAAGGCCAGCTCGGGAGGTGGACGGGCCTAGAGTCCGAAATAGCTCAGGCGGTTAAACGTCGGAGCAGGAGAGCGAAGGGAATCGCCAGGTAGTGGGTTCGAATCCCGTCCCGGCCCCGGTAGCTGGACTCACAATCCAGGGGGAAAAAACGGATTTGTTCAATAGCATGTCCGTTGAAAGGTCCTGGTAAATCAAAGTGGCACAGTTGGAGTGCGCCTGAGTTGATCAGTATTCAGGTCGTACTCCATAGGCAATAGATATCCCTGTCCCCCATAACCCGCCCGTCAGGGCCGTCCATTATCACTTCGGTGCCGTGGACGTTAAACCCCGAACTAATCAATCAATGGACAGGCCTGTTATGCCCATATCGCAGCTTGCGATACTTTTTGATTGATGCTTATGTATACGTATGTTTCAGGTGACACGAACTACAATATCTGCGAAGATATAACGAACATACGAGTTACTGCTACTACTGTGATATACCTCGCTTCTGCAAATTTTTTTGATAATACATCCAGTAGCATCGAAAGTCGACAATGTAAATGTAAAGTTTCTGGTGTAGCGATAGCCAAAGCTCTGTACGTGCCGGTCACAAGTCAGCTGAGCGTCATCTGTGTAAACTGCAATGACAGCTCTTTTCTGAAACAAGACATCACTTTGATAAATGAAATAGCAGTTCTTAACGCAAACAACGGGAGCGCCATCTTGAACATAAGTTTCAACCACAGCGCGTCGTCAAATGTAACAGAAAACTCTGCTTGGATACAAATTGAAGGTAACAGAGTAAATCAAACTTTGTTGTCTACTTGCCTCCTCTTATTGTTTGTCTTTTCAGTTACAATCTGAGGATTAAAAACTGAAGCATCCCTGAGTTTGGTATACTGGTACCTCAGTGACAATTTATGACATTTAGAACAGAAGAAACGTATACTAGTACACGCTGATACATCTGGTTGATAAAGTAAAATTTGAAACCTGTGTATACTAGTGTACATTTAAGCCTGTAGGCGTTTAACGATGATATGACTTCATCAGGTTTTTTGTTGCTTTTTGTGTGTGTGTTTTTGTTTGTTTGTTGTTGTTGTTGTTTTGGGGAGGAGGGGGGTATATTAATCCCAACAGATGGATGAAGTCATATCGCCGTTAACACATTTCTGCCACTGAGCAATAGGCATTGGTCCTCATGAGTCAAAAGCGGCTGCAGAGACTCGTGAGAATCGTTGTCTCTTGCAGATGTAACAAGCTTGCTAAAAAAAAGTGTCTATAAACAGCTGCAAGTGTAAAATTTTGATTTATGTCCATCAAGGTAAAGATAAAGAATTGACTTTGCAATGTAATAGAGGACTGGAAACGTTGACATCGACGACTGATGGCAGTTCTTTGGACATGTCTACCACCAATTTCGGCAGTTCTACAACTACTTCTAACAATTCTACAACTTCTACAACCAACAAACCAGGTAGTTGTTCTCTGGATTGGTATAGCTTCTTTTGTAAACGTAACCACTTTACTTCCCGTAGCCATGAGTTGTCTCTAAAAATATCATTCGCAGACTGACCGCCGGACTTAGACCCGCCCGTTCGAGAAGCACGGACATGAAAGGAGTCAGTAAGAAACATAGGTTCTTGTGAACTCCGGCGACTGCAAGGAGTCAATGAATCAATGACACTTTATTTTTCAACGGTAAAGATATTAGCATAGTCAAAAACAAGCCATTTTCACACCTGCCGTTGCTACAACTATACACAAATAAATAAATTGGGAAAGGGGGAGAAGGGGATTAATTGATGACCAAACGAAACACACAATAAACATGAAAATACAAAAGTACACGCACACACGCGCACGCACACATGCACACGCGCACACACACGCACACACACACACATACACACACACACACACACACACACACACACACACACACACATATTACACGCGCATGTGGTTTTACACATCTAATACATTTACAGGTGTGCAAATGAATGTTAAATCAGGCACGCACATATATCAGAGTGTGTCGGGAAACACTCGTAAGCAGACTGCTACGATAGTGATGAAATGTACCTGTATAGACTAGTCTTAAAACGGAAAGGTGCTGTAGTGCCTTTAACGTACTGGGGAAATACATTCCACAGTGTGGCGCCCGCAAATGACAAACTAGATTTGAATATGTCTGTTTGGGGTTTTGGAACAATGTCTAAACCTCTCGTTTTTCCATAACTGGAATCAGATTTATGAAACAAATAAGTTCAAGAGGTTTATGGTTCCATACTTTAAACACCAATGCCCCTTTGGTAGATGTGAAATGATTTCGAAGTGGTATTTATATTTTGTTCAGTTGTTAAATGTCGTTCAGTTGTCAATTAATGCGGGTTGTGAAGAATTGATTTTGCCATTCTCCTGTGTAAAGAATTTATTCTTTTTAAATGAACATCACTACAACAGTCCCACACCGTTGATGCATAATTTATTTTCGAAGTAAAACGCGAAAAACAAAACAGCTGTGTCGTCTCGAGGATAAAGTTTAAGTTTCGAAATCAAAGTTTTGTGGTTTACTAAGTCGACAGCCTTTTTGAAGTCAAGAAAGATTACACCTGTCAGCTGCGAGCTATTCATATTTGAAAGCCATGTGTCAGTTAATCTAGTCAGAACTGTATGAAAATGAGTGTCCGGAGCGAAATCCGAATTGAAAAGAATGAAGTAGCTTTCATGTTTTTGTATGTGCCATCAAGGGGTGTAACGATTGTGGTTGTGTTGTTCTGTGAGAGCGTGCATGTGTTGATCGTAGGTAGCGATCCGATGTTTTATTTGAGCTAGCATGATTACGAATCACGTACCTTTTCAGTCAGGTTCACTATTGTTCACGCGTAGTGCGGAATTGATTATCTTTTGACACTCGGAGTTGAATCCCGAAGAGTCTAGAAACTGCGCGAGTAATCACCATTGTTTTCTGCGCGCGTGAAGTGACCGGTCACTATGCATTAGGCGGAATCTTGAAACTTCCGGATAATTCGGGGAAGTCGTGACCTGTTTAGTGTGCTCATGCGTGAAGTCATGACGCGCGGGGATTTTCCAACATAGGGGCTGAAAATAGCAGCCAGATTTTTGTGGACTATCCTAGTGTAACGTTTCTCACTGATATTTAGGAGTTTTAGTTACGAATTTTGTTCTGATTGGTTGTGTTGTACGAATTTTCTCGATTATTCTGGAAAGCATTCCACTATAAAAGAGTCGTGCTAGGAAGCACGTGTGTACATTGTTCAATTGTATAATTGCGATGTAACAGCTTCGGTACATTGTTCAGTTGTATAATTGCAGTGTATTGTAAGCACATTGACATTGAGAGAGCTACGCAAGGTATCATGCTTCATTGTCAGTGACGGAGTTATGCAGTGTATCGTGATGTACATTGTATGAGAGACGCATTGTGTCAAAGTGTGGATATTTCGCAGAGAAGACATTGTACCAGTGTTGGTGTTTTTGTGAACGCATTTCGTGGAGATCGCATCGCTGTAATAAAATATTGTTGGAACTGTTACTCCAGTATTGTCTACATCCTTAAGCCACGTGTGACGGGTTGCAGCTGAATGAAGTTTATTTAAAAGAACCTTACGTGCGTGCGTCTGGTGTGTTTATCATACTACGACTACGATTCAACCACGTAACATTTTGGCACCTCCGACGGGACTTCTTCAGTTGGCTCAGTGGAAAGGGTAGCAGGAGAAAACAGCCAGCAGTGAAACGCAAAGATGGCGACATCGGAAATGGAGACATTCCTGAAAATCGGAAAGGAATGTGGACTGGAGGGAGCTCAGCTCCTGGACTTTGTAAAGGAGATAGAAACAGAGAGACTGGAGAGAGAAAGAGAAAGGAGACTCGAAGAAGAAAAGAGACGAGAGAGAGAAGAGAAGGAGAGACTGGAAAGAGAGGAGAGAGAAGAAAAGAGACGAGAGAGAGAGAGAGAGAAGAGAAGGAGAGTCTGGAAAGAGAGGAGAGAGAAGAAAAGAGACGAGAGAGAGAAGAAAAGGAGAGATTTGAGAGAGAAGAAAGAGCTAAAGAACGTGAAATCAGAAACTCGAAATTCAAGCAGAAGAAGCAGAAAAACAGCGAGGAGAGGCGGAGAGGCAGCGACAACATGAAATTCATCTAAAGCAGATGGAGATTGAGGCACAGAGCCAGAGGGTTTCTGAAGCAACAGCCTTAGCCAGCAGAGAGCAAACAGCCCGTGCGCCAAAACTTCCACCTTTCGTTGAAAACTCAGATAAGATGGACGCTTAGCTAGAGCGATTCGTGCGCTTCGCAAGTAGCAATAATTGGAAACAAGAGACTTGGGCTATCAAACTGAGTGCACTTCTAACTGGCAAAGCGCTTGAATTTTACACCCGCCTGTCGAGAGAAGAAGCCGAAGATTATACGCAGTTGAAAGCCGCCCTGCTGAAACAGTACGACTCCACTGAAGAGGGTTACAGGCGACGATTTCGGAACTGCAAGCCTGAAGAAGGAGAAACACCCGGCCTATTTATTGAAAGAATCAGAAGCTACCTGGAGAAATGGATAGAGCTGGCTGGCCTAAACAGAGAGTACCAAGACCTGTGTGACCTCATCATCAAAGAACAAGTTTTCAACGCATGTTCTAAGGACCTGGCCGCCTACCTTAGAGAGCAAAAAGACCAGTCCCTGAAGGCCCTGGCAGACTTCGCTCAAAGATACCTTGACGCCCACAACCTGAAGTTTGGGCCCAGTAAACCACAGCGTGTGTCTGCACAAGCAGAGGAAATCCACAATGCCAGAGACACCCCGAAATACAAGCTGATGGAGAACCTGACATGTTTTCTCTGTGGACAGAAAGGTCACAAGGCGATACGGTGTCCTTCTAAAGACCTTCCCCGAGGCGACAACATCAGAAGATCCAACCAAGATCGCGGGATAGCAGGCAGAAGTAGTACTACGTCTCAACACAGAGCCGCCGCTGTACTAGCAAATGATGTGACGTCATCCAGTGACTTTGAGTCTGGAGAAAGGCGAGTAACACCGGAGCTGATTGAATCTTTCAGAAAGAATGGACGCATCCCAGTAGGAGATGGGGCTACATTCTTACCAGTTTCAAACATTGCGCTGCCTGAGAATGAAGTGCCGAACATGGCGGTGGTGTCAGGATTCGTCGGAAACACACCAGTGAGAGTGCTGAGAGACACCGGTTGTAACTGTGTCATCGTGAGAGATGATTTAGTAGCTGAAGACCGACGGCCGACGGAAGTGGGAGAGTTACTCCCCTTGCCAAGGTCAGTGTCAACACCCCGTATCTAACAGGAGAGGTGAAGGCGTTGTGTGTGAAAACACCAGTCTACGACCTTATCATCGGAAATGTAAACCGCGCCAGAAACGTAATGGATCCAGATCCAGAGTGGAGACCTAAAACCTCTGCAATTATTACGAGAGGTCAGAAAGAGAAAAGCCACCATAGAATCCCTCTAAAAGTGACTGAAAACATACAAGCAGTGACTGATTAGAGACACGTTAGAGGAAGAGAAGCTCAAGGCGCTAGAGCAACTGCAGAACCAGATGGACGCGACCGTGGCCAGCGATCGAGAAAAGCTGGAGGTGGAACAGCGAGCAGCCGTCCACCGTCTGCAGCAAAAACAGGCGCAAGAGTTAGATAGCCGGCGGCACGATGCCGAGCGCCGCCACAATGATCAAACGGAGTCGCCGAAAAGCAAGGAGAACGAGGGATTCAAGCGAGACGGGGCTCCTCTGACAAAGGAGATGTTGAAGTTGCAGGAAGAGGATAAGGAGAGAGATAACCAGGAGCTGGTGTATGAATGTGAAAGTCAAAAGGTCGTCGAAAATTTCGACGGAGGTCTGGATCGACATGAACGTGAGCAAGACCTAAAGGTAAATCATCAGAACCAGTTTGACAGATTGCGGCATGAACACGACACTGAAATTCGCCGTCTGCCGCTGGACATGTTGGATAGAGGACCGTGCGTATCAAAAACTACGGAGGTGAGGTCGACAACAGAACGAATATTGAACGTGTGAATTCACTGACGGAGTGTATCGAGAGAAGTCGTCAGTGTAAACTGCAACACGCTGCATCAGTGCGTCTGACTGTTGGCACCGAAAGACTAGATGACGAGAACCTGTTTGACTTTGGCGAAACCCACCACCAGGAGGGTGTGGAGGACGTACAGTATGGACGACACTTGGCCCAGGTAAAACAGGAGAAGCTGAGAGTCCAAATTATGGAGTTCGGGCATCGATTTCCGCCTGACTGAGCCTACTGCAGACACCGTCCAGCGTGAGATTAATCTGACATCCAACAAGTCGGTTTGCGACAAGCCAATTCGTCCGCTTCGCAGCACGAGAGAAGGACTGAAGGGGAATGTTGGGGAGACGCCGGACTTGGGAGTCGTCAGAGATTCCAGATCGCCAGTGGTCATCACGAAGAAACCGGAAAAATCTAATTTGATGTGTATGGATTTTCATACATTCCGTAAGCCGACAGTGTTCGACACAGGACCAGTAAACTTTGAACTGTGTGAACTGTGAACTGTACCCCATGATTTGACAATGTTCCAGAAGTGAACTTTGGCATTCATTTTTTTTTTTAGTCTAATCCAGGATTCGCATAACTTTGGAGCGGATTACCTGAGCAGAGCAATTTAAATAAACATTTCTGTGTACAGAACAGTTTAAAGAAACATTTTGGTGTCCATGAGGATTTAAAGGGACATGTCTGTGAGGAGACATATTTTCATTCGGGACATTTTAAAAGAACTGTGGGTTAATTATTTTAAGTAGTTAATTTGATTTAATTTGTTGTGAAATTGTATTTGTTTAGTGTTCTGTGTAGATTAACACAGCCACAACCGTATTTTTGGATTTGAGAAGAAATTTTGTGAAATTTCGTTCTAAAAGGGGGGGGGGGGAGGGTAATGTAACGATTGTGGTTGTGTTGTTCTGTGAGAGCGTGCATGTGTTGATCGTAGGTAGCGATCCGATGTTTTATTTGAGCTAGCATGATTACGAATCACGTACCTTTTCAGTAAGGTTCACTATTGTTCACGCGTAGTGCGGAATTGATTATCTTTTGACACTCGGAGTTGAATCCCGAAGAGTCTAGAAACTGCGCGAGTAATCACCATTGTTTTCTGCGCGCGTGAAGTGACCGGTCACTATGCATTAGGCGGAATCTTGAAACTTCCGGATAATTCGGGGAAGTCGTGACCTGTCTAGTGTGCTCATGCGTGAAGTCATGACGCGCGGGGATTTTCCAACATAGGGGCTGAAAATAGCAGCCAGATTTTTGTGGACTATTCTAGTGTAACGTTTCTCATTGATATTTAGGAGTTTTAGTTACGAATTTTGTTCTGATTGGTTGTGTTGTACGAATTTTCTCGATTATTCTGGAAAGCATTCCACTATAAAAGAGTCGTGCTAGGAAGCACGTGTGTACATTGTTCAGTTGTAGAATTGCGATGTAACAGCGTCGGTACATTGTTCAGTTGTATAATTGCAGTGTATCGAAAGCACATTGACATTGAGAGAGCTACGCAAGGTATCGTGCTTCATTGTCAGTGACGGAGTTATGCAGTGTATCGTGATGTACATTGTATGAGAAACGCATTGTGTCAAAGTGTGGATATTTCGCAGAGAAGACATTGTACCAGTGTTGGTGTTTTTGTGAACGCATTTCGTGGAGATCGCATCGCTGTAATAAAATATTGTTGGAACTGTTACTCCAGTATTGTCTACATCCTTAAGCCACGTGTGACGGGTTGCAGCTGAATGAAGTTTATTTAAAAGAACCTTACGCGCGTGCGTCTGGTGTGTTTATCATACTACGACTACGACCCCACCACGTAACAAGGGGCTTTGACAAACTGAAAGTAAAGAAATGGGTCTATATTTATTGGGGTCAGAGCGTTCTTTAGATTTTGGTGGTGGAACTACTTTTGCGACTTTAAGGTCTGAGGTGAATACAGTATTCTGAATACACAAATTGTAGATGTAAGTAAGCGTAACAACAATATACGGTAGTGACAACTTTAATATTTGTGGGCTTATATCGTCAGGACTAGAGGGCTTTTTATTTGCTAAACTACTAATTATTTTACCTACTTTATGAACAGCCAGGAGGTGTTGTGTCAGTTGCTTATTCTACTGCATACGTTTACTGCGTATTCTGGACAGTTGTCGGCCTTTGTGTCACTATTTGGCGCAATTAGTGTGTCAGCAACGGATAGAAAGTGGTCATTGAACTCGTCGGCTGAGAGATTACTATGGATGGCTATGGACAGACAAGCGTGTATTTGGGTGGTGTTTTGATTTTGATACTACGAAACGCAGTTTTAACACAGTCAACGAATTGAAACGAAACAGTGGTTTGTGAAAGCTATTGTAGCGTTTGCTATAAATCTAATGAAGAGCAACAGAAATGTGAAATCACCGGAATCATCTGAAACGCTTGAGTATTTCGGTGATTTCTGTGATGTTGCATGTCTATAGATAGTCAGTATGCAATAGACGTGTTGATGCATTTAGTAACTAGACTACATCACCGAGAACCTGAGTGACAGAGCGCTAAACTCCCGCGCGAACCTGTGCGTGGGGTGATGTATTACGTGACCCATCTTTGAGATAACGCGATATGGCAAGAGACGCTAAAGCCAGACATATTTATTGTTTACAATTTGTAATCCAGACCAAAGAGGTAATTGCCAATCATGTAATATTCAAGAAATTTCCAACAAAGAAAGAAACACGCTGAGAAAGGACACTTAGTGTTGTTTCTAAGCCCCGGCGTGTTTCTTTGTCGGGAATTTCTTTATACTGTTTACTTTTTAACCATCGCCATCATTTGTTGTTTTGTTTCTGTAGAAATCTATTTGTACATCATTGGAGCGGTTGCAGGAGTCTTGCTGTTTTCGACTTTAATCATCGTTGCCGTCGTTGTTGTCTGGTAAGCAATCCAACCCTTTTCGTTTTAAGGGAACTGATGCAACAGAAGATGGATCGAATGGATAGTTCAAAGGTAGTGCCAGATTAAGTACCATCCCAAAATAAACATTACAGATCAAGCGACAGATTTACCATGATTGTTCAAGGGTGGTGCCAGAATAGCTTGGCGTCAAGAGGCGCCAAGCTAATCCGGCACTATCCTTGAACTATATGCTGCTGTCGTGTTTTAGGTTTGAATAGGTTAACTCCTCATTTTGAGCTGTTATGGTGTGGTGTCAAAAGCGAACGACACCCAAAGTTGGTCTGAAGATTGGAAGCATTAAATGACTGCATGCAAACGAACCTGTTTACACATTTCTGTGATAACATTGATACGGTTACTAAATACATTCCCACTCCACATCAAATGTAAAGAAATTGATATTCAACCCCATTTTACGTTACAACATTACCGGTGGTTGCATGCTCGAGGTGGTTGTGCATAACTGTTTTTACTTTGTCTGACATGCCTACCTCTCAGCTCAGTCATTCTTTTGCAGTAACATGCGGCGAAATAAACAACTAAAGAAAAATCCGGCCAAAGTGAACTACAGCAGCACCTGCCCGGGCTTAACACACGACGCAGGCGGATACTGCGTCATCGACACAAACCGGAAAAGTGCCGAACACTCCACCACAGAGTCTGAAAGCAAGAAGCCAAAATGGCCGAAATGGTGGCAGACAAAGCCATCTTATGGTGCGACTACAGAGTCCACATGCCCGAAAAATTCCACACAGAATGCAGGAAAAGATGGAGTGACCCGCTTGTGCATGCATCCACCGATGCTATCAACAGCACCGGTGACTGCGTGCGCAAAGGGGTTATCAAATGAAGCTTTTTCTAACGACGGAGCAGACAAAAAGGTCTACTATATTCTAGAATCAGACCCAGACGCCCCGCAAGATAAGGACATAGTCTTTGTTCACGTTCCTAGAGGTGCTAGGCCTGCAAGGATTCAACAAAGCGGCAATGTCTCCTGCGATCCGAATCCACGGGAACGTAGCGTTCATCTGTATTCCGACGTCAAAGATATCGATGGTGCATCTGGGGGCGAAGCAAAGACGTTACCTTCAGACATAAATCCCGTGCTGTCATTACAAAATCCTAAATCTCAAATTACCTGCAGCAACCAAAGAAACGAATACGAGGAAGTCATGGCAAGCGACCTGCGATCATCGCAATATTCTAAAGCCCGTGTTCCACAAAGAGACAAGAGTAACGAGTACCAGGAAATCATGACAGGCGGCGTGCAGCCATCGCACAACCCTGAAACGCGTATTCCCAGTCAGGACAAGAGCAATGAATATCAAGAAATAAAGGCAGTCGGCGAACCGAGCAAAGTATACCATATTTTAGAACCAGATCCTGACGCACTGCCAGAAAACGACATTGTGATTGTTCCAGTTAACCCCCTTGCGCGTGCAGTCACCGGTGCTGTTAACACCACCGGTGACTGCATGCACAAAGGGGTTGAGGAAGCTTCTGGCAAAGACCTGGAAGACGACGATGACGAACTGGTTATGATTGACAACATCTTGTACAACTCAGGCGATCCCAAGTCTCAGACACAGCCTCAGCACAAGGTCACCGGTGCTGTTCACAGCACACGTGACTACATGCACAAAGGGGTTGAAGAAGCTTCGGGCGGAGACCTGGAGGATGACGATGATGAACTGGTAATGATTGACAACATCTTGTACAAATCAAGCGATCCCGAGTCTCAGACACAGGATCAGCACAAGGCACCGTACCCCCAACCTCCAACCGCTACCAACCCGAATCACTCAGAGATCAATATTCCCGATGACAGTAACTTACACCTTTACTCCGAAGTGGACGACAGTCTGATTTCATCTAGAGAAAATCCAAATATCCCTCTTCCTCTGCAAAATGACCACTTTGTGAATGGCGCGTCGAGCACTGGAGAAAGCGGTTACCACCACTACGCGGACATTGATGAGAATGTTATTGCGTCTGCAGGAGACTCGAAGACCAGACCTGACAATAACAGTGGCAAAAAATCAAACACAGGACTGTATGAGGAGGTAGAGCTGACACCGTAGGGTGGTACGGCAGTAGACGAATAGCTCATTCAGCCTCGACACACCACAACAAGATATGGATCGACCAAGATAGTTCAAGGGTGGTACCAGAATAGCTTGGCGCCTATAGGCGCCAAGCTATTCTGGCACCACCCTTGAACTATCATGGTCGATCTGTCTTCTACGTTGTAATTGCAGTCTTCAGAGGACAACTCCATTTTTGGAAATTTCGACCCTGGGACACATTAAGTTAATGGAGGATTTTTTCCCCGTGTGCAGTGATGACACTTTGGACCTGAACTCTCCTTTTATCCCCTTCACTGGACGCAAACTTCAACCGTCCAAGTAACATTGATACAAGCAAAGCGGTGTGAGCAAGAGACATAGATCTTCATGAACACTCGCAATTCTTGGGGCTCATGAGTATCTATGTTTCTTGCAGATGAATCGTTCAGAGTGTTTCGGCATTGAAGGGGTAAGTCAACTTTCTGTCCCTGTTGTTCTAAGGAGATTTTTCTTTCTTTTAGTTGATGATATCCTTGCACTTTGGACTGAACTGCCTTATGAAGGGTTAATAAAATCAGACAAAAAAAGGGTGTGTAAAAAGCAATAAAATACAGTAAAACATGTTTTGAGCGACCGCTTTTGTAAGAGATCACCTGTCATTATAGGCCATCATTTAGTTGGCTGTAGCCGCCTAAACGCTCGCCTTTAATGACATGTGACACTTCTTGCCTTTTAAGAACCTCTCTTGGGACATCACCTGCCATTTTAACGCATTCTCAACCACGACCGAAATCCCCAAATTTTGAAGTTGCCCTATTACAATTCTAGACTGGACAGATCGAGCATCAGTGATGGTTCAAGGGTGGTGCTAGAATAGCTTGGCGCCTATGGGCGCCAAGCTATTCTGGCACCACCCTTGAACTATCATGCTCGGTCCATGTCTTGCTGTGGTGTGTCGGGGCTGAATGAGTTAAGACCACTTTTTTCATGCAGAAAGGTGTCAAAGGAGATTGACATGTAACAGAAAAGTTACACTCGCCTGAAGGGACGCAATTCTTTTCCTACCATGCCGATCAGATACCGATTTCATTCTATCTACAGAAAGAGTTGCGTCCCATCACGCGAATGACCAAGTTGTATAAACGCTGACATTATCGTTAGCGAGACTTTCCTTCACTCGCAGGCTTAACCCCGGATGGTTACCTCAGTCTGAGAAAAGGCTGAAGTCGAAGTTGGCCGACAAGATTCTCGTAAAACCCCTTCATCACGGCCAGTGGACGCAGATTGTGTTTGTCAAACGATCAATTGTAGGTGTTCGGTCCCAACCTCCGCGTCGACCCAATCTCGGCCAGAGTGACATATAATGCTCAAAAATAGAAATTTGAAATTAACTTTTCAGCTTGAATTACTAAAAGTTCTCAGAATGGTATAATAACGGTTACATAGTTAGGATACATTACTATTTTGTGACCAACCAGTATATGTCACTTTGGCCGAGGTGGTTGGGTTCATGCCGAGGGTGGGACCCAACAGATAGCCATGTAAATTTAACGTCGGGGATTCCCAGCCAATATACGAACATCAATGTACAGTGGTGTCAGCAAGAGGTATAGATCCTCATGAGCCCCCGCGACTGCGGGGGCTCATGAGGATCTATACCTCTTGCAGTTGCGTGGTGTATAACTTTTTTCAGTAGTGAAAGGGTTCAATCACAACGGCCTCACGTGGTAATAATATTTGCACAAACTTTTTTTATTTTTCACCAGCATCATAATAAAAGATATTCCTCAATCAGAATCAGATCTAAGACAGTAGGTTGAGCCCCTTCATAGTAAGGAAAGACAGTACGTTGCGCGCCTTTAGCGTAAGGACCAAAGGGTCCGTTCAGCTGAAATCACTGTACATGATACGTGTCTAAACAGCCGATGTCAATGAGGCAACTTCTCATGCGAGCAAGAGGGGCTTATGAGAATGAACACCACATGCAGCTGAAAAGTACTGTGGAGTGATAAATCCATAGTATGTCTAAAGTTCGTGCAACGTTTGACCTACTTCTGATTGAGGGTTAACCTTTGTTTAACAATGTCATTTTAACCAGCTAGATTAAGTTTCAGTCTGGCGTATGTGCATCATTTCGTGTTTCTTTTTATTCTTTGCCTGATATTCAATTTATTTTTGTTTTTACGTAGTCATCAATGTAATGATTGTAAATACATGTGTATCTGTTACTTTTCTGTACACAAAGTTTGCAAACTGCAAAAGTGTCTATTAAAATGTCCAATAACTTCCTCTTTAAATTGTTATATACATGTTTGTTTGTTTGTTTGTTTGTTTGTTTGTTTGTTTGTTGTGTTAATTCACGTCGTAGCCTCGTGCGCGGCAATGGTGGGCTTGCATTCTTTCACATACCCCCACCCCCCCCCCCACCCCCACCCCCCGCACACGCACTCTCTCTCTCTCTCTCTCTCTCTCTCTCTCTCTCTCTCTCTCTCTCTCTCTCTCTCTCTCTCTCTCTCTCTCTCTCTCTCTCTCTCTCTCTTCAAATGACTTTTGTGACCACACAGTCCCCAAAATAGTGCACACACTTTTTTTTCTTTTTTCTTTTTTCTTTTTTTTTTTTTTTTTTTTTTTGGGGGGGGGGGGGGGAGCGCACAAGGATAAGAACGCAGAGTATGTAAATATTATCAACCTTTTTAAAAAAACAAAACAAAAAACAAGCATGAACTTCGTCCATTCAAATTCAAAAGAAGCTCGAGGTACAAGGAACACTTCGAAGTCTTACCCGTCATTAAAAAGTATTAAACAAAATGTCGACTGCGTAACAGGCACATTTGTTTTGCATTTCCTTTGTCGCGAATGCGCCTAATAATTGCTTTTCCTTAGCCAGGACTTTCCGTGAGAGAGTCACAGATTCTCATAAGCCCGTGCAGGGGCTTATGAGAATCTATGCCTCTTGCTGAGAAAGATCGTCTCCGTTCATTTGCTTCTATGTCATGTCGCATATTCGTCTCTCTCTGTATGGCAATTGTTGAAATCCTTCATATCAAGATTTAACTGAAAACAACCCCTGCTAGCAAGAGGAATAGGATCTCATGAGACCCTGCGAACGCAGGAGCTCATGAGAATCTATGCCTCTTGCAGATGAAGTAAAGTCTTTGGGACGGAATACGGTTTAGGCAAACCGCTGTTTTCCTCATGAGTGCGCGATTTATCAGGTCCACACCGCGTTGTGTTATGCGCAGCCGGCCTCTTCAAATCGTCCTAAATTCCTGAGGTGCCGACGATCGATACTCTACTATTGCCGGGACGAACACAAACCTAAATGGGTTCTGCAATAGGCAATAGACCCTTCTCGTGAGGATTTATATCTCTTCGGGGTAGACTGGTGGTGTGTAGTTGGGCGACTGACTGAATCAGGGGTGAACGTACGTAAATAAACTGAGTATATAGTTCCCAATACGCGGTAAAAGCCATCAGGCTGATATCGGTCCAGTGGCCTTTTGTGCAATGAGTTGTTATTGTTTATCCGAGAAAAACGTTTAGCGTATGCATTGGCCCGAGTGTATTGGTTAAATTTTATCGGTGAGGTCTGCGTGGATCGGAGGATAGGGAGGGGTGGAGGATTGGGGGGGGGGGTGCGCGCGCACGCAGGTGACTGTGTGTGCGGAGGGATTGGAGCTGTTAAGGGGGAAGTGTTTAATATTCATATATTATGTAAAACTGGGTGGCCGGGAGGAGGAAAAGCACCCGACGCATTTATCTAGATTGTTACAAACTGCTGAGGAAGTGAACTAGCGTTCCTAGCCTTACTCTTGGATTTTGATATCTGTTAAGAGTCTCGTACTTTTGTCAGTGGAAAAACAGTTCAGACAAAGTAAGTATCTACATTTTGTATTGATTCAAAAATCTGCAAAACGTTTTATGTTTAAAATTGGGAAATACATGCATATAACCAATATTTTAACCCAAAACAAACCACCAGTAACAATGAGATTTGAATAAGGTAAAACGGTGTGCCTAAAATAAGTTTTAGGTTGGTTTTTTTTTGTTGTTGTTTTTTGGGGGTTTTGTGGGGAGGTGAGGGGGGATATTGGAAGGTTTTTCTCGTTTGTTGTTGTTGGGGTTTCCGGATGTTCAGTAATGTATCATTCTTTCTGAGACGCTCTATAATTCTTTCCCTATAATTTTAAACGTGAAATGGGAGGAAATGCATGTGTTTACCAGTCTGTTGTACGTGTCATTATTGATTTTACACGTCCTTATCCTGTCAATCATGGGGGGGGGGGGGGGGGAATATTATATTACTTACACCAGTGAAATAGTTAGGGATAAAACGGTGAAAAACTCAACTCATTCGACGCTGCCCGCATCAATAGCTGCGGAAGTGCCGTACAGCGTTGCCGCCGGCAACGCTGTACGGCACTTCCCCAGCTATTGATGCCGAGGCGCCTTGTATGGGTTAGCACTTTTCTACACTCTTCTAAGCCGCAATTCAATGATGCATATAGTAGCACACGTGTCCTTTCAGTTATGTCTCATGACTTTGTTGTTTTACCTAGTGGTGGTTTTTGGTAAACCTAGTTCAGGTGTGCAATCGCTTTAGGATTGGCTATTATCAGTGGCTATGTGTATCGTCCGCTAGGGCAAGCACTAGAGGATTACGTCGATTGAACATGGCCGGTAGGCTTTCCGGTCAAGTTGTAGTGCAGATGTTGCTTGTGCTGATCGTGTGCACGAATGGTGTACTTCTAACGTCAGGAACACAAACAGACGGTAAGAGCATCTTCATTTCTTTTGTCTGTTTGGTTTGTGTGTTTATTACTTTGGGTTTTTGTTGTTGTTGTTGTTGTTGTTGTTGTTGTTGTTGTTCAGTGGGGGGGGGGGGGTGTTTTTTGTTGTTTTGTTTGTTTGTGTTGTTTTGTTTTGGGTTGGTTTTGTTTTCTTTTGTGTTTTTTTTTTTTGTTTTGTTTTGGTTTTTTTGTTTTGTGTTTGTTTTTTTTTTGGTGTTTTTTTTTTGTGTGTGTGTTTTTGTTTTGTTTGTTTGTTTGTTTGTTGTTTTTTTTTTGTTTGTTTTTTTTTTTGGGGGGGGGGGTTTGAGGGGTATTGTTTGTTGTTGTTTTGTTGTTGTTTTTGTTATGGTGTTGTTGGGGGGGGGGGTTGTTTGTTTGTTTGTTTTTGGCTTAATTTGTTTTAACGAAACGCCAACCACAGAACATTTCGAGGGCGGTCAAACCTCGCGTCTTCAAAACTCCCCTGTCATTCTCTCGACAGAGAATGAAACTGGGTTCTTATAACCCCCTAATTGCCGAGGGAAGGCGAACATTGCCCTGCTGCAAGCGACATAAATTATCATGAGTCCCCGCAGTCGCGAGGACTCATGAGGATTTATGTCTCTTGTTAGTTCTTTGTTCTTTATGCTTAATTTGATCTCATTTACATATGTGCTCTTTTCGCTATTGTCGGTTACGTGTGCAGTGGTTTCAGAGGCGAAATCCGCGTCCACTGGCAGTCAAGGGGTTAAAGGTTTGAGGTGTGTGACCGCTGTAGAGGGTAATGACAGTGGGGAATTGTTGTGCGAGATATGAACGCTCTAGTGGGATTGGCAATGGGGTTTTGAGGGCGCGGGGTGTGTGACCGCTCTACAGAAAATGACATCCGGGTTTTCAGGGCACGAGGTATGACTGCGGTGCCAGTAAGCAAAGGTCCTCGGACCCACGCCGGCCGCAGTGGGCCCGCGCACGGCTGTGCGCGGGCCCACTGCGGCCGGCGTGGGTCCGAAGACGTTTTGCTACAGGGGCTAACGGGAATGACAGCGGGGTTTTCTGGGCACGCGGTATGACAGATGTAAAGGGAATCCCGGTACATTGGCTCTCAAATAATGAAGCTGATTTACCCCTTATCAGGCGTTGAAAAACATGGTGATTGTTTCCGTTTTATATCCAGAGACAACAATTTATTATGACCTATATTCTGTTAGAATTAGAGTAAGATTACAAGATGAACTGACCTTGATACTTAAAAAGTAGGTCAAGCGATGTCGGTGCCTTTATTGCACCGAAACTAGTCAGCTATTGGTCCCAGCCTACCGCGGACGACACAACTCTTAGACAGTCGTCAAGGTTTATGGTGTGGGTTTGTTTTGTGTTTTTTTTTGTTGTTGTTTTTTTTTTTTTTTTTTCATTTATCAATCAAGTGTTTCCTGTTTCTAGGGGGAAAATCAAATCATTCGCAAAAGACGCAAAAGGTTTTCTTGTGTTCTGTATTCTTGTACATTCATCGTTTTTTTTTCAAGAGACTTGTGCGCACAGTTTCGTGTTCTTCCTGGTATTATGAAAAACACATTAAAAAATAGAGTTCAATCGTTTTTAAAACACTGTAAAGTCATTTGTGCTTCTTCCATATGTAACAGGATGTTACAAACAAGTGAACTAATTTTCTTTTCAGAAAAAAAATCCCTAGCGGTATCGTTTTTTAATTGGTGTAACACTATTCAGACGATCGAGATATAGCCATTTCAAAAAAGATTAAATTAAAAAAAATAGCCGTGAAATTGGGAAAAATAACTTTTCTAAATTTGCAAACATTCCAGACACAGAAACATCCAGTTCTGTAGCTACTCATTCTTTAGAGACTACAACTCCACAACCCACTACCACAACTGTACACCTATCTGCCAGGCCAGAATCAACAATGCTGACGTCCGACTTCCCCGGCAGAAGCAACGTCTCTTCAGAAAGCACCTATGGTACGATGACAGCAGTAGGAGAATCAACAACTGCAGCTGCACAGGCACAATCATCAACAAGCTCTGGTAAGGGAATATATTGTCTTTGGCTCAGGGGGGCAGACAGACAATGAGAGCTGAAGGGTGGTGGTAGAATAGCTTGGCGCCTACAGGCGCCTAGCTATTCTGCCACCACCCTTCAACTATCATGGTCGGTCGATCTAGCGCCTTCTGCAGTGCGTCAAGGCTTTTGAACAATTAATCTACTACGGTACCGTTTTCTTTTTTTTATAAACAAGTGCATTGATATAATAATAAGAAGAAGGAGAATGATGATGATGATGATGATACTAATACTACTACTACTACTAATAATAATAATAATAATAATAATAATAATAATAATAATAATAATAATAATAATAATAATAATAACAATAATAATAATAATCAGAAATAGAAGCAGAATATTTTGTTGTCCCAATGTCAATTTTTGGGTCACTAAACGTGACCAAGTGTCAGATCTCTCGTCGATTTATCACTGGCGCTGTAAGAGTTGTCTGTAGCATACCAGCTGAAAGGTGGAACACTTGCAGTGCGCCTGAATTTATCTGTGTTCAGGTCGTACTCCACTGGCAAACGCTGTACCTGTCCCCAATAACCCATTTGGGCCATCTGCACTCACTCACTCTCTTTGACGTGTAAGTTAAATCCATTTAACTAGCCAACTAGCCAAGCAGCATAAAATAACCAGCAAACTAACCAACCAACCAGCCAACCAACAAACCAACCAGGCAACCAACCCATCCCCGTTTTTTAAGTTAGGCTTTTGAAATCGAATTTCAATTCAAATCCAGAATATTTTATGAATCTACAAAGGGACACTACTTATATTCGTGCGCATGTCAATGCCTGAATGACTGGGGTTTTATGTGTAGAGCAGGGCAACGTCTCTAAAGCGCTTCTCTTTCGGCCGCTTTCGAAAGATTAAATCCTTTATTCTTCCTATTTCCCCAGCAACGCGTCACTTTTGACAATAAAAATCCAAAAAGTGTTTTAACTCACTGGAGACGTTTCGAGTCCGGATACGCGGCTTTAGCCGCGTATCCGGACGCGGCACGTCTCGAATGAGTTAATCAATCTCTTAACTATGTCAGCGGTACGGTATAGTTATATTTTGTTGGCTTAGGAACATGTCTTGATAGCGACCTGCGGCATTCGAAACGTGTTTAATAGTCTGCAAAATATCTTTTATAATCTCCGGGCAGAGCTTTTACCTAAACTGACGAGCAAAGAAAATGCGACATTTTGGGAATCATCGGAAACACCGAAGTGTTTCTGATGATTCCCAAAATGTCGGATAATGATTTATCATTGGCATGTCAGTACACTTTTCTCGGTAGTTTTCTTAAATTCAGTTAGCACTGGTAGTCACCTATTTTGTTTTTGTTTATAATATTCTTGGGTTGTCTTCCAATAACGCTACACAATGGGCTGATGTTAACTTATGAAGTCTGAAGGTAGTAAAATGAAAGACTGTTTTGCTCTCTTGTTCTCCCTTGACCGCAGGAGAGTTCCCCCCGACACGTTCCATGGGCAGTAGACAACCTTTCTTGCGTATGCCTCCTTGCACGGGTCGTGTAGGGAAAAGCCCTTGTTGGTACAAGGCAACATTGAGAACCCGTTGTATCGGCGAATTTTAGCAATCAAAACTTGCTCTAGATAAGAGCGCTTTCAACGACTACGTGTTGGTTACATAAGATGAATTGACCATAATAGTTCAAGGGCTGTGCCTGATTATCTTGGCGCCTCGAGGCGCCACGATAATCTGGCACTACCCTTGAACAATCTTGGATTTTCGAAGGTGGGACTTCCGGGGATCCATTGATTGATACCATTTGTAAGCCTTTTGTTATGAAAAATATGACTTCTACCTTGAACTATCATTTTCGATTGTAGCGTGCCGCGGCCGAGTGCGTTGAAAGGAACTTTCCTGGGTTATAAAAATTGTCTCATGTCTCGTACTCAAGCGACTTGGCCAGATGCCTTGTATAATGGTCGGTGCAATATTGTTTTTACTTTTTTTTCCCGCAGAAACGTCAACATATCTGTACATCGCCATTGGAATAGCGGCAGCCGAGTTGATGGTCATAGTTGTCCTGGCAATCTGTCTCCTTCGGTGAGTTAACTCATTCAACTCCGACACGCCATCGAGCTCGATCGAGCGTGAAAGTTCAAAGGGTTGTGCCAGAATAGCTTGGCGCCTATAGGCGCCAAGCTATTCTGGCACAACCCTTGAACTATCACGCTCGATCTGTTTCCAGAAGTGTAATACAGTCTTTAGGGGGCAACTTCAAAATTTGCGGATTTCGATCCGGCAGCAGAACTTGTTAATAAAAATTTAAAAAAACAAGATGGGATGAACCATAACCCACAAAGTCCCTTCTATAAGAGAGCTGTCCTCGCTGTCAATGGTCTCTACCTTTTGTCTTTGACCTGATTCCGATGTTGAATTATCTCTTATTGAAAAAGTCTCGCAGATCGGCCAATGCCTCAGTGATTTCTATAAGGGGCGCAGGACATACGCGTCATTGATTTATCAAACGTCATTTGTCATGACGTAAGTTTTTGTTTTTACGTAATTTTATATTTTTCGTGATATGACTTTCACTTTCGCTTCAAAGGCTTGAGCAAATGGTGACAAAACTAGAACTTCACGGTACAATTTCAGTCTTGCTACAATTTTGTGTGAAAGCATGTTGACTTTACCTAGCTACATGATATACTAAATACACGGGTCACCTGCATGCTCTTCTGAAAGCGCGTCGATGTGTGTGCGTGTCAGTGCGTGCGCGCGCGCGCGTTCCAAACATCTCCAAGAGGCATAGATCCTCATGCGCCTGGAGGGCGCATGAGGATCTATTCCTCTTGAAGATGCGCGCATGTTTGTGAGAGAGAGAGAGAGGAGAGAGAGAGAGAGAGAGAGAGAGAGAGAGAGAGAGAGAGAGAGAGAGAGATCATAATTAGAGTATTATGTCAGTGTCTGACTAGTGACGGAGTTGCCACTTTTACGTCATCACCACTGTCTGACTTTCTCTAGAAGTAAAGGTTTTTTAGTGTTTTAATTCTTTTCTGAAAAGAATTCATTTTTACTATAAAGAAGTTAAAAAGATACAAAGCTGGCTAACAAACTCATCCAATGTCTTTCTCCAAACTAGCTATATGCAAAAGTTAAAGTAAATATGACCAAAAAAAACAGACTCTAATCTGGGTCAACCGACTTCCTATAAACGACTTCCTATTTTTTTTCTATCACCAAATTTGGTCTGGGGGCCTACATCTAATGTTGCTTTGTCCGAAGTTGGTAGCAGAAAGTAATTTTGTCTGATCATTTGTTATAATTTATCAGATGTGCTATGCAGATGTGTTTACAATGTTGACTGTAATTTCGCACAGCAGCGAGGACATTTTCTCTAGGTGTCTTTCGACTCACAGCTCTATTTCCCCCCTCCCCCCCCCCCTCCCCCCGCTGTTCTGGTGTGCACGTTTGAGCCAGTATGTGTAAACACAAATCGAAACATCAGAGCTGTTAACCCCTTCCCTGCCAACTAACGTACATTTTGTTTCTGAAATCCGTGTTCATAGAACGACCACAATCTACAACCGTCCAAAGAACATGGACAGAAAGTGGTCTCAGCAAGAGAGATAGAACGACCACAATCCACAACCGTCCAAAGAATGATAGGGCTGTCCTTAGTTTGCTTTAGTGTTAGGGAGGTTCAGGTCGGGTTGGGGCCGCTGGCGCCGTTCATGAGACGCCTTGGCGACGGGCTTCACCCGTCCCGAGCCATTGTCCATTTGTTGTTGTAAATGTTGGGTGATTGCGAGTTGCACCTGAGGTGGCGAAACAAATTTTCCTGTACGTGGCAACATGTATTTGGAAGAATAAAGTTTCTTGACTCTTGAAGAACATGGACAGAAAGTGGTCTCAGCAAGAGGGATAGATCCTCATGAGCCCCCGCAGTAGCGGGGGCTCATGAGGATCTACGCCTCTTGCGTTCATTTTTTTTTCTCGGCAGCGCAGTGAAGGGGTTGAAAAAAGGACCCGAATCGACCATGACAAAATCACAGACCGCCATACATTATGCAAAGCAGAAACAGCGAGCAACTTGTATGCTGCACTAAAAGCCTTATTCGTTGGCTCATCCACCCCTTCACTCAGAGAAAAACCTGAACATGATTCACTGCAAGAGACATAGATCCTCATGAGACACGCGACTGCGGGGGCACATGAGGATCTGTGCCTCTTGATAAGACCAGTTTTTATCCATGTTTCTCGGACGGTGTTGGCTTTTGGTCGTTGAATAAACCAAGATTTCAGAAACAAAAAATGTACGTACAGCGGCAGGGAAAGGGTTAAATGTCTTCTCTATTCTGCAGGTTGACCCGTTGCTTCCGACAGAAGGTTAAGGTGCATGACGCGCATCAGAAAGAACGTCAGCCCGCTCATGGCAGCCTGTACCGAAAACACACTGACCTGTCTCATGACTACTGCGAGGTTGAGATGTACAACACTAAAATAACGAACGGTCCCAGAAGGGTCCTATCGACGAAACTCGCGCAAAACGACGTTCACTCTCCTGTGCATGAAGCCGTTGGTACTGTTTACAGTACCGCTGGCGACATGCACCATGGGGTTGTGAACGAGAAGAATGCCGGCAAGCACAATGCTGTACACCCGCCTGAAAACTACCCATATTTTCCCGTCTATTCCATCGCTAAATCTGAATCAGAGGGAAACCGATTTAGCATGGCGTCTACAGAAACCACAGAAACGATGGTAAGCGATGCGGACCCCAGACAGATCTATTTTATTCTGGAACCCGATCCTGAGAACGCTGATCAGAATGACATTATTCTGCTGAACCAGAGAATAGAACATACGAACCACTCGTCTGAGACAACAAGCAACGGCCCATCCGACAAAGTGAGCGAAGCACACACTGCAAGTGACGGGACTGATTTTGAAACAAATGCGAAAGAATACGACAACGGTGATTTAGGAGCGAAGAAGAGCATGAGAAGGAGCGAACCGGTACTTGGGTTTAACAGAAGCGACTTGAGAAGACACAGCTCGTTAGTGTACGAGAATGTCGAGCAGCCCATATACTGCAACACGTCCGATTCCTTTCCAAGGCGTACCAGCAGCAGAGCTCGCAGACTTCCGGAAAACACCATTGGCAGCCTTCCTGATCTTGCCGGTCTTCCGGTCCACGAAAAGCAAAATGTGTATGGCAATGTGAGCAAGCCTGAAGCAGCTGGTGATAAAATGGGTCACGAAGATCCAGACCAGGGGCACGGCAAAAGGAAAATGCATGTCCCTAAGGGCAACAAGGCTCCTGCCGGCAAAGGTAACGGTGGCCAGATGAAAACGTACGGTCCTAACGGTGCAGCGCCCAACAAGAAAATCAACAACAAAGGTGCGCACGTGACGCGTGGCATCCCTATGGACTCCGATGGCTTAGAGCCCAAACAGGAACATGGCGGTGGACATCGTGTTGACAAAAATGGCAAAAGGCCCAACAAACCCCACAGACCCAAAGTTCCAGCCCCTAACAAAGAGGTTGCACACCAAGATGCACACAATCAACCAAAGCGTCACCATGAACAGCATGGCATGGCACACAAACAGGAACATGCTCACGAAGATGACAACAGGCACAAAAAAACTCAACATCCAAATACTTCCTTGCCCGTTAATCCACTTTTGCAGGCAGCTATCGGTACTTTAAACAGTACCGTTGGCTGCATGCACGAGGGCGTTAAAGCACTTGATGGCGGTGATGAACTGAACATGATTGACAAACTCGTGTACAACACAGACGATCCCGAGACTCAAAGAATTGATCTGCACCAGGCAAAACACCCACTTCACCCCAGAACCAGCGCAAGCAGTGTGAGTGAACCGACATGGTCTGAGGTCGCAACTGACACTGGTAGAAAAGATATGATGCCAACTGCTGACAAACCTAACAATGACACGGAAATGGATCAAAGCTTGGACGTGGAAGATGATGTGCAGAAACCCCGTGTTGACTATGAAAATGTCCATACAGACGTTGATGACGCGATTTATGCAAACAGCCTTTCTATGTTCATTCTTTGACCCCATTACAGAGGAGGAAACTTAAACACCACCCAGCAGGAAGAGGTATAGATCCTCATGATCTCCCGCAGTTGCTCTTAGACACTTAATTAACCCATTCAGCCCTGACTCACTACAGCAGGAGATGGGTCGACCATGATAATTCAAGGGTAGTGCCAGATTAGCTTGGCGCCTGTCGGCACCAAGCTAATCTGGCACTGCCCTTGAATTATCATGGTCGATCCATCTCGTGCAACAGGTGCATAGTCGTTAGATGACGCCTCCAAAATTTGGGAAATACGTCCGTCGGGCTGAATGAGTTAATAACGATCCAAAACACAATCTGCGCGCACTACTAACAAAAAAGTTAAAGTGACTGATTCATCCTCTTGTCGAGTGAGATTTGTATTCCGACTTGTTTGTTGCAAGTACGTTTCCTAGATATTGCGCATATGATGACTAATTTTCGACCTCTATGTCATACCTTTGACTTTGTGTGTGATGAGACCTTTTTGTGTGAGCTAGGAACAAATGTGTGCTGGTTTGTAATTTATTAATAACAGGTCTAGTTTTGAACCTCACGAATTGGAGCCATTTAAGTCCACAATCACAGATCAGCACGCAGATGATTTCATTCACGAGATAAGACTGGTTGAAGGGTTTAGTTAAAGTCGCACATGACAACAAGTTGACAGTTTGCTGTTGTGTATGTTTGTTCACTTTTGGAGTGAAGTCCATGGCATTTACGCCTGTTGTGATTTGTGAAGTGATATTCCTCCATTCAGTTTTATGAGTGGTTACTAAGAGATACATGTTTGCAGGAGACGACAGAGCAGTTTGTACGTAATGGCTGATGCTGAGGGGGGGGGGGGAGGGAGGAGGGGGAGGGGGGGCAAGTTGCTGATAGAGACATGACAAAAGATAAGCAGATCATTGTTTGTTTGTGTATTAAAAATTGGTTTGTAAGTAAACTTTTTTGTCTTCTTTCTTTCGATTTTTTTTTTTTCCTTGTTGTTGTGTAGAGTATTCGGACATTACACTAGGATTAAAGATTTCTTATAGCCAACCATACATCACACGACGTTGTTTTCAATTTCATGCTAGTACCGGACTGTCAACCATACACTTACACAAAGTTCTGTAACAAGATATGGATCGAGCATGATAGTTCAAGGGTGGTGCCAGAATAGCTTGGCGCCTACAGGCGCCAAGCTATTCTGGCACCATCCTTTAACTATCATGGTCGATCCGTACTCCCGGAAACTCTAAAGTAGTTTTCAGCAAACAACTTTCAGTTAATTATGTGAACTTCAGCTTCAGGGTTCAATGTGTCAATGGGGCTGTTTACAGCTCATTCATAAGGATAAACACAAAGCCATTAGGTCCGTGTTTAGCATTTTTTGCTGTCGTAAATGCTGTCCGCAGGTGTTGTTTTCTTCCTGTGTGTGCGTACACGTGTGTGTGTGTGTGTGTGTGTGTGTGTGTGTGTGTGTGTGTGTGTGTGTGTGTGTGTGTGTGTGTGTGTGTGTGTGTGTGTGTCTGTGTGTGTCTCTGTGTGTGTGTGTGTGTGTGTCTGCAGGCCCGGATCCGGGGGGGGGCGGGGGGGGGCCATGGCCCCGTCCCCCAGACCCCAAATTTGTTAAAATGCTAGCGTGGTGGAGGCCTTTTGCATGAGGTTCAAGGTCCCAAACAAGAAGTTGGCCTCCCCCCCTCTGGAGCTATGTGATCCGGCCCTGGTGTCTGTGTGTGTGTGTGTGTGTGTATGTGTGTGTGTGTGTGTGTGTGTGTGTGTGTGTGTGTGTGTGTGTGTGTGTGTGTGTGTGTGTGTGTGTGTGTGTGTGTGTGTGTGTGTAGGTGCGCTTGCTTTGAATGTGTACCCTGAATTATCCCGGATACAATAAAATTGCGCGGAATGTACTGATAATGCCGTGACAAAAAAATGAAGACAGGAGGGGTTGTTTAGTAGGGTCTCACACACCCTTTTTTTCCAGAAATACATGACACTGCGATCGTCTGGCCTGTTTACTATTCACCGGCTTGTCTTTCAGAGGCCGCCGGTCACCGGTGGGGTTTTGAGGCCACTGACGAGGCGGCGCAGACGCTCACAAATACACAGTGTGGAAAAGGGATTCGGGCCGACATCGGCCGCAGTTGGCCCGCGCACGAACGTGCAGGGGCCAACCGAGCGGCCGACGTCGGCCCGAAGACCTTAGTTACCGGGCAGGGGGTACACAAGTACACATTTTCAGAAAAAAAAAGTATGTATGAATTATTTATTGTGTCTCTATAACATATAAATCAAGCAGTCAATCAATCAATCAATGATAATGTGTGTGGGGGGAGAAGTCGGGGGGGGGGGGGGGGGGGGGGGCCGGGTATCCAGCGAATGAATGAACATGAATGAATAAAGGAATGAATGAATGACTTGTGTTTGACTGACTGAATCAGTGGCTGCGTGACGGATAGACCAAGTGGATGAAAGGACGAATGAATTATTCCAGGGGTCTCAGTAACCGGAAAGCTGATTTTTGAGAAATATTCATTTACGTAGTCTCCATACCGCACGCGCGAGACCGTGACTGGCTGAATAATGGTAACTTGATGCCTCCGCTCTTCCCGCTCGGAAACCCACTGTAGTCACTCCCTCTGCCTGGTAAGCAAAGGTCCTCGGGCCGACGTCGGCCGCTGTTGGCCCGCGCACGGACGTGCGCGGGCCAACAGGAGCCTACGTCGGTCCGAGGGCCTTTTCCACACTGTGTATTTGTGAGCGTCCGCGCCTCGTGGCCTCATTGAAACATTCGTTCTATGGGCCCACCTCAGTCGTACACTTGCGATGAGAATGACAGTTGTTTTTCTGAGGGCCGCACGAGGTCACGCACACCGCATTTCGGCTATGACATATGACTGATGTTAACCCATTTAGCCCCAACGCCCTATAGCAGGACTGAGACTGGATTGTACATGATAATTCAAAGGTAGCGCCAGATGAGCTTGGCGCCATCAGGCGCCATGCTCATCTGGCACTACCCTTGAATTATCATGGTCCATCGATCTCCTGTAATTCAGGTACACAGTCATCAGACAACACCTCCGAAGTTTGGGACTGAAATGCGGTCGTGGGATTAAATGGGTTAACCTTCGTGCCTTCGTCGCAACCAATTTTAACCAGCCACAGCCGACTTCGCTTCAATAATTGACTTTTGTCTGTTAAAGTCCCGCCACACATGCCGCCTATTTTGAGGTCGATTCTCGAGCAGTTTGAATCGGAGTCAGTGTGGGCAGACCGGACTATAAAAACGTGTGCACTCAGCCACACATTCAGAGAGTCCGAAATAGCTCAGGCGGTTAAACGTCGGAGCAGGCGAGCGAAGGGAATCGCCGGGTCGTGGGTTCATTCGAATCCCGTCCCGGCCCCGGTAGCTGGACTCACAATCCAGGGGATAAAAACGGATTTGTTCAATAGCATGTCCGTTGAAAGGTCCTGGTAAATCAGTCAAAGTGGCACAGTTGGAGTGCGCCTGAGTTGATCAGTGTTTAGATCGTACTCCATAGGCAATAGATTTCCCTGTCCCCCATAACCCGCTCGTCAGGGCCGTCCATGATCACCTCGGTGCTGTGGACGTTAAACCCCAACTAACCGGCACTCAGTGATTCCGCCCCGATTTTTTTTTTTAGCCGACCGGTTTGAACCGAAGATCAAGGTCGTACCTGTTCTGCAAAATGGCTGCTAGTTTTGACAGTGATGATAATTGCTTGCATTATCAGCAGTTTTGCATCATACTCGGAAGAGGCGGGCGAAACATCGGCAACGAAGGTGGTACTGATCTTCCGCCATTTTCAAACTTTACTGAAACGACGTGCTTTGCGAGACGCGCTCTGATTGGTTGAAGCTTACAATCGGGGCCGAATCGTGTCGGAAAAATAGAGTAGGTTCAGTCTAAACACACGATTCCCAGCCGACTGCCGGTATCGGATCGGATATATGACGTCATCCGATCGCAATCGGAACGGAATCGGCTACAAAATCGGGGCTTAATCGGCATGTGTGGCGGGGCCTTTAGATAATTTTTTTATACATTTATGAGCGTTTGTATCGGCAAAGGATGACGTAAATGCTATTTACAAGTAGACGGACACAAACCTAATCTAGCTGAACATCAGCTGAAAGGAACTTATGGTCAACGGCGGATACTCGGTGTTCAAAGTAGAGATGCAATTGTTCAGCCCTTCACTGACACTGATCGTACACTGTACGTATGAAATAATTATGTGTCAATTCAAAGCTAGAGAGCTCGATCCAGCAGTTCCATGAACAATAGATACAAAGTGGTTTCAGTAAGAGGCATAGATCCTCATGAGCCCGAACAATTACGGGGGACGGGGGTGCACATGAGGATCTATACCTCTTGCAATAGTGCTGTGAGCATTTTCTTTTTGGGCAGTGATGGGGATAATAACGACCTCGGCGAGAGGGCCTGACTGCTACATAAATTGTACTGTAGCCGCGGCCGGTTGGCAATAATGGCAAACTGACTATATAGCGTCGTTTTCGGTCGATAGCAAAACACTTAACTCATTCTACCCCAACACCGAAATCCCCACATTTTGCCGCTGTCTTCTGAAGACTGCATGGCAGTGCAGGACACAGATCGACCATGATAGTTCAAAGGTGATGCCAGAATAGCTTGGCCCCCATACTGAGGCGCCAAGCTATTCTGGCATCACCCTTGAACTGTCATGGTCGATCCTTATCTTGCTGCGGTGTGTCTGGGGTAGAATGAGTTAAATTAAACACGTCTTGTTGTCTAGGATTTAGGCGCAAATTAGTATCATACACTTTGACAACGTTAGAAGCGACGACGATTTTTTTTTTTTTATTTCACTCGGTACTTTTTTCAACCATTTACCGTAATGAGGAAGAAAATGGGTGCACTGTTTTCGCGTTGGTAAAAGCAACTGAGGCAGAGATTGAAGGCAGGAGACGAGGTATGACCGCTTTAACCCATTTGGTCTCAACGCAGGAGATGGATTGACCATGCTAATTCAAGGGTAGTGCCAGATTAGCTTGGCGCCATCAGGCGCCAAGCTAATCAGGCACTACCCTTGAATTATCATGGTCGATCCATCCCTTGCAACAGGTACATAGTTGTTATATAACACCTCTACACTTTGAGAAATGCGGTCTTGAGGTTAAAAAGGTAAAAGCATTTTGCAAAATCAAAGCAGTCACACCTCGCGTTGTCAAAACCCCACAGTCATTCATTCCCTCTGTAGTATGTCAGTTCATGGTTCGAAGTATAAGATCTCTAAAGCGATTAACCGTAGTCGGGGTCACAAAGAAAATCACGTTGTGTACAGATCTCACTTCCACTTTTCGGCCCAGTTTCGATTTTATTAATAAATCGCTATTCGGTGTGACGTTCGGCGGAAAAATTCAAGGGTATTTCAAGGGTATTTCACCGTCGCTAGCGACCGCGAAAGTGTCTTCGAATAGTAAATTAAACACCAAAAACCCCGTCCTCCTGAGGAACACGGATATTAATGAGGGAAGGCAAGAGGCAAAGAACTTCATGAGCCACCGCCTACGCGGAGGCTCATGAAGTTCTTTTCCTCTTGCAGTCGGGTAGGACCTGTATTCGCGTTTTCCCGGGTAAGGGTAGTCCATGTCGTTCGTCGCCCAAATTCGTAAGGGTTCAATTACTTGAAAGGCGCCTGATTGACGACTTTCCTCCTTCCTTTTTGCTGAATGCATGCAGGCCGCGCAAATAATTTTTAAGTCATTATGTTTTGAAAAGCTCCCCCCCCCCCCCTTTTTTTTTTTTTTTTTTTTTTTTGGGGGGGGGGGAGGGTATGAAAGGGGGATGAGAGGGGAAATGTGATAGGGGAGCTTGAGAGGGGAAAGGGAGGAGGCAGAGTGATTGAAAGGAGGGAGGAGCTAGCTGCAAAGTCAGAGTTTTCTGTGTCGTCAAAACGATCTTTTGTGGCGTCGTCCGCGCTCAAATTTGTGATGGTCGGTGAATTTGGAGCTTATGGCTTGAACCACCCTCGCCTCCAACCCGCCACACCACTCCCACCCTCACACACACACACACACACACACACACACACACACACACACACACACACACACACACCCCACTCTCTCACTCACACTCTCTCTCTCTCTCTCTCTCTCTCTCTCTCTCTCTCTCTCTCTCTCTCTCTCACACACACACACACACACACACACACACACACGAAAGGCACAACACACACACACACACACACACACACACACACACAGACACACTCACACACACACACACACACACACACACACACACACACACATAAATACAATACTTAAAAAAATAAAGGAAGAAGATATACAGTTCCTTCACTGGTCTTTTTCTCTTTCTTTTTTTTTTTTTTTTTTTTGTTTTTTTTTTTTTTTGTTGTGCTGTCGATAATTATATGAGACTAAAAGATGGCCCGCCCTGACTGCAACCAAATTGTTGAAGAAAGGTGAAAAAGAAGAAGAGAGGTCGCCAGTAACAGACCACGTGCATCTATATTTCCCCTCCCTCTCAACCCCCTCCCCCACATATTATTGTTATTATTATTACCAATAATAATAATAACTCACCCAACCACCACCGCCCCCTCCCCCACCCCACCCCCCACCTCCACCCCACCACCACCCGTTCACAGAGTTTGGAAGCCGGAAACTTATCCCTCCACCCACCCCCACCGCTCACCTCTCCCATGAAAAAATAGCTTCCCAATGCGTAAAAGTCCATGTGGCCGACATCGGTCGCCACGCTGGTCCGACCACGGCCGTGCGCGGACCAACGCTGGCCGACGTCGGCCCAATGGCCTTTGCGCACTGGATTCCTGTGAATATATTATTTTGACCCATATTTTGCTTGATATAGTGCCGGATAACCGGCAGATGTGATTACGAGACCCGAATCAAAATGCCCGGTTCGTTAGACATTTTTATTGCGGTCAAGTAACCACATCTGTCGATTATAGGCACAATATCAAGCAAAATTTGTATAATATAATTTACGTACCCTGTCCAAAACAAAACTTTACCTCGCGTCCTTCAGTTTGCGGCTGATTGCAGTGTTCAGACGAAACACGTGATAGGCAGATATCGTCTCTAGCGAAGAAAAAAAAAAATCAGTGTTTTCCAATCGTAATTGGATCACGAATAATGACGGAAATATCAGCAGGTTTGATTTTGCCTTTCCTCGGGTTGTCGCTAACAGGCGTCTTGTCAATTTCATGAGTGCCGCGATTCATTTCTCGTCATTGCTGGCGTCTGCGCTCCGTTCGTGCGCGCGTATGGGAAAGACAAACTTCGTGTAAGTTAAGTTTACTACTGCACATAAGGAACTCGTTAATATTGCATTATGAACAAATTTCGCATTTCTCACAAACCAGATAGGTGAGGCTAGCGCTGGCAGAATTGTATGCAAACCAAGGGGAATCACAGCGCTGGACAGCCCAACAGTTAGATCCCCTGCCCCCGCCTATCAGGCACCCAATCGCCAGCCCACAGAGAAATACGCAGGTATAGAATAAGACGATCATTTCCATCCTCAAACGAATGGATCAGGTCTCTTATATAACCCATGTCTTTCTCCGGAACTTAGGAAGTGGGCAGGAGAAACATACATACACAAACATGAAGGTGCGCTACTATATGTGGTCGGGTAAATACCCTGATTTCCCACAGTAGATGCACAGAACATTACACAACAATGTAACGATACAAATTTGCCTCGAGTTATAGATACTCACAAACCAGATAGGTGAGGCTAGCGCTGGCAGAATTGTATGCAAACCAAGGGGAATCACAGCGCTGGACAGACAACAGTTAGATCCCCTGCCCCCGCCTATCAGGCACCCAATCGCCAGCCCACAGAGAAATACGCAGGTATAGAATAAGACGATCATTTCCATCCTCAAACGAATGGATCAGGTCTCTTATATAACCCATGTCTTTCTCCGGAACTTAGGAAGTGGGCAGGAGAAACATACATACACAAACATGAAGGTGCGCTACTATATGTGGTCGGGTAAATACCCTGATTTCCCACAGTAGATGCACAGAACATTACACAACAATGTAACGATACAAATTTGCCTCGAGTTATAGATACTCACAAACCAGATAGGTGAGGCTAGCGCTGGCAGAATTGTATGCAAACCAAGGGGAATCACAGCGCTGGACAGCCCAACAGTTAGATCCCCTGCCCCCGCCTATCAGGCACCCAATCGCCAGCCCACAGAGAAATACGCAGGTATAGAATAAGACGATCATTTCCATCCTCAAACGAATGGATCAGGTCTCTTATATAACCCATGTCTTTCTCCGGAACTTAGGAAGTGGGCAGGAGAAACATACATACACAAACATGAAGGTGCGCTACTATATGTGGTCGGGTAAATACCCTGATTTCCCACAGTAGATGCACAGAACATTACACAACAATGTAACGATACAAATTTGCCTCGAGTTATAGATACTCACAAACCAGATAGGTGAGGCTAGCGCTGGCAGAATTGTATGCAAACCAAGGGGAATCACAGCGCTGGACAGACAACAGTTAGATCCCCTGCCCCCGCCTATCAGGCACCCAATCGCCAGCCCACAGAGAAATACGCAGGGGAATAAGACGATCATTTCCATCCTCAAACGAATGGATCAGGTCTCTTATATAACCCATGTCTTTCTCCGGAACTTAGGAAGTGGGCAGGAGAAACATACATACACAAACATGAAGGTGCGCTACTATATGTGGTCGGGTAAATACCCTGATTTCCCACAGTAGATGCACAGAACATTACACAACAATGTAACGATACAAATTTGCCTCGAGTTATAGATACTCACAAACCAGATAGGTGAGGCTAGCGCTGGCAGAATTGTATGCAAACCAAGGGGAATCACAGCGCTGGACAGACAACAGTTAGATCCCCTGCCCCCGCCTATCAGGCACCCAATCGCCAGCCCACAGAGAAATACGCAGGTATAGAATAAGACGATCATTTCCATCCTCAAACAAATGGATCAGGTCTCTTATATAACCCATGTCTTTCTCCGGAACTTAGGAAGTGGGCAGGAGAAACATACATACACAAAGAAGGTGCGCTACTATATGTGGTCGGGTAAATACCCTGATTTCCCACAGTAGATGCACAGAACATTACACAACAATGTAACGATACAAATTTGCCTCGAGTTATAGATACTCACAAACCAGATAGGTGAGGCTAGCGCTGGCAGAATTGTATGCAAACCAAGGGGAATCACAGCGCTGGACAGACAACAGTTAGATCCCCTGCCCCCGCCTATCAGGCACCCAATCGCCAGCCCACAGAGAAATACGCAGGTATAGAATAAGACGATCATTTCCATCCTCAAACGAATGGATCAGGTCTCTTATATAACCCATGTCTTTCTCCGGAACTTAGGAAGTGGGCAGGAGAAACATACATACACAAACATGAAGGTGCGCTACTATATGTGGTCGGGTAAATACCCTGATTTCCCACAGTACCTGCGTATTTCTCTGTGGGCTGGCGATTGGGTGCCTGATAGGCGGGGGCAGGGGATCTAACTGTTGTCTGTCCAGCGCTGTGATTCCCCTTGGTTTGCATAAATTTCGCATTTGTTTCAACAAATGCAATTATCAAGATTGAAATTTTTTAGCCTCCAAAAGATCTTGAGAAGGAAAGTATTTCAAGCAAATTGATGAATATTAATTTGCTTGTTATACAATATATTAATACATGTATCAAAGAAGAAAAAAAATTGGAGTGGGTGCATAATTCAATACCTTCCCTGATGTGAGTAACAGCTACAGCGGACTCTGTCAGCAAGAAGTACAGAATGTCATGAACTCCATCAGCTGCAGGGGATCACGTGAATCCATGCCTCATTTGCAATGTGTAATATGGTTAGATTATGGACCGTTTGCTGTGTTATTCGAGAAACAAGTATGAATCAGAGGGAAGTTACCGTGCAATATGCTGCGTTTAATGAAAGTAGTTGTTTCCCTTGGACCACTATTGCCCTCTCTCTCTCTCTCTCTCTCTCTCTCTCTCTCTCTCTCTCTCTCTCTCTCTCTCTCTCTGTATCCCTCCCCTCCTCCCTCCTACCTGCCCAACCCCCATGCGTCTTCATCTCCAGCTATTTCGTCACCACCCTGAACTTTCATGGTCAGTCTGAGTTTCCTGAACTGCCAGGCACTCAGTGTAGAGGACAACTCAAGGCTTAGAGATTTTCGTAGTCGATCCTAGGGCTCACTGTGTTCACCCATTTAACCCCGACGAACTATAGCAGGAGATGGATTGACCATGATAATTCAAGGGTAGTGCCAGATTAGCTTGGCGCCGGATGGCGCCAAGCTAATCTGGCACTACCCTTGGATTATCATGGACAATCCATCTCCTGTAAATGGATATAATATAGTCATTAGGTGGCAATTCCACAATTTGGCCGTGCGGTTAAATGGGGTGGGACACAAGGCGCGCACATCAAGAAACACAAATCCAATTTGCCGTGAGAACTATAAAAAATAAAATAAAATAATAAGAAATAAAAAGATAGGGCCATCACGAAGTTGAGATCCCCATGAGCCTCCTCACTTGCGAGAGCTCAAGAGGATCTTACGCCACTTGCGGTTGTGTGGTATTCACTTTGACTAGCAGTGAAGGGGTTAGTCTTGAATTTCAGGAGTTCGTGAGCATGTACGCCGCTTTGTGGCTGGTTGATGTTCTGTCACTTTTCCGACAGTGCAGGAATACAATTATCTTAACCCTTTGGCTATCGGTAGCCCTTTTTGGACGAGGCGATTCGATCATGTGGTTGTTTTTGTTGTTTGTTTGTCGAGGTGATTCCATCATTTTAACCCTTTGGCTATCGGTAGCCCTTTTTGGACGAGGCGATTCGATCATGTGGTTGTTTTTGTTGTTTGTTTGTCGAGGTGATTCCATCATTTTAACCCTTTGGCTGTCGGCATCTCTTTTTGTCGGGGTCATTAATGCAGAAACCATCGCAGTAACACACAAAAAAAAAAAAAAAACCCGCCACCCACACGCAAAGGGTGAATTGATTTCACAGCGTTGTTATGTATTACAGTTTGTACAAGGCGGGGTCGGGTTCAGTAACGCTGTACTTGTCCCTTGAGCACGATTTTACGACAATTTTTTTTGCAGTCAGTGTAGGCGACACACAACCGGGAAGGGAGACCTGTCTGGATATTTACTTTGGTGTCAAATGAAAACCGGTATCTGCATCCCAAAGCCCAAAGGCCATCGGGTCGACGTAGGCCTATGTTGGCCCGCGCACGGCCAAGCGCGGGCCAACATAGGCCGACGTCGGCCCGATTACCTTTGCGCTTTGGAGCGCTTCTCCCGGAGGTGTGTGTGTGTGTGTGTGTGTGTGTGTGTGTGTGTGTGTGTGTGTGTGTGTGTGTGTGTGTGTGTGTGTGTGTGTGTGTGTGTTTATTTCACGCTGAATTTTCTGTTCGAGAAGTGGTGTATCCAACTTGAGGAGTATCACCGTCCACGCAAAACTGTCACAGTCTTGAAAGGCGTTCTGCAGGTATGGAAACAGTAAATGATCAAACGATCCTGGTCTCCTCGAGCCGACATCGGCCAAAGTTATTTCCGTTCAACAATGCAACTCTTGTATTCAACCGTAATAAGAAAACAAAATCAGTTTGGATTAAATCACATTTTATATCACTGCTTAAATAAAGTCAAGAAGCATATGCAGCTTTACACACACACACACACACACACACACACACACACACACACACACACACACACACACACACACATACACACACAAACAAACATGCACATACACACACACACAACACACACACACACACATACACACACAAACAAACAAACATGCACACACACACACACACACACAACACACACACAAACACACACGCGCGCACACACACACACACGCACCCACCCAACACAAACACCCAACACAAACACACACACATACACACAAACACACACACACACCCAACACACACACACACACAAACACACACACAAATACACACACACGCACGCATGCACACACGCACGCACACGCACGCACGCACGCACTCACGCGCACGCACACACACACACACACAATTGCTTCACGCATTCACTTAATTAAACGTCCGGCAGCATGGGCAAGACAATTTACATACAAATACGATATGAGCTTTAACTCATGCAAGGTGCCCCGCATCAATAGCTGCGAAATGTGTAGTGTTGACGCAGGCAACGCTATACGACATTCCGCAGCTATTGGTGCGGCTCGCCTTGAACGATTCAAGGACTATGGACTATGCAGTACATGCACCATGTTACACTGGCAGCTCGGAAGCAGTACACCATAAGACAAAGGCATAAGGCATAAGTCACAAATGAAGGTAAAAGTCTACAGCGCACTGTTGCATTATAATCAGCCAGCGGCATTTCCACAGTCCGTTCATCCTTTCGAGTTCCCATCCACACACCATCATTCCAGTTCACAGGCATGGGATGATCGTTGCGTAACCAACCACCTGTATAACACAGGTAGCAGGAAAATGCACACTGTGTTGTTTCCTACTGTCCGTGTTTACAGAGGTGGCCCATTTCGCTACGATCACCTGTGATCGAGTCAGGAAAGGCGAGTGTCCCGTGAAAGGATTCGTTTGTAACGAGGGACGATCTGTATGTTCAGAGAGTTGGTCAGCCATTCGCAAACTGTTTCAGCCGTCATTAACCCCTGCGCTGCCGGTGATCACAAATTTCGCGCCTGAAACCACTACACATTGACCGACATTCACGTGAAGAAACAGACGTCAATGGGACCAAGTATAGACACAAAGAACACAGGACTGACAAGAGACATAAATCCTCATGAGCCCCCGCGACTGCGGGGGCTCATGAGGATTTATGTCTCTTGCATCTAGGTAGCGTTCGTTTTGCCGCGGCAGTTAAGGGGTTAAACGAGCAAAAGCAATGCGACTTTTTTAAAATCATCGGAAACACTAAAGCGTTTTCCGATGATTCCAAAAATGTCGCATTTCTTGTTATCGTCAGTATATATTTTAAATTTCTGAGCTTTCGTTTGGAGCAGTTTTGAAACAGTTGAAAGGACTTTGATGTACAAAATATATCCGCAAAAAAACACAAGTAGAGGTTTCCATACTTATTAACTAACAATACCCTGCCCATGTTCACATTTAACAAGAGGAAAATTGCAGTCAGGGCACAATATCAGGTAAACAATTTCTTTGCTGAAAATGATAAGTCTTTCCACAGACAGCTCTGCCGTTATTTACCGAAAGCCAGAGAATTTCATTGTTATACAATTTTTTTTTTTAATGTTAATCTCGCTTTTCTCAAAAATGGACATACAAATTGTGGCAGTTACACAAATGATGGAACACCTTGCCCTTCCAAAATTTCAGTGACCACAAAACCAGGGTCAATGTTCCTACAAAGAGAAACAAAGTATTCGTGTGTTTTTTTTTTTGTTGTTGTTGTTTTTTTTTCTTCATAAAGTCCGTTGTGACTTTTCAAACTCTTTGCACTCAACAGAGGCTGGCAATTCAGAAGTCACCAAGGACCGAAAAATGCCTTACCTCATTCAGCCCGACGCACGTATTTCCCAAATTTTAAAGGCGTCATCTAACGACTATGCACCTGTTGCAGGAGATGGATCGACCATGATAATTTTAGGGTAGTGCCAGATTAGCTTGGCGCCGACAGGCGCCAAGCTAATCTGGCACTACCCTTGAATTATCATGGTCGACGCATCTCCTGCTGTAGTGCGTCAGGGCTGAATGGGTTAAATCCACAAATCAGATCCTTGCCTTTTGATCGTGGCTGAAGTTTGCTGAAATACTTTTGAGGACAGCATTATTGGCAGACGTAAAACAACCCCACGGAATTGGGCAAAAGTTTCAGTTTCATGACTCAACTCTCACTGTTTTTTTTTTTTTTTAATAATCTCTCAAAGAAATAGTAGTACTACGTCACCGCAGTTAAGCCGAACACCTTTGTTTTGAGCGAGATTATAAAAAGGCACACTGGTACACCAGTTAAGCTAGTAAACGTTAATATTGGCACACGTTAATCAGCGTGGTAGTAAGGCACCACAAATGTTAATACAAATCATTGGGATTACAGTTTTAGTTTTGGTTTCACGTGTCTGTAGACATAATGACACAAGGCGCTGTTTGATTTTAGGGAAGCAAGGTCTAGCGGCAGGAGGCCTGTTTTTTGTCAGGTTGAAGATCCAAAACAAAATGTTGGAGCCCCCTCCCCCCCACATCGAGGTAATTGATCCGCCCCTGTGACACGTGACTGAAAGTCAGTTTACCTCTGTTTTGCTTTCACATGTCTGCAGGCACGTGAAAGCAAACCGTAGGTAAATCGACTTCAGATTGAAAATCAGTTTACCTCCGTTTTGCTTTCACGCGCCTGTGAAAACAAAACAAAGGAAAACTGATCTTCAGTCATTTTTGGGTATACTACACACTGCTTCGATTTTCATATTATAGCTCCGCCTCCGCCGGATAATTTCGTACATTATGTCATTCAACAATTGAATGGCACTAGCGAATGTACATGTCACCAATACGTAAGCAACAGCTTACGAGCAGACCGTTAATCATGTGCCTGTCGGTAGCAATTTTTGTCGCGATGATTTCTTCAAAAGTCGCTTCTAACAGCCAAAGGATGAACTGAGCGTGAGTCAAACCACGCGCTGTAAAAACCTGTTCTCTACCAAATACACTACAGTGGAAGCAGTTTTAAACCTTTTAGCCCCACATCCCTACAGCAGGAGATGACTTGACCATGATAATTCAAGGGTAGTGCCAGATTAGCTTGGCGCCTTCAGGCGCCAAGCTAATCTGGCACTACCCTTGAATTATCATGGTCAATCCAGTTAGTTATTTGGGTTTAACGCCGAGCAGGCGACTAAGACCATCTGACGGCGGCACAGTCAATCCATCTCCTGCAACTGGTACATAGGAAGTCAAGATTGTTAGTCAACACCTCCAAAATATGAGAAATGGGACCTTGGGGCTAAAAGGGTTAAGCAACTACCCCTACAGTGAGAGATCACCTGTCATTAACCCGTTCAGTGCCAGTGGACGCAGGCTGTGTTTTTGCCATCTTCGTTAATTCAACACGCACACGCAAAACCTAGCTGCCCCAGGAACACACGGATTCAAAATGATGTCAGCAAAGTGGCATAGATCCTCATGAGTCCCCGCAACTGCGGGGACTCATGATGATCTATGCCTCTTGCAGTTGGCTGTGGTGTTCAAATTTCTGAGCACTGAACAGGTTTTAAGGCCATCATTTCTTTTGCACTTTTAGCTTTTTCAAGACTGTTCTTGGGAGATCACCCGTCTTTCGCGATCACGTTTCTTACGAGAAATGTAAAGTTGGCTGCTCAATACGGTTCCTGCTGTCCAGGCAGGGAATTAAAAACAAGATTGTTTTATAATTTGACAATTTGACTCTCGCACGATTCCCCGTCGAACCGGGTCACATCTGGACGTTAAATCGTTTGTAGTCGCTCACAGTAAAATGGTTAACACATTCTACCCCAGGACCGAAATCCCCCAATTTTGAAGTTGCCTTCAGAAGGACTGTATTACAATTCTAGAGACAGATCGAGCATGATAGTTCAAGTGTGGTGCCAGAATAGCTTGGCGCCTATGGGCGCCAAGCTATTCTGGCACCACCCTTGAACTATCATGCTCGAACCATGTCTTGCTGTCGTGTGTCGGGGCTGAATGAGTTAATTAAGTCACCTGTCGTCTGGGTTTTCATACACGTTTTCATCGCCAGCCTCTTCCTCCTCGACATAGACTTCAGGATCGGAACGGCGGCCTTGATCTTGGTCTTGACCTTTACCTCGTGGCTGAGGACTTTCCGTCACCTCCACGTACTCTTCCTGGCCGTCCTCGTTCTGGTAGACCTCTTCCGTTTCGGCGTCATCTTCGCCCTCGCTAACGTAGAAGACAGCAACGTGAACGTGGCTCTGACGGGGATCCCTCGGCGGTGCTTTTTTATCGACTTTTGCAATAGTGTTTCCGTAGCTCGGCTCATCATCATCGTCCTGGTCGTTGTCCGGAGGCTTGTAAACCTGGCTGTCGGAATTGGACGGACGTTGCTTTGCAGGTTTCTGTGCCGGATGTTGTGTTTGGGGTCTGTCGGGTTGCTTGCGCTTTACGTCTCCTGCCTTAGGTTTCGGTTCTTCCGTCTTCGTCACACTTTTGCTGCCTGGGGGTGGATGCGATGGCGGCCTTGGCGCTTGTTCGCTCGGGGGTTCGTCCATTGCCATATACATTTCACTGCCGGTTTCTGATGGTCTCTTCGTCAACGTTTTGCGATCTCCCACAGGCGCAGTCCATTGCCATGTACGCATCGCTTGAAGGTTTCGGTGGCATTTTCTTCGGTGGGTTGACTCCCTTGTGTAAGGACAGGTTACTGTCTGGCCTGCCAGTTTTGGCGTCATCTTCCATTGGAATGTACATATCGCTGACTGGTCTAACGGCCACAGACTGGTTCTGCTTCTTTCCACTCTCCGCATGTGTGTCCATGTTGACACTGAGACTCACGTCCCCGTACTTGTGACTGTCGTTCCTAGTAGCGTCCAAGCCGGAGTAGCTCTCAGACCCGCTGCTGTTACGATCCGCAGCACCAAGACCGCCGACGACCGCGGGCGAGTTAGCGTTGAGGCTGACCAGTTGGCTGATGCGGATGCCCTCAGCATTGCCTTTGCCCTTGGACCCCCGCGTGAAGACTTTGGGAATGCGGACGCTTGTGCCGGTCACACCTTTGGTGGATCGGGCTCTGCACCACCTGTGGAAGGCAGAGTAGACAATGTGTTTTACTTACTAGTGCGCGAAAGACAGTCGGGCCGCGCACTTTAGTGCGCGGGCCGACTGTGACCGACGTCGGCCCGGTAATATTTTGTTTAATGAGATTAATCGTCAATCTGAGCTGGTTTTTCATAGTGAATTGATGAGTAATTGAAAGGCATTAGCTCGGTCAAGGCGCCCCGCATCAATAGATGCGAAAGTGTTGTATAGTGTTGCCAGTGGCAACTTTATACGGCACTTTTGCAGCTATTGATGCGGGGCCTCTAGAATGAGTTAACCTCCTCTCTCTCTCTCTCTCTCTCTCTCTCTCTCTCTCTCTCTCTCTCTCTCTCTCTCTCTCTCTCTCTCTCTCTCTCTCTCTGCATGCGTGCGTGCGTGCGTGCGTGCGCAGGTGTGTGTGCGCGTGTGTGCCTGCGTGCGTGCGTGCGTGTGTGCGAAATTTACGTGAAAATGAGGTATGCAACAATTGCCACAAGCGCCATGAAAGCTGCTCCACCGAAGAACGCACCTACAATCGGGCCAGCATCTGTTCAAAGAGAGACACATGATAATAATAATAATAATACATAGTTTTATATAGCGCCCTTCCCCACGAACAGCAAGCTCGGAGCGCTTTACAGCACATAAAAAATATTAAAAAGGAGAAAAATTAGAACGCACTCACTCTTTAAATAAACATCTGCTCGCACCATGTAGGCGCATTCCTAACACGAAGCACACACACACACACACACCACACACACACACACACACACACACAACACACACGCACACTACACACACACCACACACACACACACACACACACACACAACCTATCTACATGGGGAAACAACCAACATTTCCAGGCAGCACATCCAGACTAAGCTAATCTTGATATGCTACATGGAAAAGATGGGTCTTCAAATTTGTTTTGAAGGTCAACAGGGTAGGGGAAAGACGGACATGCAGTGGAAGTGAGTTCCAGATGATCAGCTACATCCTCGCTACGTTTTCGTGTGGTATGTTTGTTTGGCACAGTGTTCGCGGGTATGTTTGTTTGTGTTTGCTTGGTTGCTTGTTTAGTTGCTTGCTTAATGCTTGGTTGTTTGCTTGTTTGTTAATTAGTTCTTTAGTTGGTTTGTTTGTTTGTTCGGTGGCTTGTTTGATAGCCCATTTATCTTCATTGGTTCCTTTCTTGTGTGTTCCCTTTCTCGAATACATTAACAGTCTTCGTTGTGGCTTGTTTGTTTATTTGTTTCTTCTTTGATTTCCCAATCATAAAATATTTCACATTAGACAAGAAACAGATTGGTACAAAGAAGTATCAATTTAAACCCCGACATTGTCAAAGATTATGATTGAAATCTCTTAAACCAACGCACGCTGAACACCAGATAAACCCGTCCGCTTAAGAAACATAGATTGTGCAGCAAGAGGGATAGACTCTCATGAGCCCCCGCGACAGCGGGGGCTCATGAGGGCCTATGCCTTATGCAACTGGATGTTGTTTAAGGCGTGATTGCGTGCAACAGAGACACATTTTTGTTTAATATGAAGGGGGAAAATATGCAAGACTAGAGTGGTAAACCGTTGGCTTCAGTTGCCTCCTTTTAACCCCTTGACTCCCGGGAAAACGTATTGATGTAAACCATCTGCAAGAGATATAGATCCTCATAATCCCCCGCAGTCGCGGAGGCTCATGGGGATCTATGCCTCTTGTTGACACCACTTTACATAGATCTATGTTTATGATACGACTGGGGCTCTTCTGCGTTAAATTTAAATCAGCTCGCAGGAAAAAAAATCAAAAACAATCAGTGTCAACTGCCAGGGAAGGGGTAAAGTTTACCTTGACTCTTCGAGGAAGAAACGCCGACGATGGCTTCTGTGCTTGTTGCGCCCTCTGTAGGACGAGTGGTCGCCTGTGACGTGGTCTGACGGTTGTAGTTGTTGCATCTTAAAGCTATAGTGCCGTTGCCTGTATGAGCAAGGTGAATCATTAACTCATTCAACTCCGACACGCCACGGCAAGACATAGATCGAGCGTGATAGTTCAAGGGTTGTGCCAGAATAGCTTGGCGCCCATAGGCGCCAAGCTATTCTGGCACAACCCTTGAACTATCACACTCGATCTGTTTCCAGAAGTGTAATACAGTCTTCAGAGGGCAACTTCAAAATTTGCGGATTTCGCTCGAGGAGCAGAATGTGTTATACATTTGTCTGTCGGGTAACGGCTTTTGTCGCGATGATTCCTGCAGGATGTCAGGGTGTTATAATTCCTGCAGGATGTCAAGGTGTTATAATTCCTGCAGGAATCATCGCTACAAAAACCGCTACCCGACTGCCAAAGGGTTAACACAGATCTGGCGTGTAAAGATGGATTACCGACCAAATCGGAACAGTATGTGACCACCAAGCGTATGGAATGTAAAGAAACAACTAACAAAGAAAGAAAGAACAGGCTTTGAATGTTTCACCACTATAGAAAGCTTCGCGAGATGGATTGACTGTGATAACGCAAGGGCTTTGCCTGCTTAGCATGGTGCCTACTCTGTCAAGTCTTCTGGAAGTCTAGCATTCTTGAAAAAATAATCCAAAGGAAGTAGGCTAACCTTTTCTCATTCTCGTCCATGACTGAAATGTCTGCTATAGGAAAATGAGATACAATACAATACAAAAATACTTTATTAATACCTCATGGGGAAATTCACTCTCTGCCCATACAACACGTGGCATCATCATTCACTCATTCAATTAATTAAATCAACTATAACTCTCTTTTAAAGGAATGACCTATAACAGACTTACTGGTACCTTTGTAATACTCCTGTCATCAGAAACACTTATAGTTTATGCCCCATCTGCTTCTGCTGTCAGCAATGCTGCAATGAACTACTGAATGGGCAGGAACTAAAGAACTAAAGGATGTTGACAAAAAACCCACTGATATTACTGTTGAAAAGAGCAACAGCCTGAGAGACAAAAGAGCTGTCATAACGTGATGCACTACTTTTGGTTACTCGAAGTCTGCCACTTCGTACGATGCGGTGGGTGGGTGGATGGATGGATGGATCTATAAATGGATGGATGGTGAGGCTGCTTGCGGGAGTGTGTAATTATAACTGACCGGTTGTAATTACTATACTGATTTAAACCCATTAGAAAAAAAGTAAACCTACCCGTAATTTCTATCCAGAACATGTCCTTGACACCACCGCGGATGGTGACGTTCATAGAACACGTGCTACTGACGTTGGTAGCAGGGTTACAGCTGTTGATCGTATAGTTAAATGCCTGTCCTTTGAGAGAATAGCTACTGTTCCGCGCATCGCCCTCACCGAAGGTGAAGTCAAGAGTAGTATTTGCCCAGAGAATGGACGCCAGAACCCTCAGACTGAGTGCAGCTCCGGCCACGTGGCACTGACAAGTGCCCGCAATATCCTCATTAATAGCGAAGGAGGAACTGGTTAGGTAAAGCGGCCCAGACACTGTGGTCAGATTCTTGTAGTCACAAACGTTGTGGATCAGTGATTCTGGTGATCAGAAAAGTAAGCGTTGCGTGCATAACGTTATCATGATCATCCGACGGTTGCGGCATTGGCTCACATTATTAAACCCGTCCCTGCCACTGTACGTACATTTTTGTTTCTAAATCTTGGTTCTTTTAACAACCAAAAGCTAACACCGTCTGAGAAACATGGATTCAAATTGGTCTCAGCAAGAGGCATTGATCCTCATGAGCCCCCGCAGTCGCGGGGGCTCATGAGGATCTATGTTTCTTGCAGTTGGATAGTGTTAACCTTTTTCTCGGCAGTGAAGGAGTTAACCATGTGCGTGTTTCGGTTGCGATGATTCCTACAGGAATAACTAACGTAACTACTCGTCTTTTCCACCGAGCGGTGCCATCAGTAGCAGTCATGAATCCTACAGGAATCATCGCGACAAAAACCGCTACCGACACGCAAAGGGTTTGTCACATGTTTGTCCAGGCTTTTAATCCACTGTTTTAACTCATTCTACCCCAACACCGAAATCCCCAAATTTTGCCATCGTCCTCTGAAGACTGCATTGCAGTGCAGGACACAGATCGACCATGACAGTTCAAGGGTGATGCCAGAATAGCTTGGCGCCCATTATTCTGGCATCACCTTTGAACTATCGTGGTCGATTATTATCTTGCTGTGGTGTGTCTGGGTAGAATGAATTAATCCACTGTTTCGTGGAAACACTCATCTACTTTTGATTTCCCAACAACGTCTATTACCTAGAAAAAAAAGAAGAAAAGGAAACAATTAGAAACAATTGCAAAAATGCAGCAGAAAAATGTGGTAAAGTTAAGCTGGACCTTGTGAACGTATTCACTGAGTTACAATGGCTGTTTGTGTACTGCGAACATTGGCAACGTGTCTCGCCTACTAAATTCTGCTGTTCTCTCCCCCCCCCCCCCCCCAACACACACACACGCTCCCTCACCCCTGACCCAATCCCACCCTGACCTACTCCCCACACTAACACCGTTCCCCCCTCCCTCCCCCGCCCCCCCCCCCCCCCCCACAACACACACACTCACCTCCGCCCCCACCCCCAACACCACGCTTATAATGGGTTATTGGGTTACAGGAAAAAACAACAACATATGATTAGATATAAAGAAAAGATTGAACAATAGTGTAAAGTGTGTATGTGCGAGTGCGTGCCTGCCTGCCAGGATGCCTGCCTGCCTGCCTGCCTATCTGGTTGGTTGGTTGGTTGGTTGGTTGGTTGGTTGGTTGATTGGTTGGTTGGTTGGTTGGTTGGTTGGTTACAAAAAATTTATTTCTTGGCTTTCCATAATTTGTATCATATATGGACAATGTCGAGTAACATTATGTTCGGAGTTTTCTACTTTTGTTTTTCCTTATGGAAGGGGAGGGGCGCTAAGAAGCTGAGAACACGCTACCACAAACACCTATTGCCGGGCGCAATTTTGTGGCGGCAATGTTGCCGCCACAATTAGGGGCGCCTACAATATTGCCGCCACAAATTGCGCCCCGATACAAACCGAGTCTATTTATTTGTGGTAGCCGGCAAAGCTCGAGCAATGTTGCCGCCTCTCAGCCAATCAGCGGTGTCCTTGCGCCACTTCCCGTTTCTTCATCACGTCTTCCGAGCCGGAAAAATGGCGGAGAAGCTGAGCGACCGGGCTTTGAGACTGTTAACTCATTGGAGACGCGCCGCATGCGGAAACGCTGCGAATAACTGCGTATCCGTATGCGGCACGTCTCCAGTGAGTTAATTGCTCAACCTTGTCCGAGAGTTCCCATGCATATGGGACTTCTGCGGCTCCGAATATTTGAACCGGGCGCATGAGAGCTGTTCCATATATGGTAATGGCAGGTCAGTCAGTACAAACACATTGCACGCACATTGAAACGTGTGCCACGAAGCCGATGTGGCAGGTTGCAAATTGTTGAGTGGCAAATTCTGGTAGCGTGTGCCCAGCCCCTAAGGAAAATTACAAAACAAAAGAAAATCCCAGACATAAAGAGTGGCCCCAAAAAGCAAAACTTCCTGCTCACTCCCACTAATCACAGCTTTGCAGACAGTCGTCACATAAACTATTGTGCACAGGTCTTGCAAGGAAGTGATTCGTGCGTTTTCTGACCCAGCCCAACCTACAACATCACTTAAACCCGGCTTCACTGCCAGTGGTCGCAGGGGGTGCTACTGGGATCTTTGTTAACTCATTCGAGACGTGCCGCCTTCGGATACGTGGCGTAAGCCGCGTATCCGGAGGCGGCACGTCTCGAGCGAGTTAACCCCATTCAGTGCCAGTGATCACGAATTGCGCGTCTGCAACGACAGCACAGTGAGCGATATTCGCGCGAGAAGACGACGGTGTTAACTCTTACCAGTTTGCTCCCTTGGCCATCGTATGTATACATACGAAGCCACGCCCATGGAAAATTCCATCGTGTTTACTGAATTAAAACCAATTAATTTTTACTCTCAGTATTATTGTAATAACTTATTGACATTAGAAAGTCACTTTCATATGATAGAATGAAAAAAATATTAATTTTGAGTTTGTTCATGACCTTTGTTATCGATCGAGTCACTACGTCCACCATCTTGCTTTCCCTACTGCGTTATTTTCACTGCTTGCGATTTCTCTCTGCGAATATTCCGTCAAAATGAGTTCATCTGAGTCTGAAAGTGAAGAGTATCTCACTGAAGGGGAATCTTCCAGCAACCAGGCCACTGAACATGATTCCAGCACCAGCGATGTGGAAAAAACGAAAGAAAACCATCGCAGGTCATTGTGACACTTTCTATTTTGGTTTGACCATGTGCTATCCATGTGAGTCTTTGTTTACCTATTGTCTGGTTCAGAATCGTGAAACTTTATGAAGTACATAAACAAGTTTTATTACTTGCTGTGTATTGCCTCAGTGATATTTTCAGCAAGTCAGAGATTTTCAGAGAAGCACATGTTTGTTGTCTCAGTCATGCCAGGTGTTGACACGCCCACTTTTTCCTGCCCTTGACCGGTGTAGATTATGTTGCGTAACTCTTAGAAATTCAAACACATTTTCTTGAAACTTCACAAAAATGTGTAGAAATGGACACACACTGGATTCACATTTTAAACAAAGGGGCAAGAAACAAAAAAAATTTCTTCTTAGTGACTTTCGTGAAAACTGTTTTTGGAAACCGGACACCATTTTTTCTTCGTCGCTAAATAAACAACAACTTCTAAACTACGTTAAGTACAGACTTTTTACTTATTCTGACTGAAAGCTGACTCACAATGCACTTTAATATGATGTATAATAAGCCAACTTTTGACCACTAGAAGAGCTTTCAGCAGCATTTTTGCTTGGTCATGTGTGAGGGTAAAAGTCATTTTGTTCACTGGCCTCAAATAGAGCGAACTGGTAAGTTAATGGGGCAGACAGAAACAGGCGTGAAGAACACAGGACTCAACAAGAGACATGACATGGTTTATGTCTCCTGCAGCTGGGTAGCGTTCGCCTTGCAGTTAAGGGGTTAATCCGACGCCAAAGAGTCCCAGCCGTCAGAAGAACACTGCCACCTCAAGGTGTTAGCAAGTGAGTCATATATAATCCCGGAAGCCCCGCAACTGTTCCATTTTCCTTGCACATACCAAGGGGATCTACTCAGCGCTGGAGAGACAAACAGTTAGATCCCCTGCCCCCGCCTGTCAGGCACCCAATCGCCAGCCCACACTAGAAAAATACGCAGGTATAAAACAAGACGATCATATACATCCCTTACGTATATGATCGTCTTGTTCTATACCTGCGTATTTAGTTCCCAGGGTCATCCTGGTCAGCCCCACAGGGTGGGCCGTTTTCCCCTCTATTCTGGGGCATGTTTTTTCTGTCTACACTTTGTACATTCACCTGCATTTTCTTTTTTTAAACTCTCCATACTGTCTGCGCTGCCTGTAGCTCTTGATATTGGATGTGTGTTGCTAAATGGTCTAGTTAGGTTTATTTAGCGTATTAGACCGGCTGGCGACATTCATTCAATATTCTGTTTAGTTTTTTTTTTTTTTTCACAAGCAGTGCAGGCACGTCCTGAGAAAGTCTTGTTGCTGTCGGGACGTTAAGCAATGTACAGCTACTACAGCTACTATACCTGCGTAATTTTTTGTGGGGCTGGCGATTGGGTGCCTGATAGGCGGGGGCATGGGACAGTCTGTTTGTCTGTCCAGCGCTGAGTAATTGCCCTTGGTATGTGTACAGTTCTACCAGCGCTAGCCTCACCTATCTGGTTTGTGAGTGTTCAATTTTCGTCTGCAGTGCACAAGGTAAGGGAGTGGGTATAATTATGTGTGTGAGGGGGCCCGGGGGGGGGGGATGTGGCGGGGAGGGGGTGTGTGTTGCGGGGCGGGGGGAGTGGGGGGGGGGACAGTCTGCCTAGAAAATATAAATGCGGCAAGCAAGAGGCACATATCCTCACGAGCCCCTGCATATGCGGGGGCTCATGAAGATCTGTGCCTCTTGCGTTTTGCAGGAGTCTTTGGCTGAGCAACGGCAGTGCAGGAGTGAATGTATCATAAGAAAGTGACAGCCAGTAGCTGTGACTGGTGCGCGCGCACGAACGCACACATGCACACACGCACGCACACACACACACACACACTCACACACACACGCACACACACACACACACACACACACACACACACACACACACATACACACACACTTCTCTCGCCATGAGGTACTGAGTTGAATCTTTCAGTTAATATTTGAGCAATTGGACACAGTCAGAACCCAAACAAAAAGTCCGTAAAAGCACACTCACTTTTCCTTATGGCCCAGTTCCGTCAAGATCTGGTTTCTACAACTGGAGCAGACTTGTTAACCCGTTCAGTGCCGAGAATATCTGAACACCACCCAACTGCAGGAGGCATAGATCTTCATGAGCCCCTCGCAATTGCGGGGGCTCGTGAGGATATGCCTTTTGCTGACACCACTTTGAATCCATTTGCCTGGGACAGCTAGGGTTTCTTGGGTGTTTAATTAACAAAGATTGCACACCGCCACACACACACAATCTGCGTTAGCTGGCACTGTATGGGTTAATTCCTTTGTAAATAAAAAAGCAGCCACCTGTACCGTAAACAGTAATAGCGTTTACATGCACTTTTCGGTTAATTCAGAGACGCTAACTTTGAGGCCCATATCTTCTGAAAAAGCGTTCTGCGTGTACAGGATCATGTGTGGTTTTAACTCCATGATTGACGAGAAAAAGTAAAACGGACAATCGCACTGCAAGAGACATGGATCCTCATGAGCCCCGCAGTCGCGGGGGCTCATGAGGATCGATGTCTCTTGATAACAATCACTGTGCATCTATGTTCCATTGATGATTAGAGCTCTTTGGCGTTGAATGAACAAAGATTTCCGAAACACGATCTGCGTCCACTCAGTGGCCTTGAATTGGCTATATCAATGAAACCCTCTAAAACATGTATGCAGCCACCGGTACTATTTTCACTGCCGGTGGCAGCATACGCAAGGGGGTTAACCTAATAATAGTTCCGGTGGCTGCGTACACTTACCTGCATATGTGTGTTGTAGAGATCCCAACAGAAGCAAACATTGTATGAAGGCACTCACAAGGAAACAGGCATCAGATCCAAAGGCGCGCGCTGCCATGCTGTCTTCTCGAATAGTGTCACAAAAACCCGTACAATGACAAAAGCACCGTCTACTTCAGGTGATCATCGAAGTCCTTGAAAGAGTTTCCATTCTGAAACAGAAAAGGATAACATTTACAACGTAATGCAATGAATCTGGTGTATGATGCACAGTTTTTTTTCCCTTTACGTATGTTCTTTCTTTTCTTTCTTTCTTTTTTTTTTTTTTTCTTTCCCGCTTATCTTTTACCTTATTTCACAACTTGTAACTTGTAAGAGCTCAGCCACTCGAGCGTCTTATATTAGAATTGTATTTCACGGTCTACGTGCTAGTCGCAGGAGACGGATCGACCATGCCATGTCAAGAGTAGTGCTTAAATCGATTACACTCTTGTTCTTCTAGTCTGCCAGGTGAGTGACTTTGGCAAACCTAATCCGTTCAAGCAACAACTGATACACCCTTGCAGTCAGTCGGTCATAAAATGACCAGATTTTCCGGCCCGCGCGATATCCTGTACAATCGTGTGCTGGTCTGTGATTTTGGACCTTACGGCCGCAAGCCGTAAGGTCCAAAATCACAGACCAGCAGAGACACGGCATACAGTTATAAAGTCCACTCCACGCCAGTGGGAATATTCAATGTCGTTTGCGCCTGCTAAAGCGGTAACGTGTTCTCTCCTTCCTGGTTCACATTATTGATTTGGGTTCCAATGCGTTTTTTTCTGAGACTTTCCCCAGTAGCAAAATATATTCGGGCCAACGACGGCCGCAGTGGGTCCGCGCACGGCCGTGCGCGGGCCCACTGCGGCCGTCGTGGGCCCGAGGACCTTTGGTTACTGGGTTATTTATTTTGTCTACTCGACTGATCGGTCCCACTCCACTTGAAAGAATCTACTTTGCTTAGCGGGTAACGTATACTCTGTACGACAAGCAGTGCAGGTGCTTGTAATTATTATGTCTCCCTCCCCCCCCCCACCCCTCCCCCCCCCCACTCTCCCGGTGAATCGTATAATTTTACACATGTACAAAGATATCTGTACATGTACCTTTTGCGTGTTCCTTTTGTCCGTACCAAGTCTTTTGGCCAGCGGTCTTTTGGCATATCTTGGTCCGCTGTACTGGAACGAACTCCCCTTCCATGTCCGCCACAGTGTTTCAAAAGACGTTTTTAACTCTGCGCTAAAAACACACCTTTTCCAACTCCATTAACATGGGCTGCGGAGGATTATGTTGTAGTCTTGCTGTGGTGCCTGGAATGGTGTGTGTGTGTGTGTGTGTGTGTGTGTGTGTGTGTGTGTGTGTGTGTGTGTGTGTGTGTGTGTGTGTGTGTTTGTGTTTGTGTGTAATACTGTGTACAGTTTTTGTAATTGTCTTTTTTGAAATTTTTAAGGCGCCTAGAGCTCTACCTGAGGTTAGGCGCCATAGAAATCATCATCATTATTATTATTATTATTATTATTATTATTATTATTATTATTATTATTATTATTATTATTATTATTATTATTATATACTCATACAAGTACGTACAAGCATCTATGCGCATAAGCACACACATTCACACACCTACAAACACACACATGTGGCTGGGGACTGCTTGACACACAGACACACACTTACACACAAAACATACGCACGCATGCACACACACACAAACACACACACACACGCACGCATGTACGCACACATGCACGCACGCACGCATACATGCACGCACGCACGCACACATATAGCATGGCTGAACTTTTTACACGATTTTGGCGCATAAAAACACGACAACAAAAGTAACAACTACAACAACTGTAACAACATTCTAACTTGTTATGGTTCAATCCACCGTACACTCCGATCACAATGCAAGCTAGGGAAGATAACGGGGTTTTCTAGTGCTTGATTAGCGCTCGAAACTTTCTCATACGCTAAGCCAATCAGTCAATTAACCCTTTGGCAATCATCGCGACCAAAACCTTCACCAACAGAGAAGGGGTCGTTAACCTTGAACCCGTGCATATCTCATTCACTTCAATGCACAGCCATGGCAATTTCTTTTCCCATCGAGCTTCGGAATGCGGTCTCCACGCATTGTTCTGCCAGCAGGTCACGACGTAACCATGCGTGGAGCTTGCATTAGGGAATTTGGTTGCGAAAAGCCTTAGCTTTCCCCCCCCCCACCCCCCACCCCCACCCCCCCCCCCCTCCCCCCTGCTGAGATGGGAGCGTATGCAGGGACTAGGTTGACGCAGGTGTACGCAGGTGTTCGCAGGTGTACGCAGGTGTACGCAGCCTGCCCCTTCTCAGCAGGGAGAAAAATGTGGGGTTGTGCCGCGCACAGGCGGATTCAAACACCCCAGTAAGAAAAGGTCCTCGGGCCGACGACGGCCGCAGTGGGCCCGCGCACGGATGTGCGCGGGCCCACTGCGACCGTCGTCGGCCCGAATTTAAGACGTCGTTTGTTTCTGTGGACCATGCTAAAACCTGGTTCTAGTTGTCAACTACGCAATCGACTTCTCTCCTAACAAGGTCAGTCGGATATAGCAAAGGGTCAACAGAAACTAGAGGTTGAAAACCCTTTAAGTATGAAACATATGAAACAGGTTTCATACTTAACTCATTCTACCCCAGACACACCACAGGAAGATAAGAATCGACCATGATAGTTCAAGGGTGATGCCAGAATAGCTTGGCTTGGTCGATCTGTGTCCTGCACTGCACTGCAGTCTTCAGAGGAAAACGGCAAAATTTAAGGATTTCGGCGTTGGGGTAGAATGAGTTAAAGGGGTTTTCGACCTCTATTTTCTGTTTTCCTTTCACGTGAAACCCTTGCGGCAACTGTTTTACTTTTTTTTTACTTTTTTTATAGCAAAAGGTCAGATATAACAACACATTTTTGCAGGTGCCAACCACACTTTCTATACGAATTACTTCGCTTGTAACAAACTTCGGGTTATAAAAACGAAAACATTTCGGTCGACAAGCGACTTATGCAATAGGCCCATTAACCAAAACGTCTTCGGACCCACGCCGGCCGCAGTGGGCCCGCGCACGTTCGCCCGAAGGCCGTTTTGCCACTAGGGAGAAGTTCATTTGACATAATAGTTCAAATAGAGTCGCTTCTATGATTCCGCGCCGCAGTTTGTCACTGCAGAACGCAATGCACACGGTTTAGTCGGAAGACACATTGAAGCAGGATGTATTTACCTGACAGAAGTGACAATCAAAATGCAGTCAGCGACACACAAAAAAATAACAAATGACAATCAGCGCAGTTTACTAGTGTCGGTCGTAGATACTGCTACGTATGGTCTCCGATTTATGCGAGGATATAAAAACTCACAACAGAACATATACTGCTAGACTGACCTACCATAAACCACGCCAGAGCTAGACTAGAAGACATACTAAACCCACCTCTCACACTGGAAGGTCTCATAAACCCCACCCCAGACACTTGGCACATCACCGCAAACCAGACAATACAACTACTTAACAAACATCCCCTGATCCAACACATCTAAACAAACGACCCGTCACTGACGACAAGAACGAAGGAGAACACCCCCCCCCCCCCCCCCCTACGACTCGACCCCCATAGGGCGCGGGCAGCCATGATGCAAGATTGTAAAACTAGCGATGCGCGAGCACCAGCGACAGACAGCCAGAACTAAACTCAGACAGCCAGAACTAAACTCCCTTCTCCCCCCCCCCCCCCCACCTCTTGGCCCATCCCCCCCCCCCCCCCCCCCCCCCCCGGACGAAATCAGCGCCAGCTGGAAGTCCTTGTCCCTTCAATAATAGCATAGCATAGAACTCTTGGCTTGACTTCGCGAACGAAGATTTTATAGGAGTTGCCCACGACGTCTGCAGGCTTGTTCGTGGCTGCGGAGGCCAATCCGAGACAGGCAGGTTCGACCGCAGTGGCTGCAGGGGAAGGTATGGCCAGGGTTCTGAGCTGCGGCATCTCTGTTTTTTCTCCTGAGCCGCTTGTCCTTAAGGCTAGATCTGTGAGAGTCCTCAAAGGAGACTGCTGCCTTGTAAATGGTGGAGCGCCAGGTGTCACGGTCGGCAGCAAGCGAAGACCACTGGTGGTGGTCGATTTGGCAGGCACTAAGTGACTTCTTGAGACAGTCTTTGTATCTCTTCTTTGGTGCCCCTCTGTCACGGTGTCCAGTAGCAAGCTCGCCGAACAGGGTGATCTTTGGTAGGCGATGATCCTCCATCCTGGAGACATGCCCCGCCCAGCGGAGCTGTGTCCGCAGCAGCAAAGCCTCGATGCTCACAGTTTCAGCCTGTTCAAGGACCTCGACGTTGGTGACATAGTCACTCCAGTGAATGCCCAGGATGGTACGCAAGCAGCGCTGGTGGAAGCGTTCAAGGAGTCGTAGTTGGCTGCGGTAGAGGGCCCAGGACTCGGAACCATACAGCAGGGTGGTGAGGACCACAGCTCTGTACACGCTGATCTTGGTGCCTGTTTTCAGCTGTTGATTGTGCCACACCCGCTTGAAAAGTCGCCCGAAAGCGCTGTTCGCTTTTGCCAGCCTGTTGTCAAGCTCCTTGTCCAGCTTGGCGTCCGACGTGATAATGCAGCCAAGGTAAGTAAACTGGTGCACTGATTTTAGTTCAGACTCGCCAATGGTGATGTGAGGAGGGCGATACACTGTCTTGGGTGCCGGCTGATGAAGGACCTCTGTCTTTTTCAGACTGACCTCGAGTCCAAAGAGCTGGGCAGCATCTGCGAAGCAAGACGTGATGCGCTGCAGGGCTCTCTCTGTGTGTGCAACGAGGGCAGCATCATCAGCAAAAAGCAGCTCACGAATCAGTTGGTCTAGGGTTTTCGTGTGGGCCTGCAGTCGTCTGAGGTTGAACAGGCTGCCATCGAGACGATACCTGATGTACACTGCATCGTCATCATCGAGGTCCACTGTGGCCTGCTTCAACATCATGCTAAAAAAGATGGTGAAGAGGGTCGGTGCCAGCACGCAGCCCTGCTTTACGCCGTTGAGAATAGGGAATGGTTCTGAGAGATCATTGTTGAGTCTGACCTGGCCTTGCTGGTCCTCGTGCAGCTGGACAATCATGTTGAGGAACTTTGGGGGACAGCCAATTCGCTCCAGGATCTGCCACATGCCTTGCCTGCTCACAGTGTCGAACGCTTTTGTTAGGTCGACAAATGTTACGTACAGCCCTTTGTTCTGCTCGCGGCACTTCTCCTGTAGCTGTCTCAGCACAAAGACCATATCGGTGGTGCTCCTGTTTGCTCTGAAGCCACACTGGCCCTCTGGGAGTTGGTCTTCAGCGATGGCAGGTACCAGCCGATTCAGGAGCAGCCTTGCAAGGATTTTCCCAGCAATGGACAGCAGGGTAATTCCCCGATAGTTGGAACAGTCAGACTTCTCGCCTTTGTTCTTGTACAGGGTGATAACGACTGCATCACGGAGATCTTTTGGTAGTGTTCCTTCCTCCCAGCAGCAGAGAAAGAGGTCATGGAGCTTGTTGTGCAGTGCTGTGCCTCCATGTTTCCAGATCTCTGGCGGTATTCCATCAATGCCTGCTGCTTTGCCACTCTTGAGCTGGCGGATGGCTGTGAGGGTCTCTTCAGCGGTGGGCGGTTCGTCCAATTCAACCTTTACTGGGAGGTGTGGGATTTGTAGGACGACTGCTTCTTGAACAGTGCGCTCAGCGCTGAAGAGGCTCTGAAAGTATTCCGACCAGCGGTTCAAGATGGAGGTATTATCTGTGAGGAGTGCCTGGCCATTCGCGCTTCGCAGGGGACTTCGTACCAGGTGCCTGGGGCCATACACTGCTTTCAGTGCTTCGTAGAAGCCCCTGTAGTCACCATTGTCAGCACAAAGCTGGGTCCTCTGTGCAAGTCTGGTCCACCACTCATTCTGGAGATCTCTGAGCTTGCGCTGGAGACTGCTGCAGACGAGGCGGAAGGCAGACTTCTTCACAGGGCAGGAAGGCTGGGCTAGGTGGGCCTGATGGGCGGCTCTTTTTTTTTTTTTTTGCTAGGTGTTCCTGGATCTCTACATCGTTTTCGTCAAACCAGTCTTTGTTCTTCTTTCTGGCGAAACCCAAGACTTCTGCAGAGGATTTTGCAATAGCAGTTTTCAGTTGTTCCCAAAGTGTTTCAGGGGAGGAGTCTACTGGGTCCGCTGTGTCTTTGAGCCTGCGCTGTAAATCTGTCTGAAAGGCAGCTTTCACATCGTCACGCTGAAGGCTGGCAACGTCAAGCTTTTTCTTGTGGGGGCCCCATTTCTTGGGTTTTGGCTTGAAGTGGAGCCTGAGTTTGCAGCGGACAAGGCGGTGGTCAGTGTGGCACTCTGCGCTGGGCATCACTCTGGTGAGGAGGACGTCACTGCGGTCCCTCTGACGCACTAGGACATAGTCGATAAGGTGCCAGTGTTTGGAGCGAGGATGCATCCAGGTGGTCTTTCGACTGTCCTTTTGCTGAAAAGTAGTGTTGGTGATGACCAGTTGCTGCTCCGCACAGAACTCCAACAGTAGGCGGCCATTGTCATTGCAGTTCCCCACGCCATGCTTGCCGAGGACTCCTTTCCAGGCTTCAGAGTCCTGGCCCACTCTGGCGTTGAAGTCGCCAAGGATGATGACTTTGTCGTCTGCAGGGGTACTCTGTAGGAGGCTGCGCAGGTCAGTGTAAAACTTGTCCTTTTCAGCAGGCTCTGCCAGGAGGGTTGGGGAGTACACACTGAGAAGGGTGACGTGCTGCTGGTGTCTCAGTGGGAGGCGCATGGACATGATGCGGTCTGAGTGGCCCGTTGGTAGGTTTACCAGCTTAGTCGCAATGGATGTCTTGACCATGAAACCCACGCCTGAAAGCCGTCTTTCTGATGCAGGCCTGCCTGACCAGTAGAGGGTGTACATAGCATAGAAAGAGGCTAAGATTCTCATGAGCCCTTGCGATTGCAGTGCGCATGATAATCTGTGCTTCTAACATGCGGACACAGCTTTTTTTCCATTATCAGTTCGTTCATACGCGCAGACAACTTGTCTAGAGATGGGAGTGGGACCAATCACTTGTCAATAGAGGCGTAGATTCTCATGAGCCCCTGCAACCGCAGAGGCTCATGAGAGTCTATGCCTCTTGCAGATGGCAGGCCCTGGCTAGAGAGATCGGTGTATTGTCAAGAGCTTACTTTTTGGTACACAAGCGCGTATCTTATCTCGCGTTTAAACAAGTATTTTGTTGAAGTACCCACAACATGAATGGTCGTGACTACTCCGACAGGGCCCCGTCGTTATCACATTCTGCACCAGGACCGAAATCCCCCAATTTTGATGTTGTCCTCTGAAGCCGCTATGTATTAAAATCTAGAAGCAGATCGAGCATGATAGTTCAAGGGTGGTGCCAGAATAGCTTGGCGCCTATGGGCGCGAAGGTATTCTGGAACCACCCATGAACTATCATGCTCGATCCATGTCTTGCGGTGGTGTGTCGGGGCTGAATGAGTTAAATAAATTGCCTGTTTCCACGATGATGGGCATTGAAAGGCTTGCGCGTGTGTGCGTGTGTGTATGCGTGCGTGTGTTCGTTTGCATGTGTGTGTGCGTGCGTGTGCGTGTGTGCGTTTGTTCGCGTGCATGTGTGTGTGCGTGCGTGTGTTCATGTGCATGCGTGTATGCGTGCGTGTGTTTGTGCTTGTGCGTGTGCGTGTGTGTACCTGTGTGTGTGTGTCTGCGCGTGTGCGCCTGTGCATGTGCGTGTACGTGTGTGCGTGCGTGTACGCTTGCGTTTGCTCGCGCATGAGTGTGTGTGCGTGTGTTCTTGTGTGTGTACGTGTGTGTGTGTGTGCGTGCGTGCGTGCGTGCGTGTGTGTGTGTGTGTGTGTGTGTGTGTGTGTGTGTGTGTGTGTGTGTGTGTGTGTGTGTATGTGTGTGTGTGTTGCGTTGCGTTGTGTTTTGTACAACCTGTCAAACGGTATGCCACTCTTAAAACAATACCTGACCTCGTTTCCTGGGAACAAGGAAGTAGCATGATTATAGATAAAAGTCAAGTTAAGCCACGCCTGCAACTTATGCAGTATACACGCTGCACAGCAGGTAACAACAGGTAGCGGCAAGACAGTATTAATAATAATAATACCGGTTATCATATAGTAGGCGCTTTTACCCGATTCTGCGAATCGGCTCAAAGCGCCGCGAAAAGAACTAACACGCACGCTCACGTGACACACACGCATTCACTCTGAAGACAAACACAGTACAAGACAAACACAGGACATTCACCTGGTGCGAAGGATCAGCTCAGCTACTGAGGTTTCGGAAATTTTGATCACTTGTATTTAAAATTGATAAAGTGGCCTCAAACCGGTACCACAATATTACACCCTTCCACATTCAGCGATAACCGTTTGAAATGGATCGACAGTGGTAGATCGGATGAAGTTCGACGCCTGATCCTGTGTTATCTGGTCCATGCACAACAAAGTCAGAATAATTATTAGTTTTTAAGCTGAAAAGAGGGGAGTGGAGGGGGTCTGCCCAGTGAAAGCAAAACACATTAAATCCTTTTTTTGTGAAAATCGATAGTTCTACTGTATCTCAATAAAAAAAAATCTAGCTATTCGCACAAACAACTTAATGTCTTTTGCCTCCGTCGACACAATGAAAATCGAGCTTTCACAGAAATGGACTGTACTTAATTCAACATAAAAAAAACCTAGATGTCTCGGGAACATGGATTCAAAATGGCGTTAACAAGGGGTATAGATCATCATAAGCAACAGCAGTTGCGGGGGCTCGTGAAGATATGTACCTCTTGTAATTGGCGGTGTTACATTTTCTTGGCATTTTGCCTACATAGTGAATTTGTTCTTTTCTGTAAAGATTTTTCTTTTGCTTCTTGTCCTATTTAGTACCAGAGTCTAATGTGATAATTCAGATTAAATGCTCATCTAGCTGAACTTGCAAGTCTCTGGGAGCGTTCGACCATGGGCCGCCAAACTAATCAGGCACTGCACGCCCTGGAGCTGTCACGGTCGACACTAAGCGACAAGCTGATCAGTCACCGCCTTTGATGTGCGCTCGGTTCACAGTTTATCGCTGTATCAGAAGTAGCGCCATCCGCAAGCCGCAGGTTTCGTGACAAAATATTCCTCTTGTTCTCACTGATATCCTTACTCTGAGGTACTTACACTGAGGTATTTTAAACCCCTCCTCTGCCAGTGATCACGAATTTCGCATCTGAAACCACTGCACCCCGACCGACAATCGCGAGAAGAAACGAAAATGTAAATGGGGCCCCAAATATGTGTCAAGAACGTAGGGCTTGCAAGAGACATAAATCCTCATGAGCCCCCGCGACTGCGGGGGCTCATGAGGGTTTATGTCTCTTGCAGCTGGGTAACGTTCACTTTGCCTCGGCAGTTCTGGAGTTAACACTGCGACTGCTATGAGGACGCATCATTGATCGGGTCGAATCTTCTACTACATTGTGCATAGTCTTTTCTAAACACGAGCAAAACCCTGCTACTGTCTTTCTTGACTGTATAGGGCCTCCACACTACTGTCTCTGACTTGATCCTGGTGAGGAAAAACTCATAAAGGTGTCGGATGTGAAGAAGATACAGATCGTGTGCTTTTGTAATTTTATATGATTATAGCATTAGGCTGTTTCTTCTTTGGTTGTGGTGAAATTTTAATGCGGCAGATCCGCGTCATAAACACGAGCTGCCTCGTAACTCCTCCCCCCACCCCCACCCCCACTGCGGTGATTTCTTGGAATGCGGGATCTAGGGCTAGTTGCATTCTCTGTAACCGCCCATATCCGCTGCAGTTAATAAAACGCTTGTTAGTCTTTACCTTATCATGCGAATTGAAATGATTTAAATTGAAATGAAATGAATTGAACTGAAATGACATGAATTGAGTTCAGCTGGATTGAAGTGAATTGATTTGAATAAAATTGAACTGACCTGAAACGAAAGGAATTGAACTGAACTGAACTGAATTGAACAGAACTGAAACTTTCCCCAGTAGCAAAATGTCTTCGTGCCCACGACGGCCGCAGTGGGCCCGCGCACGGCCGTGCGCGGGCCCACTGCGGCCGTCGTGGGTCCGAGGTCCTTTTCTCACTGGATTCCGATCCTCCCCTGTGTACAGATCTGCGTGTGTTCTTTTGACGCTGAGCCGTGACTCTGCACCGCAAGACCGCTCTTTTCAGGTCTTGCACACCTTTGTGCACGAAGTGTCACGTTCCCGCATACCTCGTTACTGTACACCAAAATCGTTATCTCTTGCTCTTGCCGACAAAAGAGAAGGAAATATCATAAGCGTACAAAATGAAGCATGTGTGCATAAGCCTGTACATGAAAACTGCCTCTTAATTAACCCCTGCAGGGCCAGCAGACGCGGACTGTGTTTCATCAATCTTCGTTAACCCATATCATACTGAGGCGAAAAGCTTCAAATTTGTACACTGCCATATGCAAGCTACATTATAGTACTTACAGATAAGGATATGGACCGATGGCTTTAGTTCAAGGGTGGTGCCAGAATAGCTTGGCGCCTAGAGGCGCCAAGCTATTCTGGCACTCCCCTTGAACTATTTTAATCAAACTTATTTCACACACTGGTGTATTCCGAATGATAAGGGTTAATTCAACACCCAAAAGCCCTAGCTGTTCCATGGATTCACAGTGGTGTCAACTTTAGAGGCATAGATCCTCATGTGAGTCCCCGCATTTGCGAGGCCGGGGCTGATGAGGATCTATGCCTCTTGTTGACACGGTTTTGAATGGTGATTATCTGTACCTCTTGCATTTGGGTGGTGTTCAATTTTTCTCGGCACCAAAGAGGTTACGTATTTGAAGCGCACAATATACATGCAGGTGACAGGCAGTTTTTCGATCTATTTATAGTTCTCAGAACAGAACAAACGGAATATGCCTGTACAGTGTAAGTGACCAAACACGCTTAGAAAAGACAGTTACAACACAATCTATTAATATAACGTTGGGTTCTTCTCTGCATTTTACTCGCTTGCCAGTCATCTTTTTGGGTCTGGACTGCGTATTTCTCTTTAACTGCATTTCCATGTTTGTCCCGTTTTCCTTGTACTAGCATGCCTTCGTCAGCTTTGATCTCTATATTTGTTTCTTTGTCTATTTTGAAAAAGGGTATTTAACCGAAATATTAATAAATTGTGTTGTAACTGTCTTTTCTAAGCGTGTTTCTTTCTCCGTTGTGTTCTTCAGTGTGAGTGACTTCTTGATAAACTGGTGTAACAAAAAGTAAACAACTGCACACAAAAAGTTGTATTTTAACACATTCTGCCCCAGGACCCAAATCCCCAAATGTTGAAGTTGCCCTCTGAAGTACTGTTTTACAATTCTAGAGACCGAGCGAGCAAGATAGTTCAAGGGTAGTGCCAGAATAGCTTGGCGCCTATGGGCGCCAAGCTATTCTGGCACCACCCTTGAACTACTCATGCTCGATCCGTGTCTTGCTCGGGTGTGTTGGGGCTGAATGAGTTAACCGCTGGATTACTCCCCTGGTACTTTCTTAGCACATGATCTGCTCATACAGTGTGCAATCAATGGCTCCAGACTGCTCGCGCAAAGCTTTCCAACACGTCAAACATCTGTGCGCTGGCTTGTGATTTTGGAATTTACGGCTTTCAGTCGTAAGGTCCAAAATCACAGACCAGCACACACGTTTAATTCTGGGCCGAAAAGAAAAGTGATCATTGCCTTACCTGTCATCATGCCACTCCACCAAATTGTTTGTGACTGGTGCACCGACTGAATGCTATGCAGAAGACTGCACGGCCAGCGTTGTGTTTTGTGCAATGCCCTGAACACGTCTTGTCAACTAATCGCGCACTTGGCGTAGTTGTTGTCGTGCTCCACTGGGCTGAACGCATAATAAACGGAGAACACTGGGTCAGGGCTATTGTGCGGACTGTTTCTACTTGTATATGCCGTGTGAATGTGTAGGGTATTTATCTTCCTGGTTTGTACTTGGCAGACTATGTTCCTCTTTGTGTAAAACAGTGATGTAGGAACCTGTGTGTGATAAGGATGACAATGACAATGACAATGAATCTTTATTTTCCAAGGATAAAAAATTTTAGGTCTGAAGACCTTTCTTCCATCTTGTCCTTGCTAAACTACTTACACACTCACTCACTGACACACCATAAGTGCCCAACAAGGCAAGTCATACTGGCTGCCCCTCTCGATCAGCTGCCGCTCGAAGGCGACAGCAGGGATACAGCCAGTGTGTACATATGGCGATCATATACAAAAACATCATAAGCACATTTAATACACATAATGAGATATACATGCGCTACCATCTAACAAGTGTACCATAAGATTACAAAAAACAAAAACAAAAAACAATCAGACAAATTCAAAATGCCACGTCATTCTAAAACAAAAGCAGTTTACGCTTGCATTTGTAGCAAATGCTGATGAAGCCGTGTCTTGAAAGCATTTATGGTCTTGATAGATTTTATTTCTTTTGGAAGTAAATTCCATTCTTTGGCTGCTGAATATGACAAGGCCGATTTAAAAATGTCAAGGCGGGGCCTAGGCACTACCAGGTCGTTCCTCAGTGTCGGGTACGGAGTGTGGGGAGCCTTAAAGAGAGCAGCGAGATATCCAGGTGATTTTGAAAGAGTGATCTTACGCATAAATACACATTTATTGAATAAAAAGTGCTTACGAAGGGGCAACATATTTAATTTTGTTAGTTTATCGTCGGTAGTCAAAGGGGTGTGGGAATCTTTTAGGATAAGCTTTGCCGCACGTCTATGAAGTGAATTTATTCTTTTTAAAGAAATATCGCTGCATCCATCCCATACTGTCGATGAGTAATCTAGATGGGATTTTATGTGTGCATTATAAAACAACTGCCTGGTTGAAACGTCGGTGAATATAACTAGTCTAGATAACAAATACAGATTTTTGGACAAAACCTTACAAATAGAATTAGTATGCGAGTGCCAACTGAGCTGGTCGTCTACAGTGACACCAAGCAAACGATGTTCTCTAACTTGCGCTATTGGTTGCTGTTCAAGGTAAAGTTTGAGTGGCGGCGGGCTCAGTTGATGCTTTTGCCTTGTTGTCACAAGCATACATTCCGTCTTTGATGGATTTGGAATCATGGAATTAGTCTGGCACCAATCAAAGACTTCATTTATTGTTTGCTGGAGTGAACTAGTGATTGTGGGCACGTCTGGCGCAGACACATCCAAAGTTGCATCATCTGCAAATAAGCTACAGGTAACGTCAGGCTGTGAGATATGTAAAGGTAAGTCATTTATGTAAAGCGTGAACAATAAAGGCCCGAGAATAGATTCCTGGGGAATGCCATGCATAATCACCCCCTCAGAGGATGATTTACCATTTACGCTGACATACTGTCGTCGGCCTTGAAGGTAGGATTTAAAAAAGGATACAGCTCGGTCACTTACGCGGTAGACTGAGAGTTTTTCGATAAGGAGGGTATGGTTAACTAAGTCGAAGGCTTTGGTAAAGTCTTAAAAGATCACTCCAGTCAACAGTGCTTTATTTTTTTATGTGAGCCAACGATCCGTTAAATGTGAGAGAGCTGTTTGACAAGAGTGCCGTGGGCGAAATCCTGACTGTAAGGGATGAATAAGGTCGTGTGTGTCAAGAAAGTGCTGTAAGTGTTTGTGTATGTGCTTTTCTATGGGTTTTGAAAGTGAAGACAAGATAGAAATTGGCCTGAATTTATTGGGATCTGTCAGATCTTTGTTCTTAGGAAGCGGAATAACTTTGGCTTTTTTCAGATCAGAAGGGAATTCGCCACGCTCGATACAACGGTTGTAGATGTACGTTAAAGATTCTACTATGAAAGGTCTTGGCTTGACTTCGCGAACGAAGATTCTATAGGGCTTGCCCACGTCGTCTGCAGGCATTTTCGTGGCTGCGGAGGCCAATCCGGGACAACTATGAAAGGTAGTGATAGTTTTAACACAGCAGTACTAATTTCATCATGTCCTGAAGTGCGCTTACTTTTGAGACATTCAATCGCTTTACCGACATCGTGCACTGTCATGCAAGGTATGTGGAATTATGAACGAGAAGAAAGTTTGCCATCACAATATTTGACAAGGATTGGGGATACAATCGGTGCCTTGGACGTAGTGTTTTGCAGCAACGACTGGGCGGCAGAAAGAAAATGATTATTAAAAGTTTCTGCAGAAATAGAGATATGTGTAGGGCTATAGTTAGATTTTGTAAGGGCATTAAGCGCTCTCCAAACAGAGACTGTATCCTTTTTTGTCATTCATTATTCGTTTAAAGAGTGACTTTTTGGCATCAAGAACTAATTTTTTAACGCAGTTGCGTTGCTTACGGTAAGCAGGGAAATCTTTTTTCTGTTTTAATTCATCTCTCAGTTGCATGGCATCGACCAAACCTTTGTTTAGCCAAGGCGGCAGTTGCGGGTTTTTTACTCGTTTTTCCCTAATCGGGGCGTGCCTATCAAGAACACTGAGGAACAATCTGTACCACTCAGACAACGCACCATCAGGCTCGCAATGATGATAAACAGTATCAAAAGAAACGGAACTAAGGTCAAACAAAAAAGCCTCTTTGTTAAAACGTTTAAGCGATCTATACTTGATGGTAGTGTGCTGGTGTTTACGGATAGGTTTATCTGCTTTCACGGTCCAGTTACAGCACACAGGGTAATGGTCGCTGATTCCAACTTGTAGTACTTCCGTCTCCAACATGGGTGGGGGGGAGGGGGAGGGGGGGATCAATGGGGGGGCGGGGGGTGGCCGGTGTGGCTTGACCATAAGTTTTCCTGTGCACACTGATCCGCAAACAGGCGAATAATTCGAAATGTTAATGTTAGGTTTTGACATGCCGTCTACACGCCCCCCCCCCACCCCCCGCCCCACCGCCCAAATATATATATAATGGAAGTTTATATATATATATATATATATATATATATATATATATATATATATATATATATATATATATATATATATATATATATATAATATATATATATATATATATATATATATATATATATATATATATATATATATATATATATATATATATATACTAACTTCCATTATAAACGCGAATTTTTCACCATAGCGCTTTTCTTCGTAAATATGCTTTAATCCCGGGTTATTTTGACGTCATTTATTAGAACATGTTATGAAGAGTGTTTTATGGCGTGTGCAAATAGAATGTTTAGTCATAAAAAGGCACATCGATGACATATGACGTCATCAGTGACACTACCATCACAGGATATTGAAAGTGAAATGGGGAGCATTTGCAGAGGACACAGCTAAAAGCCAACCAATGTGCGGTGTCACCAGGGTCCGTGTGCATGAAAATCCGGCCTGTTTGGTTTTGACCTACTTTTCGTTTGTCAAAGGCACCTAAATAATCAACATGACCTACAAACATGAAAATCAAAAAGTTCGTTATTTTTAGGTTAGGGTCCATATTTATCTGATCATATTGATATGGGTTTGTTCTTTTTTTTTATCTCTATGTCAGTCACTGGAGCATAATAAATGGTTTGAAAGTAATTCACTTTAAATCAAATAAGATTTATTAAGAAAATTATGTGCACTGGAAATTCTGGTTCTTTAATAAATTTTTCGAGTCAAATTTCGTTTGAGGCAGTTAATAACATTATAAGCAATCCACACAACTTGTGTGTTAAAACATATCACAGGAAACTTGCTTCACAGAGTGTGTCCAGTTTTGCTTATTTTCACCACTAATGAAACCCTGTGACCTCCAAGGTAGCCATGGGCGATAACTCATCCAATTTTTGTGTGAAGGTAGCTCAGACAGTAGACTGAACATCTGAAGTAAGCAACAAATAAAATGTTCTTGATTTGCTGTCAGGATGGCTCTTTGTTTGCAGGTACACTTACAGACACTTTTCGCGTTTTTAATGGAAGTCAGTATATATAATTTAAAAAAATTAAATTTAAACAACAAACAAAAATTAAAAAAAAAAACAATAAAGCAAAGCGAAGCAAAACAAAACAAAATAAAACAAACAAATAAAACGATACAAACCAGCAACTTTCCTTTGATTTTCTGTGATGTTGGGCCATATCTCCACCGAAAATCTTCCTGAGCCTGTGTGTGCGTTGCTTGATTTAGGCAGCGTAGTGAGCTAGGACAGGTGATCTGAGTTTACTAGGGCAGTGCCTGGTGAGTTTGGTGATTGGACCAAGTGCGTGGTATTTTGTCTTCCTGGATTCTACTATTTACGTGACACAATGTGGTTCCGTACATGAATATACCGGGAAAATGGACCGACTCTAATAGCTAAAGTACAGTGCTTGATCAGCGAAGTGACTCGATAGGAGATGTACACGACTGGTTTTTAATCATTCTCATCTAGTATTGCGCCCATTTAATCAGTCACCTTCCCTGAGCTGTCATGGTCGACCCAAGTCCTTTTTTGCAAACGTACATTGGAAATTGTGAGCATTTGACTGTGAAAGTGGAAGGGATATCTAATGGCCGCTAGCACCGACATTTATACTAATGTGCTAATGAACACAAGGATAGATTTTCATATGTGCCCCACTGACCACTCACTTTTGCCACCCTTCCGCTCGCTCGGACACACACACACACACACGAATGTACACAAACAAAAACGCACGCACACGCACACACACACACACACACACACACACACACACACACACACACACACACACGCACGCACGCACACATTCGCGCACGCGCACACATACACCCTATCACGGAAACACACATATGCGAACGCACACACACAAACACGCACGCACGCGCACACACACGCACACACACTCGCGCACACATACACACAATGGAGCGCGCACACACACACACACACACACACACACACATACTACTGCGCTGGGCAATGTGTGCACACACACGTGCCCGCGCACACACACACACGCGCGCGCGCACACACGCACGCATACCAAACGCACGCACACACAGGCACACCCACTCATGCACGCGCACACACACACACTCAATCACCACTAGCACGCACACACAATCACACACACACACACACACACACACACACACACACACACACACACATACACAAATGCAGATTTACAATGATCTCCTTGAGCTCGCTGATTCATGCCTGATCTTGTTTTTGTAGAGTGCAAACCTACGCACAAGGAAAGTCCTCGTAGGAAATTATAAACGTAGGCCTACACCTTTGTCATAACATTCTAGATCGCTCCTGTCATGTATTATACAACCTGTCAGATCCCCGCTGCGATTTCAGTCGAAACCAGTTGACATGCAAGTTAGTGAGGACACTTTCTTAGAAAGGTTAGGCTATACAATAAAAACATCGCACTGGTTGTCTCCCTCGATTCGCTACCTCTGTTAGCGGTAGCGAATCGAGGGAGACAACCAGTGCGATTTATATTGACAACTAGCCTGACTAGAAATGAGATGTGAAAAATGCAGATACTGGGTACATGTAGTCAAGTTTTCACAAATCTCCTTACAAGTCTGGCACTTCTCGGTGCCTTCTCGCGAAACTAATCTGGCAATACTCTTTAACTATCGATTCATGGTCATTTCATCATCCGCGGGGGCGAAGAATGTAGGTCACAGTTTACTCATTTGGGAGCAGACATATACTGATGAGCAAATGAAATGCGACTTTTTGGAATAATCGGAAACGATCATTTCAAAAATGTCGCATTTCTTTTGCCCGTCAGTATACATTATGTGTACAAATCAAAAACGAAAAGGTTATAAAGAGTTTGTTTTTATTTTAATCTGCTCATACACACACATTCACGCAATGCACGGCATACACGCGCGCGCGCGCGCCTGTGTTGCGCTGATTGTCGTCAGTGAGTCGCATCAAGTGCACGCAACTTGTGTAATCTTACTAAACCTTTGAAATGACCTCTCAGGAGGGCTTGCAACTGACGCATTTGTTTTAAGCTTGATAATTATTACTATACTCTCAGCTCCTTCCTGTCCCTAGGTCAAAACACATGCCGAACACATACACCTATCATGAAAATGCATGCACATATGTACAGCTATATTCCGATGGAAGGTTTGGTGTCTGGCTTTTCAAGTTTGCATCACCACAAACATGATATGCATACTGACGAGCAAGAAAAATGCGACATTTTTGGAATGATCGAAAACGCTAAAGTGTTTCCGATGATTCCAAAAATGTCGCATTTATTTTGCTCATCCGTATATATCGGATCCAAAATGAGTCAGAACAAAAGTTTGTTCCTGTGTAGTTATAGTTGCCGGGCACCCGCTGTATGCCCAATTTAAACGGTACACGTGTCAACGTCATTGCGACACGACAGAAACGGCTTGTCACCTCACAAATCGACATAAGGTCATATATATATATATATATATATATATATATATATATATATATATATATATATATATATATATATATATATATATATATATATATATATATATATATACGTAATTTTCATTTATATATATATATATATATATATATATATATATATATATATATATATATATATATATATATATATATATATATATATATATATATATATATATATATATATATATATATATATATATATATACGTAATTTTCATTTATATATATATATATATATATATATATATATATATATATATATATATATATATATTTTTTTTTTTTTTTTTTTTTTTTTTTTTTAAACTGCATATTCTGTAACATATTTGGACTTTATCAGGGGCGGATCAATTACCTCTCATGTTTCTATTTGGGCCCTTCTACCTCGAATGGTCACCCGACGCCAAACGGTAAGGACTTCCGGCACCTTCTCACCACAAGCTGAAGTATCCAAAAGCGCGGGGAGAGGGGGGCGGCCGGGGGGGGGGCGGAAGGGGGTTAGCGCGCCAACCCTACTGTAGCAAAACGCCTTCAGGCCCACTACGGCCGTCGTGGGCCCGAGGACCATTGCTTATTGGGATGCGTGTGTGAGAACCTCTTGCGCCTTTCAACAACCCACACAAATATCGATTAGCGGAGATGGGACGGGGGGACGGGGTGGAGAACTGGACCCCCCCCCCCACACACACACAGGCCCCCGCACAGACACACACAGGCACACACACACACACACACACATACACACACACACACACACACACACACACACACACACACCACAGAACCGCCCCTGTTTTTTCTTTCAGTATAAATGCCTAGTTTGCTAAAGTAGCCCCTCCTCCCCCCCCCCCACCCCAGTTTGCTAAAGTAGCCACACACACACCCCCAACCCCACCCCCATCCCTCCCGGATATGCATAGCTGGTATACAGTGATGTTGTTTTCCTTAAACGCGGTCAAGATGTTTGCTTTCTATTCCAGGAATAACTGGGAAAAGACTATCAATAATTGGCAAATTGTGCGTTCGTAATACAAATCTGATACCCTGTGATTATTGTTAATAATAATAATAATAATAATAATAATAATAATAATAATAATAATAATAATAATAATAATAATAATAATATTTACAAAGCACAAACTCCCTGCAGTGCAGGCTCTAAGCACTGTACAATGCAAATCAAAGTTAAACCCTAAACACAAATCAATAGACAGCAACAACACAAAATACAAATATTACAATACAAATTCTAAAATTAACAGCACATAAACACACCCAAAGCACAAACAACCATCGCAACAAGGACTGGCACAGGATCATTATGATGTTATTGTGAAACAGAAAAGAGACTGCAGTTTGGTAAGACAGAGTAGTGAGACTGGAAAAGATGTGTTTTTAGCTGACTTTTGAAAGAAATTACTGTCGGGGCATTACGAATGTACTTCAGAAGCGAATTCCAAATGACTGGGGCCTGGAAACAAAAGGACCTTTGACCAAAGGACTTTGTATTTATTTTCGGTACTTTCAAAAGTTTTTCACTGCTAGAACGTAAGCTGCTTGATAAGTAGTTAACATACTGGAAAGGTAGGGAGGCAGTGTACCATCGAAATGACGGAAGGCGAAAGTAGCTACCTTGTACTCAATCCTAGCTTGATGGGAAGCCAGTGAAGTTGGTACAACAAGGATGACACATGCAAACGTTTGTACCCCAGAATGACGAACTCAAAGTACACGAAGGCCGTGCGTGATCTGTTGTAAGGAAATTTGTTTTAACTCATTCTGCCCGCGACACACTACATCAAGATAATGGCTCGACCATGATAGTTCAAGGGTGGTGGCAGAATAGCTTGGCGCCTATAGGCGCCAAATTATTCCACCACCACCATTGAACTATCACGGTCGATCTGTCTCCTGAATTGTAATTCAGTCCTAAGAGGATAACTCCAAAATGTGGGTATTTCGTACCTCGGGCACAATGAGTTAACGGCTTCAGACAGACTGTGAGTTGTTTCTTTTAGTTACAGCCACCGTCAGCACCACACTGTTAGTTTCAAATTAGAAAATGGTGATGTGTTTTAGAACCGTTGTTGATTGTTTTAAGTTTCTCGGCACCCACATCTCAAACGATCTTAAATGGGAGAAAAAAGTTGATTCTGTAGTGAAAAAAATCACAACAACGAATGTATTTTCTCAGACGTCTTAAAACGTTTGATGTCAGCATCAGTGACCAACTTCTACCTTGCAGTTATTGAAAGTATTTTGACCTTCTTCCTGACCTTCTTCCTGACCTTCTCCCTGACCACCCCCAACCGGGTCTGCCCTGGGGGACTTGGGTGGGGTTAACTACTTTTTATTTCCCAGGGTCACCCTGGTCAGCCCCACAGGTTTTCCCCTCTATTCTGGGGCATGTGTTTCTGCCTACTCTTGGTCCATTCATCTGCATTTTCCTTTTTTAAACTCTCCCTACTGTCTGCGCTGCGAGTAGCTCTTGATATTGGATGTGTGTTGCTAAATGGTCTTAAGTTTATTTAGTGTATTAGACCGGCTGGCGACATACATTCAATATTCTGTTTAGTTGTGTGTATTTTTTCACAAGCAATGCAGGCACCTCCTGAGAAAGTCTTGTTTCTGTCGGGACGTTAAGCAATGTACAACCAATCTCCCTGACCGTTTGGTTTGGCAGCACCACACCCTCTTCCACAAAAGAATGCTACAAAAAAAAAGGCTAGATCCGTCCTCCGAGATGATTCACACCCAGCCCATGAGTTGTTTGCGATGCTGCCATCAGGGTGCCTTTATAGATCGATGTTACACTATAAGTGTATACGACCAATATCACGGTCGGGTAATTTTATAATTTCCCTTGATATGAAAATAACGAGGGTATAATTAGTACCACGGGCTCACGTGGAGTTGACAAGTGGCCGGCCCTACTAAGCTGGGACTAATGAATAAATAATGAGCCCTCGTTAGTAGTGAGGAACACAGACTCCTGCTGACAAAGAATAATTATGAGAGTCAGTAATAGGTTACTGGTCAGCTAAGATCAGAGGACGCTGGCCACCATAATAGATGTGGAATAATTAGGAGAGACAGTAATGGGTCCCTGGTCAGCTAAGATCAGAGGACGCTGGCCACCATAATAGATGTGAAATAATTACGAGAGACAGTAATGGGTCCCTGGTCAGCTAAGATCAGAGGACGCTGGCCACCATAATAGATGTGGAATAATTATGAGAGACAGTAATGGGTTCCTTTGATAGCTAGGATCAGAGGACGCTGGCCACCATAATAGATGTGGAATAATTAGGAGAGACAGTAATGAGTTCCTTTGATAGCTAGGATCAGAGGACGCTGACCAGCATAATAGATGTGGAATAATTATGAGAGACAGTAATGGGTCCCTGGTCAGCTAGGATCAGAGGGCGCTATCCACCAGAGCAGATGGGGGATAGATTATGGGCGACAGTAATAGCTCCTTTGACAGATAGGGTCAGGGGACGCTGGCCACCATGATAGATGTGGAATAATATGGGTGACAGTAATAGCCCCTTTGACCGGTTGAGACAAAGGGGCGATGCCCTCGGCCAGAACGGGTATATATATTGGGGGTAAACACCAGAACGGGAGAGCTCACAACGAAGAAAACGAGATAGAGAGAGAGCTCGCACAATGACCAGAACGAGAGAGCTCACAACGAAGGGAACGAGATAGATAGAGAGTACACAACGAAGAGAGTGAGATAGATAGATAGAGGGAGCTGAGAAGCGAGAGACCGAGCTCCGGTATCTTCGCCATTTTAGTATGCCATGCTAGTAGGTTGGTTGTGCCCAACCTATTAGACCCACGATGACCAAGAAATAAAAGACTCTTCTGGAAACACTCTTGTCTGGCTGCGTCTTCCATCTACAACACCTTGCGTGTGGCTGCGGTAGTGCAACACTACCTTATCTTCTTATTTGGTGCCGTGACCAGGATCTCGGAACGGGAAGAAACAGAGGAACGAAGAAACAGAAAAACTAGACTATCAGCAACAAATCGACAGCCAACGACGCAAGGGTGGAAGAGCAGACCAGAAAGAGAAGAGAAGAGTGCAAGCCAGCAACCCGAAGAGAAAAGCAGAGTTCGAGCCCACTTCAAGAAAAGCAGAGTTCGAGCCCACTTCAAGAAAAGCAGAGTTCGAGCCCACGTCAAGGACAAAACAGAGTTCGAGCCCACGGGACGTCTGCGACTCATTCAAGACCAACAGCCGAAAGGATCACGGGGTAAGTGACTTTTTTCGTTTAACCCTTGTTGAGTCTTATCAGTAGAGGAGCCAAACCAGTTAGCTAGAGTTGTGTTGTTGTTACATTTAAAAAGAAACAAAAATGGCAGAGGAAGTGTTTAGGATTTTAGGCGAAAAAATAGAGGAAATGAGTCAGGCGATTAACGCCCAGAGTATAGGGCAGATGGTAGGAACGTTTGACGGAAAGCCTACCAAATTTAGGGAGTGGATAAAAGAAATTGACAAATATGAAGTGCTAAATAAAGCCCTCAACAGGCGCACCGTCATTGCTTATCAAGCAAGCTCGGGGGTGGTGAGTGATTTTATCCATCGATTCTTAAAAACGGAAGCGGCAGGGGATTGGGATGAACTGAAAAGGCAGCTAACCGTAAGGTTCGGCGAAATCGCCGATGAAAATCATGCTTTTGCGTTGCTACAGCGGGTGAAACAACACCCGAGGGAAAGTGTGCCTCTGTACGCAGAGCGACTAATGACTCTAGCCGGCGAAGCCTTCCCGAGTCAGATGGGCGCTGCTGTGGTACAACGGCAACTAACAAATTTCTTTGTTGACGGATTGGCGCAGGACTTTCTTAAGATGAAAGTCCTGAGGGACAACTCAAATACGTTAGATAGGGCCGTGCAGGTGGCCATGCAGGAGGAAAACCTTCGCCATAGGTTTGAGCTACGCATGATAAACAATCGGCCATTTAGTCAGCCGAGAGCGACAGCTAGGGGTGGAGAAGAGACTATTGAAGTAGACCATGCTCGTCACCGTGATTGTTTTAAATGCGGGAGAGTAGGGCACCAGGCAAGAAATTGCCGAGTGATAGGGGCGGTTGGTCAGCAAACAATGCGTCCCCCGATTCAATGCTGGAAGTGTGGGGAACGAGGTCACATTCAGCGGGAATGTAGAAAGGCCGGAAACAGACGGCCACAAGGTCACAGAAGGTTTCCGCCGAGGCAGGAAAACTAGAAGGTTCTGCGGCACACGAAGCCGTTACGCAGGACCGGAAAAGTAGAAAGAGTCAGTTGTTTAGCATTAATGTAGCGGGTAGCCCTAAGTGCATAGTGTTCAAAATTGGGAAGCAACGATTTCGTAGCTTGATCGATACGGGAGCAGAGGTGTCTTTGATTAGCAAGGGGGCTTACGATAAACTCAGTCATAAGCCAAAGTTAGGAAAGGTAGATGTGTCGTTACAGTCAGTTAGTGGAGAAGCTTTACACGTATTGGGGAGTTCAGAATTAGAATTTACGGTAGCGGGGCAAAAGTTTAAACATAAGTTCTACGTGGTATCAGGGCTCAACAGGAACTTTATTTTGGGAAATGACTGGTTAGACAAAAACGGGGTGAGGATTTATTTTGACTTGAAGAAACTCAGAGTCGGAAGTGTTTATGTGCCCTATGAACAGGACATCCACATTTCGTCTTTGGTCAGAGTGACTAAGACGAAAGTGATAAAACCTCAGACGGCAGAAGTACTCCAGGTACGGATGAAGAATGCTCCGTATTTTGCAAGAGAGACACTCTTAGAGATTTCGGAAACAGACAAGGGATTTATAGCACAAGAACCGGGACTGTTAGTGACAAGCACGGTAGTCAGGCAAAATAAGCACCAGACGTACCCCATACTGATAGTAAACAACACAAACAAGACGTATAGAGTTAGAAGGGGTTGTGTTGTAGGGAAGGTAACAGCAGTTCAGGAAGTACATGAAGTACAGATAGGGTCGGTTGATCGGCAGGTATCGGCAGTCGACTTGACGGAAGTCACTGTGCCGGAGAAGATGAAAGATGTAGTGTCAGAGCTCATTACGAACAATCAAGACTTGTTCGCGAATAGCGACCTTGATTTAGGGGCTACTGACACTGTCAGACAGACAAACTTTCAACTAGCGCAGGGTCTTATGGCATGGAGATCAGTACGGATAAAAGCAAAGTGATGATCAACACCACAAGCGACAGCAGCAGCAACATTCACATGAACGGCCAGAAGCTAGAAGAGGTCAATAGCTTCAAGTACTTGGGAGCCACCCTGTCCAAAGACGGTAGTTGCATAGCAGAGATCCGTATCAGGATAGGTACAGCAACATCCGCAATGGCCAGGCTGGACAGGATATGGCGAAGTAACTCCATCAGCTTCACCATCAAGTACAGGCTTTACAAGTCCCTCGTAGTGTCTATTCTACTCTACGGCTGTGAGACTTGGACACTGCTTGCAGACTCAGAAAAGAAAATCCAGGCCTTTGAGAACAAGTGCCTGAGGAAGTTGCTCCGCATCTCGTACCGCGAGCACAAGACCAACGAATATGTACGGAGCATCGTCACTTCCCTGGTGGGCCCACATGAACCCCTTCTGGCAACCGTGAAACGGCGCAAGCTTGCTTGGTTTGGCCACGTGACCCGACACAACACCTTGTCCAAGACTATCCTCCAAGGCACTCTCGAAGGAAGTCGTCGGCGAGGTCGTCAGAGAAAGAGTTGGGTCGCAAACATAAAAGAATGGACCGAACTCGAGATGCCAGACACCGCCCAAAATAGAACTCAGTGGAGAGCACTGTCTGTTGCTGCTGCCTTTCAGTCCCCCCAACGCCCAGTTCGGGCAAGGGACTGATGATGATGATGATGATGATGACACTGTCACGATGAAACTAGATACCGGCGATCATCCTCCCATTAGGATAAAACCGTATAGAATCCCGCTTCAAGATAGAGAGATTGTTGACAAGGCTCTAGAAGAGATGTTACAGGCAGGTGTGATAAGACGTTCTCAGTCCCCATGGTCTTTTAGTTTAGTGATTGTATCCAAGAAGGATGGGTCGAAACGTTTATGTGTTGACTTTAGAAAACTGAATGAGGTTACAAAGAAAACATCGTACCCACTACCGCTGATAGATGACATTTTGTCACTGCTTGGAAAGGCCAAGTATTTTACCAGTCTGGACCTTAAGTCGGGATACTGGCAGGTCAAGATGGCGGATCAGGAGAGTAGGGATAGAGTAGCATTTGCATGCCACAAAGGATTATTCGAATTCACGAAAATGCCTTTTGGTTTGGTGGGAGCACCGGGATTGTTCATGATGCTTATGAATATCGTGCTAGCCGGTTTAGAAAGTTTTGCCTGTGCCTATCTCGATGACATTTTGATCTTCTCAGAAACAATAGAAGACCATCTGTGTCACCTTCAGACAGTCTTTGATCGATTGAGACAGCATGACCTGAAGCTGAAACTCAAGAAGTGTCAGTTCTTTGAGGAAGAAACCAAATACTTAGGGTTTGTCATTAGTAACCAGGGGATAAAACCGGATGAGGAAAAGGTAAAAGTCATTAGGGCTATGGCGGCTCCGACCTGTGTCAGAGAGTGCCGTTCGTTCATTGGTATGATTGGGTTTTACAGGAAAATGATTCCTAATTTCTCCCAGATGGCTGAACCAATCATAGCACTGACACGAAAGTATGCGAGATTCAGTTGGACAGAGGAATGCCAGAAAGCGTTTGATTTGATGAAGGAGACGTTAGCCGTAGCACCAGTGTTAGCCTATCCAGATACACGGCGTCCGTACATCCTTTACACGGATGCCAGCGACACATGCGTGGGGGCATGTCTCGCGCAAAAATGCGATGAGGATTCAGACATTTCCCCAGGCTCAAAGGTAGAAAGACCTATTTACTTTCTATCCCATAAACTTAGTACCAGTCAGAGGAAATGGTCGACAATAGAGAAAGAGGCTTTTGCGATCCATTATGCGCTTCAAAAGCTAAATCACTACTTGCATAATGCGGAGTTTGTAATCCGCACGGATCACATGCCTCTTAAGTATTTGCTTAATTCACCAATGCAAAATAAGAAGGTGCAGATGTGGGCCCTTGGCATTTCAGGATATAACTGTACTATTGAATATATCCCAGGTCCTCAAAATGTTTTGGCAGACTTACTATCCAGAATGCCGGGTGGTACTCACATGCCAGAGCATGAGGAAGAAGAAGAGTTAACCAGAGAGGTCAATGACAATGCTTTTGTCATAGGAGTCATAAACTCCAACCAATTCACACCCAAGCAGTTTGCTAGTTGTACAATAAGGGCAGGGTGTGACGAGAAGCGGGAAAAAGTTGATCTTCCAGGGTTTGATATTATTGAGGAACAGGAGAAGGATTCTGAAATAGTGCGCTTAAAGGACTTATTGATTAGTGAACAAGGAACCATGACAGTCAATAGGAGATACATGCTGATAGAGGATGTTCTATATTTCTTGTCTCATCCTGATGATGAACCAGTAGCCAGATTGTATGTTCCGTCTCACTTGGTAGAGTACGTAGTCAGACAGTACCATGACGAAAATGGTCACTTAGGAATAGACAAGACTCATGACACAGTCAGTAGAAAGTATTACTGGCCTAAAATGTACAAACAACTGTATGAATATGTTAGTGGGTGTGTCATCTGTCAGTCTAGAGTGTTACAAAAGAAAAGGGCCCCCGTACAGGAAATGGACATTCCTCCATACCCATTCGCTAAGTTGTCATTGGACTTGGCAGGTCCGTTTGACCGCTCCCTTAGCGGGAATCGTTATGTCATAGCATTCATCTGTCATCTGACAGGTTGGGTAGAGGCGTTCCCTGTACCAGATAAAACGCCGCAGTCAGTGGTACAGCTGCTCGTAGAAGAAATTCTACCCAGACATGGCTGTCCATTGCAGATAGTATCAGACAATGGATCTGAGAATGTGAATAGGGTTATGGCAGAAACGCTGGCAAAACTGAACATAGATCATGTCACGACCAGTCTTTACCATCCACAGTCCAATGCTAAGGTCGAACGTTTCCATAGAACTTTTAACGACATTCTGTCCAAAAAGATACAAGAGGATTTTTCGACATGGGACGTGCATATTAACCAGGTACTAGCAGCTTATAGGGTTTGTGTTTCGGAAACTACGCAGGAATCTCCTTTCTTTTTACTGTACGGTCGCGATCCAGTGCTACCGTTAGATAACATCCTTAGACCCCGAAGAAAATACGCTGGTGAAGATTTTCACAAGATAGCGCTTGAGCAGCAACACAAGGCCTTCACCCAGGTGTATCGGCGAATTAAGAAAGCACAGAAGAAGGGGGCTAAGTATGCTAATAGAGGTGTACAGCCTGTCGAAATTAAGGTCGGTGACCCAGTGTACCTTCGTAATCACCGTAGACACAATAAGTTAGACAGTAAGTGGAGGTCGCACTATAGAGTGGTGGAACAATTGTCGCCTGTCACATTCAGGGTACGACATCAACTAGATGGCACTGAGGTCAGTTCACACGCTGAACACTTGCGGATAGCCAAAATTAGCGAGTGGCCTATTCCAAAAGCCAGGGGGAGAACATTACGTAAAGCCACACAGGTTGTAGCTCCAGAATCATCTGATAGCGACAGTGACGATGCAGTAGGGCAAGAGAACGCACGAGACAGACTGACTAGGGGGGTGCGAAAAGAGCGTGAGAATTCTTCATCCGAGGAGGACGTTCCGTTAATGGAGTTAAGAAAGCGCCTAAAGACAAGAGAGAAAAGATCTCTCTCAGCAGTAAACGTTAGTTGTAGCAAGGGCACATCAGACAGTTCTGATGATGGGGAGATCGACGACAATCGTTCGATTCAGCCTAGTTTACAGACTAATGGGGTTAGGGAAATTCTTGAAGCGGTACTGACTCTTCTGCCAAAGAAGGCTTCAAATTAGAAATGCGACTCTCAGACGGTATCTGGGAGAGGACTATTGTAATGTGTAAATCATGAAGCATGATTGGAGTTTTGTCAGAGACAGTGGTGTAAGTCTCTGGTGATATCTCGTACTGCAGACAACAACAAGATGAAGTTTTTCTTGAGTCTGATAGTATTGGGGCTAGCGCAGGGTTTAAATATTAATCACAATGTCGTATTTCAAAAACTTGATGAAGTTACCACTAGTAACTGGAGATTCAGGTCGGCCTGCGCCAGAATCAATGACGGCTCAGTATGACTTAGAATCCACAACAATAGCAGTAGACGCGCAACGTACGCGGTTCGCGCTCCTTACGGAAGCTGAACTTGAAGCTTGTTCCAAACCCTTGATAGGATTCTGTGCGATTAGAAGTGCAATATATCCTATGAACATTTATCAATTTTGTGTTACGGCGCTGTTTTTAAACAATTCAGACGTAATTGCAACACACTGCCAAACAAAGGTCAAGTTGGGTACAGTGTTACCTATGGCACGGTATATAATGGATGGGCTATGGGTCATTAGTAATCATAGTCCACTAAAGATGAGTATTAGTTGTCACGGTAAAGGGGTCACGTACCAACAAATCAACCCACCATTATCGCTAATCCGCCTCAATGAATCATGTACGGCTATTAGTGATAGATTGATGTTAACCCCTTACTACCAACAAGAGAGCCAGTATCAGGTGGAAGACAAATTGATAGGATGGCTGGAAAACTATGCATTTTCCAATATAACGTTATGGAAACCATTTCATAGCACTTTACCAGACTATGATCCCATCTCTTTGTCCAAAGAGTTAGATGAAATTAAGGAAATGCCAATGGATCATCTAATTGCTCGACTTCAGAGCATGCAATTCGTTAAGCCAAAACAAGAATGGGTGATATGGAAACAGATCATCATTGGTTCTATCGTAGGGACAGTTGTAGTGATCATAATTGGGGTAGGGTGTAAACGATATAAAAAGAAAACTAGCGCATGGTTTGGCTCCATATTATCACGACTCAGGAAGGGTGAACGTGAGGTCACTGTGCCTACGTTGATTTCGGCGGCTGTGCAGTCAGCAGACGTGAATGACGTCGCAAGAGCGAAGGACTCTACGCCGATGATGGAGGGAGGAGTGCAGTTACTCCCCGCCTCGAACGTTGTCAAGTTTTACCCGTCGTTGGGGTAACCAAGGATCAACGTGTTGCGATCCAGGAAGAATCGTGAAGAATAACGAACACATGTGCAAAGACATAACCGAGTCGACGATTTTGATGTGAACATTTATGGGCGTTATTACGCCGGACAATAATAATTTTTAATAAGGAGTGATCGATTTAAATAAGCGGTCATTCCGAAAAATGATGTATTTTGTGGATAACATGTTTAATTGTTTGAAATGATGTTGTTGTCTGAATATTGTGTAATGAAAAAAAAACGAATCTTGTGAATTAAGATTCCTTTTTTTTTCGGGTAGGTTTGGGAGGAGTTGTTACACTATAAGTGTATACGACCAATATCACGGTCGGGTAATTTTATAATTTCCCTTGATATGAAAATAACGAGGGTATAATTAGTACCACGGGCTCACGTGGAGTTGACAAGTGGCCGGCCCTACTAAGCTGGAACTAATGAATAAATAATGAGCCCTCGTTAGTAGTGAGGAACACAGACTCCTGCTGACAAAGAATAATTATGAGAGTCAGTAATAGGTTACTGGTCAGCTAAGATCAGAGGACGCTGGCCACCATAATAGATGTGGAATAATTAGGAGAGACAGTAATGGGTCCCTGGTCAGCTAAGATCAGAGGACGCTGGCCACCATAATAGATGTGAAATAATTACGAGAGACAGTAATGGGTCCCTGGTCAGCTAAGATCAGAGGACGCTGGCCACCATAATAGATGTGGAATAATTATGAGAGACAGTAATGGGTTCCTTTGATAGCTAGGATCAGAGGACGCTGGCCACCATAATAGATGTGGAATAATTAGGAGAGACAGTAATGAGTTCCTTTGATAGCTAGGATCAGAGGACGCTGACCAGCATAATAGATGTGGAATAATTATGAGAGACAGTAATGGGTCCCTGGTCAGCTAGGATCAGAGGGCGCTATCCACCAGAGCAGATGGGGGATAGATTATGGGCGACAGTAATAGCTCCTTTGACAGATAGGGTCAGGGGACGCTGGCCACCATGATAGATGTGGAATAATATGGGTGACAGTAATAGCCCCTTTGACCGGTTGAGACAAAGGGGCGATGCCCTCGGCCAGAACGGGTATATATATTGGGGGTAAACACCAGAACGGGAGAGCTCACAACGAAGAAAACGAGATAGAGAGAGAGCTCGCACAATGACCAGAACGAGAGAGCTCACAACGAAGGGAACGAGATAGATAGAGAGTACACAACGAAGAGAGTGAGATAGATAGATAGAGGGAGCTGAGAAGCGAGAGACCGAGCTCCGGTATCTTCGCCATTTTAGTATGCCATGCTAGTAGGTTGGTTGTGCCCAACCTATTAGACCCACGATGACCAAGAAATAAAAGACTCTTCTGGAAACACTCTTGTCTGGCTGCGTCTTCCATCTACAACACCTTGCGTGTGGCTGCGGTAGTGCAACATCGATCGGAACACGTACGAGTCGTTTTAAAAACAGATTTTACCCAACTGCTGTCCAGACTTTTAATGATGCAAACAAACGCCAAACTGACCCATCCGTCCCACTGTTTACTGTAATGTAGGGGCCTATATACAATATTGTCCAGCTATCAACATAATACTTCATCTATGATGCAAGTGATGTGTTTTTTTATATTACGATATGTCCTCTGTGATTTGTGTCACTGTGAAATCGTGTTTATTGCCTTTACGTTTAGACCACAATAGTTATTAAGGCATGCGGGTGTATGTGAGTGAATGTGTGCGTGTGTGTGTGTGTGTGTGTGTGTGTGTGTGTGTGTGTGCGTGTGCGTGTACGTGTGCGTGTGTATGTGTGTGTGTGTGTGTGTGTGTGTGTGTGTGTGTGTGTGTGTGTGTGTGTGTGTGTGTGTGTGCACGTGAGCAGCTTAACTATATTGCGATGTGTTTTATGTTCTTTTTTTAAGTTGCGCAGCACCGAAACGATTTCCTAATATATTATTACATATGGTAATACAGTTCTATCTTATCTTATCTTAATCTATTCGATTATGACATTGTAGTCTCTGTGTGATTTGATACTGTTTTTGCAGACCTTCACCAGCTGTCCCAAATGCCGTTGCGGCTAAATACGGGTGGATTAGATGGAGCGACAGATATACATGTTTTGGCATTGGATATATTGGTATTATTCGAAAGACAAGTAATTCTTTGCCATTTCAGTTATTGCTGAAGCAGAAAAAAGTCATCTAATTTAACAATAGAGAACAATGGAAAATAGTTGATTTGGTAGCTGAGACTATCATGCTTCAAGACACTACCATTAATGTATATACTGTTTTGCAAGTGGGCAGATGTTCACATCTGCACGGGACATAGACGACCCCGGCCCCCACGAGTCCCCTGCTGCCTTGCAGGCCTGGCCGCTTGGCTGCGGAAAGGCTAAGGGAGGAAACCCCTGACATCAAAGCCCCCGTGTCTCCGGGGAAGGCTTTTGAGCCAGAGATTAAGACAAGGACAGTCTGATATAAAACCTACGACCTGAGGACCTCGATGCCACCGTCCCAGCTTGCTAGGCCATGGCAAACGAACCAAGGGTTTAAAGGGTGGGGCCAGTACTGCGCACACTGCACTCCACCAAAAAGCTCCACCGCGCAGGCTTTAGGAAACGCCCACGGACTATGACACTGAACTTTCCAAGTCCTGTAGCGATGGGCAAGGGGCAAAACGGCAGGTGAAAGATGTCACTGGAAGCCGCAGTCTCAAACCTGCATGCAGGCGGTTCAGGATATTGGTCGCCTGATGTTGACCTGGGGATGACAACGTCACTCGGCACACCCTGAACGACCAAGCAGCCTTCTCTAGGGACAGCACTGCTTGCTCCACACGGAGAGGGGCCTAGAAAAGGTGGCCTAACCAAAGCTCATCCCCTCGTAACCCCAGTTGGCTAGCCGCGGTCAACGGGCATCTTCTCATGCGGTCAGAAAACAAGAAAAAAACAACGGATCCACTCTCATGACGACCACGACCGGACTCAACGTAGCAAGCTGGAACATCCGAACCATGCTCGACACAGCAGACAGCGGACGCCCTGAGCGTCCCTCCGCCCTCATTGCCCATGAATTGCGGAGGTTAAACATCGACATCGCCGCGCTCAGCGAAGTACGCCTCCCGGAGGAAGGCAGCCTCCACGAACTTGGCGCTGGCTACACCCTCTACTGGTCAGGCAGGCCTGCATCAGAAAGACGGCTCTGAGGCGTAGGCTTCATGGTGAAGACCCTCATTGCGACTAAGTTGGAAAGCCTACTAACGGGTCACTCCGACCGCATCATGTCCATGCGCCTCCCACTGAGACACCAGCAATACGTCACCCTTCTCAGTGTGTACTCCCCAACCCTCCTGGCAGAGCCTGCAGAAAAAGACAAGTTCTACTCTGACCTGCGCAGCCTCCTGCAGAGTACCCCTGCAGACGACAAAGTCATCATCCTTGGCGACTTCAACGCCAGAGTGGGCCAAGACACTGAAGCCTGGAAAGGAGTCCTCGACAAGCATGGCGTTGAGAACTGCAATGACAATGGTCGCCTACTGTTGGAGCTCTGTGCAGAGCAGCAACTCGTCATCACCAACACTACTTTCCATCAAAAGGACAGTCGAAAGACCACATGGATGCATCCTCGCTCCAAGCACTGGCACCTTATCGACTATGTCCTAGTGCGTCAGAGGGACCGCAGTGACGTCCTCCTCACCAGAGTGATGCCCAGCGCAGAGTGTCACGCTGACCACCGCTTTGTTCGCTGCAAACTCAGGCTCCGCCTCAAGCTGAAACCCAAGAAAGGGCCCCCCCCCCCCCCCAAGAAAAAGCTTGATGTTGCCAGCCTTTAGCATGACGACAAGAAAGCTGCCCTTCAGGCCGATTTACAGCGCATGCTCAAAGACACAGTTGATCCAGCAGACTCCTCCCCTGAAACACTCTGGGAACAACTGAAAATTGCTATTGTAAAATCTTCTGTGGAAGTCTTGGGCTTTGCTAGAAAGAGGAACAAAGACTGGTTTGACGAAAACGATGTAGAGATCCAGGAACTTCTAGCAAAAAAAAGAGCCGCCCACCAGGCCCACCTAGCCCAGCCTTCCTGCCCTGTGAAGAAGTCTGCCTTCCGCCTCATCTGCAGCAGTCTCCAGCTCAAGCTTAGAGAACTCCAGAACGAGTGGTGGTCCAGACTCGCACAGAGGACCCAGCTCTGCGCTGACAACGGTGACTACAGGGGCTTCTACGAAGCACTGAAAGCAGTGTATGGCCCTAGGCACCTGGTACAAAATCCCCTGCGAAGCGCGGATGGACAGGCACTCCTCACAGATAATACCTCCATCTTGAACCGCTGGTCGGAATACTTTCAGGACCTCTTCGGCGCTGAACGCACTGTTCAAGAAACAGTCATCCTCCAAATCCCACACCTTCCACTAAAGGTTGAATTGGACGAACCGCCCACCGCCGAAGAGACCCTCACAGCCATCCACCAGCTCAAGAGTGGCAAAGCAGCAGGCATTGACGGAATCCCGCCAGAGATATGGAAACATGGAGGCCCAGCACTGCACAACAAGCTCCACGACCTCTTTCTCTGCTGCTGGGAAAAAGGAACACTACCAAAGGATCTCCGTGATGCAGTCATCATCACCCTGTACAAGAACAAAGGAGAGAAGTCTGCCTGCTCTAATTATCGTGGAATTACCCTGCTGTCCATTGCCGGGAAAATTCTCGCAAGGTTGCTCCTGAATCGGCTGGTACCTGCCATCGCTGAAGACCACCTCCCAGAGGGCCAGTGTGGCTTCAGAGTCAACAGGAGTACCACCGACATGGTCTTTGTGCTGAGACAGCTTCAGGAAAAGTGCCGCGAGCAGAACAAAGGGCTGTACGTAACGTTTGTCGAATAATAACAAAAGCGTTTGACACTGTGAGCAGGCAAGGTATGTGGCAGATCCTGGAGCGACTAGGCTGTCCCCCAAAGTTCCTCAACATGATCGTCCAGCTCCACGAGGACCAGCAAGGCCAGGTCAGACTAAACAGTGACCTCTCAGAACCATTCCCCATTCGCAACGGCGTGAAGCAAGGCTGCGTGCTGGCACCGACCCTCTTCACCATCTTCTTCAGCATGATGTTGAAGCAGGCCACAGTGGACCTCGACGATGACGACGCAGTGTACATCAGGTATCGTCTCAATGGCAGCCTGTTCAACCTCAGACGACTGCAGGCCCACACGAAAACCCTAGACCAACTGATTCGTGAGCTGCTCTTTGCTGATGACGCTGCCCTCGTTGCACACACAGAGAGAGCCTTGCAGCGCATTACGTCCTGCTTCGCAGATGCCGCCCAGCTCTTTGGAATTGAGGTCAGTCTGAAAAAGACAGAGGTCCTTCATCAGCCAGCACCCAAGGAAGAGCATCGCCCTCCCCACATCACCATCGGCGAGTCCGAACTGAAGTCTGTACACCAGTTTACCTACCTCGGCTGCATCATCACGTCAGACGCCAAGCTGGACAAGGAGTTAAACAACAGGCTGGCAAAAGCGAACAGTGCTTTCGGGCGACTATTCAAGCGGGTGTGGCACAATCAACAGCTGAAAAAAGGCACCAAGATCAGCGTGTACAGAGCTGTCGTCCTCACCACCCTGCTGTACGGTGCCGAGTCCTGGGCCCTCTACCGCAGCCAACTACGACTCCCCGAACGCTTTCACCAGCGCTGCCTGCGTACCATCCTCAGCATTCACTGGAGTGACTATGTCACCAACGTCGAGGTCCTTGAACAGGCGGAAACTTTGAGCATCGAGGCTTTGCTGCTGCGGACACAGCTTCGCTGGGCGGGGCACGTCTCCAGGATGGAGGATCATCGCCTACCCAAGATCACTCTGTTCGGCGAGCTCGCCACTGGACACAGAGACAGAGGGGCACCAAAGAAGAGAGACAAAGACGGTCTCAAGAAGTCACTTAGTGCCTGCCAAATCGACCACCGCCAGTGGTCTTCGCTTGCTGCGGACCGTGACACCTGGCGCTCCACCATTCACAAGGCAGCCGTCTCATTTGAGGACTCTCGCAGAGCTAACCTCAAGGACAAGCGGCTCAGGAGAAAAAACAGAGTTGTCGTAACTCAGAACCCTGACCAGACCTTCCCCTGCAGCCACTGCGGTCGAGCCTGCCTGTCCCGTATTGGCCTCCGCAGTCACGAAAATGAATCTTCGTTCGCGAAGTCAAGCCATGATGGTTTTGCAAGTCGGGCTACTGAGGCTGATTTCTGAAGAGACCTACCGTTTCTGCACAAAATGGCGTTCACAATCCCAACGGTTAAAATATGCGTACTACGGATGCCCGGCGCGAGTTGTAACTGTTCACGGCTTGACACGCTCGCTGACATTTTATGACTGGTAATGATTAACAAATGCATTGACCTAAAAGCCCCCGGGCCAACGTCGGCCTTAGTTGGCTCCTTCCGAGTTCAGCTTCAAGAAAGATCAACTAAATGAAATATATACGTGCACAACCCTACATCAAGAAGCAAAAAAGATCATGAGTGCAAAGATCATATGCGCGCACAACCCTGCTGCAAGAAGTAGAGAACATTATGAGCCCCCCCCCGCGAATGCCCATAATGTTCTCTGCTTCTTGTTGGTCCCTATTTACATCTGTGTTCTTTGAGTGGTTTTACAATTCGTGTTTGTGAGGAGTGGGAACAAGGTAACCGTCGTTGTCCTTCTGACTGTCCCCGATGCGTGCATAGTCAGAGTTTATGTCAGAAGTACTGACAAAGTCAGAAGTTTGGATAAACTTCATGTAACCGCCAGTTCCCTGTAGGCCGCCTTCCTTCAAACCAGACATCTCGTGATCTTCGATTTCCTGGTATACGTGATCGGGTTCGTTTTTATATTTCCGTCGATCCTGCTCTTCTTGCTGCGGCGGGGTTGGAGGCAGGAGACGTTTTAGTGGCAAATGTGTCTTAGGTTCCTCTGGCTTTTTCGGGTTGTGCATGTCCGGTGAAAGGATGGACAGTGCAGTTTTCTTTGACGCGTCCTGTGGGGCGTCCTTTGAAAGGTTAGGGGGATCAGGGGCGATGCCGAGACTTGCGTAGTTGTCACCGGTATTCCGTTTAGACAGGCTTGCGTAATCACCAGCAGCAGTATCGCGTTTGGTCTTTCCACCCTCAGGTCCTACTGTTGCTTGCTTGCTTCCTTCAGTCAGTTTCTCAATTGGTATTCCTATATCCATACCTTTTGGCCCATTTCGTGGTTGTTCTCTGTTTTCATCTCCAACCAAGTTTCTTTTGGCCGCTTCTAATTCTCTGGCAATAACTTCTTTAGTCTTCACCTGTCCCCTAAATGACTTTGCTCTTTTAAGGCTGCGTCTGTTGTTGGTGCCTGAGCTTTCGGACAACATCGGTACTGGATCGACATCAGGTACAACGTTGTCTGCAAGCCCTGTCACCATTTGCAGAGTGGTCGGAGTAAGAGGCATTTCAATGCTTGACTGTTTTTGAGGCGCTCGCTGATTTACGTGCGACGAGTGTTGTCCATCTCCGTGTGTATGTTGAAATGTCACCTTCTGCCGCGTTTTTCCTTCGTGGTGTTTCGGCAGATCGCTGGAGTGATTGTGTATTTGAGCGCGTGTCTGTCCCGGCGAGGGCTGAAACAGTGCAATGCCGGATCGAGTTTCAAGTGCATCATCAGCCTGTGTAGGCTCATCACTGTGGATCCTCTCTCGCTCCCGCTGGTCCCTCGAGATTCGACCGCATCTATATTTCAGATGGGGGGAAAAATCAGACGACAAAGTTTCAGTATTCAAGTTTCAACAAGAAAGAATATTCCCTGTTCCAAAAGTCGGTATCCAGACCAAAAGTGTGACTGCCAAGCATTTACAATGCACATAAATGCTTAACTCATTCAGCCCGACGCACCTATTTCCCAAATTTTGGAGGCGTCATCTAACGACTATGCACCTCTTGCAGGAGATGGATCTACCATGATAATTCAAGGGTAGTGCCAGATTATCTTGGCGCCGACAGGCGCCAAGCTAATCTGGCACTACCCTTGAATTATCATGGTAGATCCATCTCCTGCTGTAGTGCGTCTGGACTTGAATGGGTTAAACATACGAAGAAAAAAATATGCGGTTCCAGATGGAAGGACTAGTGAACAAACAGCTTTCAGGTTAACCTTTCCATGCCGATAAAATGCAAACACTACCAAACTACAAGAGACATAGATCCTCATGAGCCTCCGCAGTTGCGGGGACTTATGAGTATCTATGTCTATGTGGTCACCACTTTGTAGGCCCCTATCCATGTTCTTTTGATTGCTGGGGCTTTGAATTAACAACGATTTTGAAATTTAAATCTGCGTCGACTGGCGTTCATATATATTTTGTTAAAAGTAAAGAATAATTGCACCACAAAATTGCCTAGGTGTTGCCTTTTCAAAATTAGTCTGTCTTCTTCCACTGCAACACCTCATAAAGTTTTCGGGATGCAACCCGCGCTGCACTGGCGGTGCTACCAGTCAAGTTCTGGAGGCAGCTTCTAGTACATGCGTTGTGTTTGCAATTTCAGGTTACGCCGTATGTCTACCTGAAGAGCCCCGCCCCCCCCCTCCCCCCTTTTGGGGCGAAACCGGTTGTAGGCGGCAAAAACTTAAATCTATCCAGCAGGTCCAAGATCTGTTTGGGAATATTCAGTGCACTAGCCTCCCCTGTCGGGGGGAGGACTGGATATTCTCCAGCGGATTGCGGGGCGCCTGGGGGTAGTCCCTACTACTTTATATAGCAGGTGTTCAGTGGAAGGCTTAAAATGATAGGTCTGTCATTCCTTCTCTCCCACTAACCCTCTCCTTTCTAGAACTGACTAGTAGGCGATGCAGTCACAAAAATGGCAGCTGATGTCCTGATGACACAATGCAAGCTTACCAGCCTGGAATTCCATGGCATTAGCGTAGCAAGAGCATTCTCAGAATTTAATGAAAAATGATGATGCATGCCCATCATTTTACTGAAAGGAATCCAAACCAAAAAGGTGAGTGCCAAGCGTGTAAAATGACGCAAGTACCGAACGGAGAAAGAAACACTCTTAGAAAAGACGGGTACAACACAATTTATTAATATTTCGGGTAAATACCCTTTGTCAAAATAGACAAACAAACAGAGAGATCAGCCGCTACTTATCTTCATTCGCAGAAGGAATGTGGCAACTCAACTTCCATGAAAGGAAAGACATTAGAGACTGAAGGGAAACCACTCATTGCTGGGTATACATATTCATAAGCAACAGTTAGGTCCCTTTTCCCCTTCATTCTATTGCACAACAGATCGCTAACATGTCAAATAACACAATTAGCCTCCCTGCAGTCCTATCTGTTAAAATGCCTTAGCCTTAGTTTGTCGCAGTCATCCCCTAATTTTCCCCTAAACAACACTGCCGCCCACTTGCTGCACATTTGCCATGCACAAAATCTCCACACACCCCCCCCCCCCCCACCCCCACCCCCCTCCCCCCAAAAAAAATAAATAAATAAAATAATAATAATAAATAAATAAAATAAGGACATACTAGTGCTGAATTTAATTTAGTACCTAGGTTAAACGCACCAGCGGAGCCATTGTTGCTATTTTCGCACCAGACCGATCGCTCGGACATTGTTGCTATTTTCGCACCAGATCGGTTTAGAGCGTGTGCTTTCTGCACCTGTAATGAGCAATCTCGGAGGAAAAAATCACGTGGCCGTCGTTTGATTGCTGCAAAAAAAGATGAATAAAGAATAAACCCTTTCCCATATGCAATCCGGCAGTAATGCATCCTTAAGCTAGCCCAACGACACATTACACGATTGGCAGATTTTAAAATAGCTTTTTTCCTCAATGGTCAGGTGGTGATTTTGCGACATTTGCGTCGCTTTGCAGCAGAAAGCACGTCGTAGTTGAAGTACGAGAGATGAGCGCACTACAAGTACACTGGATTTGATGTGGGGCGCGACATAATCCTCCGCCATCTCTACACAATACTGGCGTGTTAGGCGAGGTAAAAGGCGCTAAACTGAGTAAAACCGGAAACGAACCGTTTTTTGACTTCGATCACAATCTTCCGCGTGAACGTACGAGACCACAATACAAGTGCAGAAGCCTACCTGCGGCCGCAGTTCTGGTGCACCTGACAGGTCCGAGCGACGGGTCTGGTTTTAAAATAGCAACAATGGCGCCGCTGGTGCGTTTAACCTAGGTACAGGGCGAGGTTTACCAACTCAGCCGTACTAGTCACCCGTCTCATTTCCTGGCTATCAACATGATTCTGTACCAACCCTACATCAAAGCTCAGCCAAAACTGGTACACACCTCAAATCACCATGCGCTTGGTAACTAAAACCCCAGGGCAAAAAGAGTCCGCTGGTTAAGCCAAGGCTGGTATGAATCAAAGCACCAAACATGTCTCTTCTCATCTATCAAGAGATTTTAAGCAAATTCCAGCATACTGCCTCTGTACAAACATGCCAAACTTAAAGGCAAAAGATTTTATTAAAAGAAAAACACTTGTACTGTCTCAACTAACCTCATTTGAATATGTAACGTGACCAGCACACGACAACGAGAAGACGTGAATTGCAGGGCACGTAACCTTCACTGTGCGTCGCCTTTTAGAACCTTAACCCTTTCGCTGCCAACGTACACGTTCATTCCGTTTCTGAAATCTGTGTTCACTGAACGACCGAAAGCCACAAATGTCCAAAAAGCAAGAACACAGAATAACCTCAGCAAGAGGCATCGATCCTCATGAGTCCCCGCAGTCGCGGGGACTCATGAGGATCTGTGCCTCTTTCAGTTAGATCGCGCTCACTTTTTCTCGGCAGTCAAGGGGTTAATCGTACGTCAGTCGTGGGCAGAAATTGCAATATGCAATTTGTCTCTTGCTGCAGTGTGGCGTTCGCCTTGCCCCGTCATTTAAGTGGTTAACGTATGTCAAAGTGAAAACAATTGACTTTGTAAATTACAGAAATTTCTCAGTTTGCAAAATTCCCCCCAAAAAGTTATCGAGCAAACGGCGGCCGCAGCTAGCCAGAGCGGCACACCCCTGTGCGAGGGACCGTGAAATGCGGCCCTCAGTGGGGCCGAAGAGTTTTGCTTAACTCATTCGAGACACGCGGCATAAGCCGCGTATTCGGAGGCGGCACGTCTCGAATGAGTTAAACTATGTGTCCGCGGTGACCGTACAAACTTGTTAAATTGAAAGATTGATTGATAACTGTTTGTTCCACTCACGGACAGATTAATTAAGACACGTGACTGTGATATAGCCCGACAAAGGCTACCTCATATCGCCAGCTACCTTCTGTTTTGCTCGAGGGACTGGAGCCAGTTGCATGAGTGAGCTTAGCCCTGCACCAGCCACTAAGCAAGGTGCGCCGCTATAGCGGCGCACCTTGCTTAATGGCTGGCGCAGGACTAAGCTCGATCATGAAACTGACCCCTGGAGTTTGGAGCTATAAATAGCTTTTACCTCGGCTGACGCTTGGTGGAGCTGAGCGGTGCATACTCTTCAGCGGTAAAACAGACACAGTGATGATAGCACGCAGTTATGAACGAAATGACAACCGCAGCCACTCGTTAGGAGGCATTATAACACATTTTATATGTATCAGGTGTTGATATTCGTCAAACAGTTTTATGCAATGTTGAGAATGCTCCAGGCGCGCTTTGGGCCTTTAATGTCACGTACCTGGTGAGCCACAGCCCGATTAACCAGACGACGAAGACGATGATGATGATGACACTGATCACACCGTACACAATGCCGAACATGGACACTAGACGAAATCAAAGAAAAGGTTAACAAATACGTGTAGATCAACACAAACAGCATTATGCCCGCAAAGTGTTAAGATCACTTACAGGCACAACACATGTATGAAGCAGATTTTTTTCTTTCTTTGAACGACATCCCTTATGAGAGATCACGTGTCATTAAAGACCAACAGTCAAGTGGCTGTAGTCACAGCCACCTAAATGATGGTCTTTAATGACAGGTGACACGTTTTTGCCCTTCAAGACTACACTTGAAAGAGAGCACCTGCAAGAGGCGTAGATCCTCATGAGCCCCCGCGAATGCGGGGGCTCATGAGGATTTATGCCTCTTGCTGAAACCAATTTGTATCCATGTTCTTTGGACAGTAAGTTGTGGCTTTTTGGTCGTGCAGCGAACACAGATTTCAGAAACAAAATGTACGTGTGCGTTAGCAGGGAGGGGGTTAATACACTTTTTTTTAAAATAATGTGATGATTGCTGTAGTCACAGTTTTATATGTCATGTTTTCATTCTTATGCATGCTGTAATTACAAGATGTGCGTGATAATCCTGTGATATTATTTTAGTTTTGAGTTACTGACATCAAGGAAACTTCCAATGTTTTTATTGTATTTTTTTACATGAAAACATATGGCAATAAACTCTATCTTATCTTGTCTTCTTACAGTCTCTTTACATTTTTTCTCATTGGCATGGTTCCGAGGCTATTCGATTTGTTCCCCTGGTCGTCCGTTCTCAAGGCAACGGCAGTCGACTCCCTCATTACATGTTACGATGACAACGTTACTCGCTGAGCAAAGCGTTCTCCCCCAAATAAATCTTTAGCCAATCACATTTCTCGGTACAAACATACCATAATCTTCCTTAAAACAGAAATATGTCAATAAGTACACAACAAAAGAACTATATGTAGGTGTTCTGTGATATCGCTGGTACCAGTTTCATACAAACATAACTGAATAATGGGATACGTTAGGGAATATCACCAACCCACCAACCCACCCACCCCCACCCCACCCCCACCCCCACCCCGGCCACCCACCTCCCCCCCCCCCGCCACCCCCCTTCCCCCTCTCCCGTTGTTTGATATTTTGGCGATTGGTGAGAGTCTGTCTCTCCCCCCTCCCCCCCCCCCACAATCCCCCCCTACCCCACCCCACCCCCCACCCACCCCCTCTCCGCCGCCGCTTTTCGATTTTTCGGCCACTGAAAGATCTAGTGTCGGGAAAGCCTTTTGTATCAGGTTGAAGGTCCGAAATTTAACAAGTTGGAACCCCCCCCCCACCCCTTCCACACACACACACACACACACACATACACACACCCCTCAAGGTAGCTGATCCGCTCCTGGAAGGGACGTGGATACCAAGTGGTCTCAGCAGGGGGCTCATGAGTATCTACACCTCTGGCAGTTGGGTGGTGTAAAAATATTAAAAATACTTACACAATTACATTTATTTAAAGAGCATACAGTATTCGTAAGTTTATAAGATTTTACGTCTCAAGCGGTCTCCTATTCTGGATTTGACTGCGTGACTGACTGTATAATTGATTATTTGCGCTCTAGTCCCAATTTAATTGTAATATTCGCAGTGATACAAAGGTGTGAATAATCGACATGCAAAACGTGTATGTGGCCATTCTCTCTGTAGAATATAGTTTTCAAATTAAAGTACTTGTATCAGTCTCAGTTTTAAGTTTGTTTTGTGTTTTGTTTTGTGTGTGTGTGTGTGGGGGGGGGGTGTGTTTTTTTTTATGTGTTTTTTGGGGTTTTTTTGGTCCCCTGTACTGACGAGAGTACTAAACACCGTATTGCATGAGAAACGCCGCAATTTCAGTAAAATAAGTTAGCAAGAGGTAGAATTAGATATTGAATTATGCCTGGTGTACCGTTACGCGGTATAAATAACGAGAGCTCCGTTAGACCGATAATATGCGAGCTTTAGCTCCCATTTTATAAGCCGGACCGAGCCCTCGTGATTTATACTGCGTAAAGGTTGGTCAGGTATAATTTAATTTATTCATAGAACTCCTCAAAATAGACTCTTTTTTTTTCTCTTTGAAGTCAGTGGCGGTACAGTGTCACATCTGGGTCGCTCGATATTACTTTAACAAGGCCTTAGTAGAATTGCAACGAAACACTGAATCAACACTGCGGAGGAGACAGCGCAGACCCCTATCACCACACGTGAACTGAGACAGCCTTGAATTTGGTAAAGCGTGCGAGGTGTACAAATCTTCATAACTCCCCGCGATCTGCGGGAGCTTATGAAGATCTATGCATCTTTTCAAATAGATGACGCTCGCGGAAGATTTTTTTTTTTTTTTTTTTTACAAAGAGTGCGTGTAAGAACACAACCGTGCATAATGCAATGCCACCAGGCGTTCGGATGTAATCTGAGGGTTTTCCTCTGAATAACTGAATAAGGAAGTTTCGTACAATTCGCTTGCAAAGATTTGGGTTTGTTTGTTTTTTAAAGGTGAGTTAAAAGTGCTAAGAAAAGGAAAGAAGAATTTCCCCGCATGATCATAGAATAAGGTTAAACGCCAGTTTGCGGGCGATGAATCGACCATGATAGTTCAAAGGTAGTGCCTGATTAGCTTGGCGCCTTTCTTTGTAAGTATGCACACGTAACAGACGTTTTCAGCTTACCCTGGTGCGAGTCGATGGAACTCTCCTGTGTATAAAGGAGACGAAGTGCAGAAAAGTCTTTCATTTAACCCATGACATCCTGAGGCTGATTTTTTTTTTAATCGTGTATTGTCCTATGAAGGCTACATTACTGTTTAGGAGATAGATCAACTGTTTTAGTTCAGGGGTGGTGTCAGAATAGCTTGGCGCCTTAGGCGCCAAGCTATTCTGCCACCACCCTTGAACTATCTTAGTCAAATGTATGTCAAGCAGTGGGTATATCAGGATGAAAAGGGTTAATCTTTCATAGTTGAGTAAGCCCTTGTGTCCAGCAGTTTCCTAATGTTCACTAAGTACATTATAGATGAGATATTTCGAACTAGTAACATCTTTTAGCCGGGAGCAGGTTAGCGAAACACAAGTGTCTGCATACGTACACAGTCCAGGCGTGGTCATGACACACTTGAACAGCTTGAATGCGACAAAGCTGGACACGAAAACGTACGGGGCCGCCATTCTCCTATATACAGTACAGTAAGTCGCCCACCAAAGTCAAAGTCATGTGCCTGCAAAAGGAGGTGATGATATATACGTGCTCTGAGACGTAAGAAAGAAAGAAACACGCTTAGAACGGACAAGTACAACACAATTGTATTGTACTTGTCCTTTCTAAGCATGTTTCTTTCTCTGTCGGGATGTTATCCGCTGCGCAGTAACCTCTTCTTCTTTTCTTTTTTCTTTTTTTTCTTATTTCTTTTTTTGTCTGGATATGGGTGTGCTAGTATATATTTGTGGACTTTTTGGCTTTCAGCCGCGAACTACAGACTCGCAAACAAGTACACAATTACTGATTTGCGTCTCTTTTCTGTGACTTTCGGGGTCTGATGGCCTAGCGCCACACAGCATAGAATCATAGACCAACACGTTTCAGACTACAGAAAATGCTCACAAACCCTTGGTTTGTTGTACAGAAAATGCGTCACAAGGAGACAGAAGATTTCTCAGTACGCCATATATAAAGTATATATATTAACCCTTTGGCTTCCGGGAGCAACTTTTTTCGCTACCGACAGATAAAAAAAAAAATTTTTAAAGTTAAACATTTATGGCTTAACGTCTTTTGCCACCAAGAAGGTGGTTTCAAAGACAGGGAACCGCACAAAAGAGTTCATAGAAAGTTGACCTCACTGGGGTTTGAACCCACGACCTTACGATCGACGGACAGAAGCTCTACCCCCTGAGCCAACCGGGTCCCCACTATATTTTAGATACAATGGCAAATATTAAAATAAAAGAAATGAACAGATACTTATACTGCAGTAAGAGGTGTGCTCTGGTCTGTGATTTGGAGCCTATCGGCTTCAATCCGTAAGGTCCAAAGCCACGGCCCAGCACTCACATGTATAGCCTTAACACATTCGAGACGTGCCGCATCGGGATACTCGGCTTTATCGCCGAAAGAGTTGAAAACTTTTCAAACAGTCAGTAAACATGACAAAGTTGAAAAAAGAACATGAACTAAATTCGCAACAATTGTTCCGGCTAGTGTTTTGCAGTGTAATAACGTCAGACAGTTAGTTTTATTATCATTTAATATTACCATCATCGAATGTGAAAAAAATATTGAATGATTAACACGTTCGAGACGTGCTTCAGCCCCATAATCGTTTTGTTTTGTTTTTTTGCCGCGTATCCAGAATTGACACGTACGTGTCTGTCGTGTGTTGGAGTCTGTCTGGTAATGAAAACAAACAAGCGTGAAACAAATTGTTATGACTGACAAGAAGATGTAGGCCAACTTACATTCAGACGTATCTATGTGTGTTTGTTCATATTCCTCAGGTCTGTTGACATTAGGTCCGCCCTTCAAAAAGACGGGACTGCAGTCCACGAAGTACTAGGGGTACACGTACAATTAAACAGGCAAAACTTTCTACATCCTTGTTTTTTCATTTCTATCCCACGCCTGGAAGAGCGGAGATTACCTGTGTGCTGTAAAACTTTCTTGAAAAATACACACTCGCCGTGTTTTTTACCCCTTCATTGCCAAGAAGAAGCGATTGAACACCACCCAAATGCAAGAGACATAGAACCTCATGAGCCACACCACCCAAGTGCAAGAGACATAGAACCTCATGAGCCCCCGCATTCGCGGGGGCTCATGAGGTTCTATGTCTCTTTCAGGACCAATTTAGCATTCGTATTGATTTGTCGATGAATTTACAATCATTGCAGAGGCACAATTTGCGATAACTAGCAGTTAAGGGGTTAAAATATATTGAATGTACATACTAAGGGGTCGTTGGGTCCACAGAAAATGTCTTTGTAACTCAGCATCTTGCGCAAACAAACCCCCACTTCGGGCTTTTGAATGCCATGTGGGATGACAAACTATGGACTGTAAGTTGTGCCTAGATATTCAGCAACGAGGAAGAGAAAACCACCCGGCAGGTTTTTCAGGTTTTTCGTGACGGCAAATTCACTGAGGGAGTTTAACTCATTCTGTTCCAGAACCGAAATCCGCAAATTTTGAAGTTGCCTCCTGAAGACTGTATTACACTTCTAAAATCAGATCGAGCGTGATAGTTCAAGGGTTGTGCCACAACAGCTTGGCGCCACTGACATAATACTCCGACGTCTCGCTCTCTCTCTCTCTCTCTCTCTCTCTCTCTCTCTCTCTCTCTCTCTCTCTCTCTCTCTCTCTCTCTCTCTCTCTCTCTCTCTCCCTCTCTCTCTCTCTCTCTCTCTCTCTCTCTCTCTCTCTCTCTCTCTCTCTCTCTCTCTCTCTCTCTCTCTGTCTCTCTCTCTCTCTCTCTCTCTCTCTCTCTCTCTCTCTCTCTCTCTCTCTCTCTCTCTCTCTCTCTCTCTCTCTCTCTCTCTCTCTCTCTCTCAATTACGCATCGACGGTGTGGGATTGTTGCAGTGATGTCCACTTAAAAAAAATAAATTCTTTACATAGGAGAATGGCAAAATTAATTCTTCCCGATCCGCACTTGGTGACCGAGGAAAAACTCAATAAAGCTGGACTCCTAACCCTTCAAAGTCACTTTAAATTTAGCAAAGGGGTACTGATGTTTAAAGTGTGGAACCATAGCGCTCCAGAATATCTAATAGATCTGTTTTTTAAAAAATCAGATTCCTGCTATCGGAATATGAGGAGTCTTTATATTGTTCCAAAACCCAGAATAGATTTATTTAAATCCACTTTGTCATTTGCGGGTTCCACACTGTGGAACTCAATCCCACATGACGTTAAAGCCACTCCGACATTATCTCGTTTCAAGACAAGTCTTTATAGATACCTGACATCACTCAAATAACAATATCTAGTTAAACGTAGACACACGAATGTACTTGTATATTCTAACAATCATGTGTATGTGCGCGTGTATGTATGTGTGTGTGTGTATGCATGTGTGTGTGTGTTTGTGTGTGTGTGTGTGTGTGCACGCGCGCACGCGTGTGTGCGTTTGTGCGTGCATGCGTGTGTTTGTTTTTAGTAGAATGTATATTTTGTATCACTGTGCTTTGATGTCCCAGTTTTATGTATATTTTGTACTTAGTTAGTCGTAGTTTTAGCAACGGCAGGTACGAAAAATGATATAGTCACTGACTGTGTTAATATCTTCACCTTTGTAAAATAAAGATTCATTGATTCATTGATTCTCTCTCACACAAACATGCGCGCATCTCCAGGAGGAATTGATCTTCATGTGCCATCTAGGCGCATGAGGATCTATGCCTCTTGGAGATGTTTGAAGCGCGCGCGCACGCACGCACTAACACGCACACAGACATCGACGCGCTTTCAGAAGAGCATGCAGGTGACCCGTGTACTTAGTATATCATGTAGTTAGGTAAAGTCAACCTGCTTTCAAACAAATTATAGCAAGACTGAAATTGTACCTTGAAGTTCTAATTTTGTCACCATTTTCTCAAGCCTATGAAGCGAAAGTGAAACTCATATCACGTAAAATATAAAATTACGTAAAAACTAAAACTTACCTCATGACAAATGAAGTTTGACAAATCAATGACGCGTATGTCCTGCGCCTCTTATAGAACTCACTGACGCATTGGCAGATCTGCGAGACTTTTTCAATAGGAGATAATTCAGCATCAGAATCAGGTCAAAGACAAAAGGTAGAGACCATTGACAGCGAGGACAGCTCTCATATTGAAGGGACTTTATGGGTTATATTTCATCCCATTTTGTTGTAAATAGCGAGATTTTCATTGAGACATAGACCCTCATGAGCCACACCACCCAAATGTATGAGACATAGAACCTCATGAGCCACTGTTACACTATGTGGTAACGTACTAACGTACACCTATAAGTGGTAACGTACTAACGTACACTATAAGTGTTAATAGCAAAAAGGCATGATCGAGCATTAATGCAAGTTCCCATGACTTGAATTCATGAGTGAGCTTGAATTATTGAATATGGGCCAATTATTGAATATGGGCCCCACTCCCTGGGGCTTGAAGTACTACATATGTAATGCCAAGATCGAGGTATATGGTACTGCATATGTAATGCAAAGACCGAGAGATATATCTTTTTGAAGATATAATGTATACATCATGGAGGAAGACCCTTTGTTGTAGAATTTAATGAGTGGCAGAAAGAAGCCCTTTTACAGTTTGGGAGCCAAGAGCGACGTTCCCAATAATAGGGCACTGTTCCCCGAATGAGTGTATATTGAAGAGATTTCAGAACGAAAAGACAGAACAAGAGCTCAGGAGAAGGAGAGCTCAGAACGAAAGCTCAGACAGAAAGCTCCGATTTCGCTATTAGGTTGGTCCTGCCCAATCTATTAGGAGAACCATGTACCTGAAATAAAAGAAGCTTCTGGAAAACACTCTTGTCTGGCTGCGTCTTCTATCACACACCCCTTACGTGTGGCTGTAGGGTAACACCACACCACCCAAATGCAAGAAACATACGTGTGGCTGAAGGGTAACAAAGCTATCCTTTTTGGTGCCGTGACCAGGATTGCGGAACGGGAAAAGAAAGAGAAAAAGAAAAACTAGACTATCAGGACCAATAACTACAGCCAAACAAAACGTACGGGGTGGAAGTGCAGACCAGGAAGAGAAGACAAGAGTCGAGCCAACAACCAGACAAGAGCAGGGAAGAGTTCGAGAACAACCAGAAGAACAGAGAAGAAGCAGAGTCCGAGCCCACAACTAGTAACAAAAAGAGAAGCAGAGTTCGAGCCCACAACGTAGGCAGAGTCCAAGTCAAGGGAAGTCCGCGACTCATCCAAGAACCAATATCAGCCTAAGGGATCACGGGGTAAGTGACCTTGCTATTTGCCATTACTGAGTCTTGAAGAGGGGGTCAGACCAATTAGCTAGGCTGTATAGTTTATTTATTTATTTTTTTAAATGGCAGCGGAAGTATTTATGATTTTGGGTGGAAAGGTAGAGGTGATCAGCCAGGCTACAAGAGCCCAAGGCATAGGGCAAATGGTAGGGACGGTTGACGGAAAAACTAGCGGATTCTACTGCACCCGAAGCCACTGCGAAGAACCAAGGAAAGAAAAAGAGTCGGTCGTTCAGCATAAATATAGTAGGAGTCCGACGAGTATGGTTTTAAAACTAGAGCATTAGAGATGTCGCAGAACAACTGATATGGGTGCTAGAGGATAATCTGTCTGAACAATTCTAGTTTGCTAGAGTGTAATGGAAGTGCGGTGCAGAGAACAGTTGGAAAGAGCTGTATTTTGGCAGGGTTTAATATTATTGAGACACCGTACGGTGTTAATAAAGACAAATATTGAATTAGCGCTGAAATTTGCAGAAAGGTAAATAAAAGGTTGGACTGCTATTGAGTCATACTGAAATGTGTCTGATGGGTCAGGTGAGACTAGGATAGCCTGTGTAATGACTTTGCCCAAGGTGGTTTGACATTAGGTCCGCAGTCGTTGTACTGGTATCGGTGTGTTCTGATGAGATAAGCGAGTAGCTATCCGGATCGAGGAAATGTCGATGTTGACATCATTAGGTTAAGCATAAACCTTATTTAAATCAGGAAGGTAATAAATAAGGTTTTATAAGAAATGGTAATACGGATATGGGTTTTAAATTTTAAAGGATCGGTGATTTAGATATTTGAAATAGTGTCGTCAATAAAAGAATGAAATTCAGAGAAGAAGAATGAGGAGGATGTTCCGTTAATGGAGTTAAGAAAGCGCCTGAGAACAAGAGAGAGAATGTCTCTCTCAGCAGTAAAAGTTAGTCGTAACAAGATCACATCAGACAGTTCTTCGGATGATGTGAAGGTCGACGAGGATCGTTCGATTCAGCCTAATTTACAGACTAGCGGAGTTAGGGAAGTTCTGGAAGCGATATTGACTCTTCTGCCGCCAAAGAAGGCTTCAAACTAGAAATGCGACTCTCAGACGGTAATCTGAGAGAGGACTATTGTAAATATGTAAATCATGGAACATGATTTGGGTTTTTGTCAGAGACAATGGTAGGTAAGTCTCTGGTGGTATCTTGTTTGTTGCAGACAACAAGATGATGAAGCTTTTTCTGAGTCGGATAGTGTTGGGGTTAGCGCAGGGCCTAAATATTAATCACAATGTCGTATTTCAGAAACTCGATGAGGTTACTACGACTAGGTCGCGATGGTTGGTAACTTTTGTCATTGACTTACAGCCATACCATAATGCGATTAATAAGATTTATAGAGACCTGAAAAAAATGTCACAGACAACACATGGAATGTCATTTCGCATTACTTTGAAGAAAGAAAAAAGTTCGTGAAGAACTTCGCGCAGCTAGGGCAAGAACTAAAAATAGTTACGGATACATACAATGCATTCTTTTGCGGAATACAATACGTTGTATGGCCGAAAGAGAAGATCACTGATTGCGTTTGTAGGTAGCGCCCTCAATTTCCTTTTCGGTACTGACACTGAATCGGATTTGAGAACCGTGCAAGAGAATGTACAAGTTCTAGCAAACAATCTACAAGAGTTGCACATGTAGTGGACGAAAGTCTGACCATAATTAATGCATCACGTGTCGAGATTTCGGAAAACAGACACACACTTAATCAGTTAATGGAAAGTGTGACGCAACTCGATCGGAAGTTAAGCAACGTAACGCTAGAAATGCAGAAGCAGGTCTACGAGTTAGAAACGTTTATTTCGACGTATCTTCAAATTGATTTGGTCATTGAAGAAGTCAAACAAATGATACAACGCCTGACGATTTATTTTGAACATCTTCAACTTCAGTTGAATTACGTTTAGAGTCTCCCCTGCTCCTACCTGGAGATACCAAAAAAGAGTTGTGGAAATTTTACCAATTTCTTACATGTACTACGATTATGGAAAATTCACGAATTCTAGTAATCGTACCTATACCACTGCTCGATTTTAATGAGAAATTTGAAATTTATAAGGTACACAACTTACCTGTACCATTAGTAACAGGAGATTCAGGTCGGCCTGTGCCAGAATCTATGACGGCTCAGTATGACTTGGAATCGACAACGATAGCAGTAGACGCGCAACGCACGCGGTTCGCGTTCCTTACAGAAGCTAAACTTGAAGCCTGTTCCAAACCTCTATAGGATTCTGCGCCATTAGGAGTGCAATATATCCTATAAATATTATTCAGTTCTGTATTATGGCTCTGTTCTTAAATAATTCAGACGTAATATCAACGCACTGTCAAACAAAGGTCAAGTTGGGTACATTGTTACCCATGGCAAGGTACATAATGGATGGGATCTGGGTTATTAGTAACCACAGTCCATTAAAGGTCAGTATTAGTTGTCACGGTAAGGGGGTCACGTACCAACAGGTCAACCCACCTTTATCACTCATTTGTCTCGATGAGTCATGTACGGGAACTATGATAGATTGATGTTAACCCCGTATTACCAACAAGAGAGCCAGTACCAGGTAGAAGACAGCTTGATAGGATGGCTTCAAAATTATGCATTTTCAAATATAACGCTATGGCAACCTTTTCATAATGCCTTACCAACCTACGATCCCAACTCTCTGCCAAAGAAATTAGGGGAAATCAAAGAAATGCCAATGGACCATTTAATTGCTCGACTTCGGAGCATGCGATTTGTTACACCAGAACAAGGGTGGGCATGGTGGAAATATGTTGTCCTTGGTTTAATAGCGGTGACCGTCATACTAATTATAGCTGGGATTGGGTACATATGTTATAAGAGAAAAACTAGCTCTTGGTTTGGCCCCATACTATCAAGACTCGGGAAGGGTGAACGTAAGGTCGCGGAGCCTATGTTGACTTCGGCGGCTGTGAATTCAGCGGATGTGAATGACGTCAAAAGAGTGAAGGACTCTACGCCGATGCTGGAGGACGAAGTACAGCTACTCCCAGACTCAAACATTGTGAAATTTTACCCGTCGTTAGGGTGAAGAAGAACTATGATTTGGATGTGGACACTCATGGGCGTGATGTCGCCGGACAATTTGTTTTATGGGTTTTTTGTTTTTTATTCTGTTGTTGTTTTTTAACAGGAGTGACTGATTTATTTAATATGTCATTGTGCAAAGAATAAGTTGTATGTTCAGGATTATATGTTTAATTGTTTGAATCATGAATAATTATGTAATGAAAAAACCGAATCTTGTGAATCATACCCTTTTTTTCTGGTAGGATTGGGAGGAGCAAAGAGAGAACAAGAATTCAGGAGAAGGAGAGCTCAGAACGAGAGCTCAGACAGAAAGCTCCGATTTCGCTATTAGGTTGGTCCTGCCCAATCTATTAGGAGAACTATGTACCTGAAATAAAAGAAGCTTCTGAAAAACACTCTTGTCTGGCTGCGTCTTCCATCACACACCCCTTACGTGTGGATGTAGGGTAACACCACACCACCCAAATGCAAGAGACATAAAACGTCATGAGGCACACCACCCAAATGCAAGAGACATAGACTCTCATGATGCCACACCATCCAAATGCAAGAGACATAAAACCTCATGAGTCATACTACACAACTGCTAGAGACATAGACCCTCATGAGCTACACCACCCAAATGCAAGAGACATAAAACCTCATGAGGCCACACCACCCAAGTGCAAGAGACATAGAGCCTCATGAGCGCCCTCATTCGCCAAGCTAAACTGACACTACCCTTTAATTATCATGGTCGATCCATCACCTGCTATTGGGCGTCGGGGCTAGATGGGTTAACCGCCGGAGCGATGCTGCCCCCCCCACCCCCAATCCCCCGCCCCCACATCCCCATCTCTCCCCCCCCCCTCCACCCCCATCTCGCCCCCGCCCCCACCCTACACACACACACACACACAAACACACACACACACACACACACACACACACACACACACACACACACACACACACACACACACACACACCATCCAGAAGACAAGCACAAATACTAATGGTTTAAACTCCTTTACTTTCGTCAAAAAAACACGATCCAACCGCAAGAGACACAGAACCACATGAGCTCTAGCTTTTCAATGCGGAGCACTGCGCTAGCGAACAACACGAAAATGCCAGAGACTGACATAGATCCTTATGATCCCCCGCAAATGCGCAGTGGGGGAGGGGGGGGGGGCTTCAGGTGTTATGTCTACTTCCGGCTCCATACGTCTGTACACTCCTCACTTCAAACGGACATTTAGTTGTACGTGTATGATGGTTTCCCAAATGTAATGCAGTCTACTTGTAACAAGGTCGGATATAAGTAAAGCCGGATATAACAACACTTTGCAAATTTTCCCGACAGCAGACTTTCAATATAAATCATAAATCACTTCGCTTATAACAAACTTCTGATACAACATCAAAGATAAATCGGTCCCCTGACGATTTGTCATCAGTATCCGAAGTTTACTGTGTATGTCCTTTGGCAGGGAAGCGATTAACCTTTGGCTGTCGGTAGCGACTTTTGTAGTGATTATTCCTTCAAGGAATCATCGCGACAAAGTCGCTACCGACAGCCAAAGGGTTAATAACGTGTAGGAGTGTGGTAATCTTTTCCCTCACTCTGAAAGAGGGGTGTAGCCGTCGAGATAGTCAGAACCACACGTCAGGGGCGTATAGTCGTTAACATATTCCTGTCTCTGGCCCTTCCCCTTCGTTGGGGAATCCAAATCGCTGTCGTTTATTTCGTCGTAAAACGCTTCTGTTGTCTGAGGCTCTTGTCCCGGTTCCTGGTTTGGCAGCTGACGTCCTGGTGTGGTCTTGGCGAGCGCTGCGTCATCCCCTTTGCCGGTAAAAAGCGAGGGGTTGTCCTGCGTCTCGATGCAACGCGGTGTCGGTGGAGGTTCCTGGCGTGCCAAGGCGTCCGGGCCGACGTCGGCCGCTGATGGCTCGCGCACGGCTGTGCGCGGACCAACTACGGCAGCACTGGCTCTCTCATTTTTCTTGTCGGCCGCTCTCGAGTCGCCTTTCTGCGACAGACCTGGGTTTTCGGGAGGTGTCGGTGGAGTTTCCAAGCCTTCGATGGCCTTCGGGCCGACGACGACCGCTGTTGCCGTGCGCGGGCCAACAGAGGCCGACGTCGGCCCGATGACCTTCTGCGCACTGGCTCGCTCATCTGTCTTGTCGGCCGCTTTCGAGTCGCCTTTTTGCGACGGATCTGGGTTTTCGGGAGGTTGGAGGCTTGTGTGCGTGTCTTTGATGATGGCATTTGTGTTGGAAACCGCGTCAACAATTCTGCCGATTACGATCGCTTTATCGATGTTCTGACCTCCTGCTGCTTTTGCTTTTTGTTCAGTTTTGTCATTTCTTGACCGAGAGAAACTTTGATACAGAAAATGCACTCGACGCTGATGGCTCTTGGGCCTCTGACGTGTTGGGGGTTCGAACAAGGTGTGGTCTGATGGATGACCGTTGGCTTCACGCAGTGTGCCATTTCCCGCGTGAATGCTTACACCGTAAGCTCTCTGCCTTGATAATGTGCGTCGCCTGCATCAAAACAAAAAAGGCCATATACTGAGAAGCAAAATAAATGCGACATTTTTGGATGATTCCAAAAATGTCGCATTTCTTTTGCTCCTCAGTATAGAACAAAGTTCTGACTACTGCCGTTTCTGGTTCGTTTGCTTTCTGACTCCAAATTCACTGCGTTGACATCCTACTTAGACCACTACTGCAATCAGGTTATGAGTTCTAAGCAATAAAAATCCAGACCAAAATAAGATGACTACAAACAATAATAAACACGCTCAGAAAGGACAAGTACAACACACTTTATTGATTTTCGGGTAAAATTGTGCTTAGACAATATGGGTCATGTAAGTTATGGACATATTTATATAGTTATCACCTGAGGGTATTATTTCGAGGGCGTGATCTTTTGCGAGCATTTGCCCGGAAGAAAAAAAAAAAACGCCTCTCGTGGAGTACAGAGACTGAGAAAAATTCTCTGTGCCCCACGAAAGCCTCAATGCCTAAGCAGTTTATGTCACGCACCTCCTTCTACTTACTATTTTTGTGGCCGACAAAACAGCTTCCAAAGTTGACGCGGCCATTTGCATCTCACCGGAAATCTCATAACTTCTGAGCGTACTTCCCCAGCCTCCCAGGTCTCTCTTCTACGGTGTCTAGTATCCGAATAAGAAAGAAATACATGTGTATTCCTGCACAAAAATAGTACAAACCCTTAATTGTTTCTAGCAAGAAACAGAAAAGTACAGAAAACGATGTAGACGACAAGATTGGTGGTGTATTACTGCGCGCCCGTTTCTAGATCATGGTTGCAAGGGGTAGAACAATGGTTATTATGTAATTCGCAAAATGTTTATCTACCCTGAAAATGCCCTGCGAGTGGCATATAATCCTTCTTTTTTTTTTAAAGACATACAGACACAAATATAATGCATTACATGTCTACTACCCAGTATGCAAAAGGCTATCGGGCTGAAGTCGGCCGCAGTGGACCCGCGCACAGACCTAGCAACGGGCGCGCAGTAATACATGTACATGATATCATCAATCCTGTCGTCTGCGTAGTTTTCTGTAGTTCTTTGTCCCTTGTTAGGAACAATAAAGTGGTGGTTTGTACTATTATTTCAGGATTTTTCATATATTTCTTTATTAATCGAAGACTGGGAATTTTAATAAATTGTGTTGTACTTATCCATCAGAAGCGTTAGTAAGAGAATGGAGTTCGCGAATTAGAATATTAACAGTTAAAACTTGCTTTCGAACTCCTAACGTTTATTCTCAATGTATGTCTGCTTCCAAGCTTGAGGGTATATATGACACTAACAATAACCGCAATCTTCTTTTTTCTGCTTTTCTCTTCTGCTTCTTTTTTTCGTGGGGAGGTGATCGGGGGAAGGGGGAGGCAGATTTGATTAAAGGTCATTGAAGACCTTTAGATCGGCTGCTTCCTTGCTTTGAGTCTGTTGAATGCAATACGAATACAGTTCACACGTAAGTACCTCTGGAAACGTAGCACGAGATAAGCGGCGAAGATGAAGATGGCAATAGCTATAATCCCCGCGTACAGCGTGGCAAAGTACACCACTGAAATATAAACATACACAACACATGGTGAAAGAACGAGTTAGTTATTATGATGTAACACCGAGCAGGCGACTAAGGCCAGTACACGATGGAATAAGAGGACTACCGGGAAGGTATTAACCCTTTGCGTGTCGGTAGCGGTTTTAGTCGCGATGATTCCTGTAGGAATCATCGCGACTAAACCCGCTACCGACACCCGATGGGTTATCCCTTTCAGTGCCGGCTGACGCAGAGTGTGTTTATGCTATCTTCGTTGATTCAAGACCAAAACTGACGCCATAGCTGTCCCAGAAACACGCATTCAAAATGTGTCAGCAAGACTACAGATCTTCATGAGCCCCCGCAACTGCGGGGGCGCATGAGGATCTATACCTCTTGCATTTTTGTGGTGTTCAACTTTTTTCGGCACTTAACGGGTTAAAATAGGATGTAACTATATTTTAAACATTTTCTTGGCTAAAATAGTCACAGAATTACAGAAGTCATTAATTAGCGTTCAAGTCTACGTACCTTTTTGGAGTTTATAACCCAAGAGCCATAATATGAACTTTGAGGAACTGGTAGCGAATGTGCGTTTGACGAGCGAGTATAAGAATGCGTGTTTGATGTGCTTTTCTGAAACTTGGTGGAGCGATGATGAGTGATGATAGTGTTGCGATCGATGGTTTTGGTACGCCTTTTAGAACAGATAGAGATTGTAAGATTAGTGGGAAACGGTGGGGTGGCAGAGTAGGCCTGTATGTTAATGAACGGTGGTGTAGCAAGTCAAGCGTAATGGTTAGGAAACAGCTTAATACACGTGATGTAGATTTATTGTCAGTGTCACTCAGACCCCGTTATCTCCCTCGTGAGTTTGGTCAGATTTTTGTAACGGTCATCTACACCCACCCCCCTCACCCCCTCACCCCCCCCCCCCCTCACTCCAACCCCTCACACGCCTCAGTCCAGATAGCAGATGTGATTAGAGAGTTACAGCTTATTTCCCCTGACGCCCCCAACTTTATTGCAGGTGACTTGAACCGCACTGTGACTTACGCACGGCCTTACCGACTTTTCACCAGTGCGTGACTGTCCCCACTCGCAAGAACAAGACGTTAGATTTAGCCGGTGTATGGAGACGTCCCCAATGCATACCGATCATTTGTTCTTGTAACTCCGACCACACTAGTGTGTTTTTTGTCCCAGCCATACAAACCCAAGATTCAGACAGAGCTCATAGTGAAGAAGTTAGTTAACTCATTCTACCCCAGACACACCACAGCCAGATAAGAATCGACCATGATAGTTCAAGGGTGATGGCAGAATAGCTTGGCGCCTATGGGCGCCAAGCTATTCTGGCATCACCCTTGAACTATCATGGTCAATTTGTGTCCTGCGCTGCAATGCATTCTTCAGAGGACAACGACAAAATTTGGGGATTTCGGTGTTGGGGTAGAATGAGTTAAAGTGTGATCTAAGGATAGTGTACAACAGTTGCAGGAATGTTTTGAGTGTACAGATTGGGACGTCTTTCTTGATTCTAGTGTTAGTGTAGTCGAAGCTACTGAAGTGACTTCAGTCTGACTATGTGAATTTCTGTAAAGATATGATTATTCCACGTAAGACAGTGAAATTGTATCCCAACAACAAACCATGTATTTCAAAGTCTCTCAAAGCCACACTGCATGAGAAAAAGGTTGCATTTCAAACTGGAGACAGAGTAGAAAGGAAAGCTGTACATAATAAATTGAGGAAGCAGAGTTTAGACGCTAATAAAAAGTATAAAGGGAAAGTATAGACACATTTTGAATCAGGTAGCTTATCAGATGCATGAAAAGGACTTGAAACTTTATCAGGCCACGTTAAATCAAAATTCAGTAGCAGTAGCATGTCAATGAAAGAACAAACTGAATTTTCTGAAAAACTTAATGAGTTTTATTGTAGATTTTAGAAAGATGATTTGACGGATGACTTAGATAGCATGATTTCCCAGCTTAAAGTAAATGTGGCAGGCAATATTGAGGAAGACTTTGAGATCCATGGCAAGTCGATTGAGAAGCTTTTTAGCAAACTGAATGTGAAGAAAGCAGTGGGCCCTGATGATATTTGCGGAAGAGTTTTGAGATCATGTGCCAGTCAGTTGTCTGTTGTTTTTAGCTGTTTGTTTAGCTGGTCTCTGAAGGATTGCACTGTGCCTAGACTCTGAAAAATATCTACTGTCTGCCCCGTCCCCAAGAACAACAAGCCCAAGACACTCAATGACTATCGCCCTGTAGCTCTCACCTCTATAGTAATGAAGTGCTTTGAGCGTGTTGTGCTTTCTACTGCTCCATCAGGTCAAGCCCTATCAAGATCCTTTCCAGTTTGCATACAAGCAGAACAGATGTACAGACGACGCCACACTCATATTCCTGGACCATGCATACACACATTTAGAAAAACCTGGCTATTTTGTACGAATTCTTTTTAAATACATTTCTTCATCCTTCAACACTATACAACCCTATCTCATTGCTCAAAAACGTCTCTGTTACAATGTAACCCCAAGGCTTATCCTATGGATTGTCAATTTTCTTGTAAATAGGACCCAGTCAGTTCGCTTTCAAACCGGCAGCTCTCTCATCCCTTAGGTTCACTTCCATTATATGCGCCCCTCAAGATACAGTTCTCTCCCCTGTGCTGTTTACACTCTACACTGACGATTTGTAGTGGCACTGACTCTACCCTTCTTATGAAATACTCGGGATGACACTGCCTTAGAAGATCTCTCCAATAATGATGCAACTTACTTTGCAGAAGTAGAACGTTTTAGTGTTTGGTGAAAAGATAATTTTCTAGACATAAATGAGACCAAGGAACTACTTATAGACTTTCGAAGAAATCCTAACCCTGTCCAGGCTGTTCTGACGATTATGATGTGTCTGTTGAGCGTGTGACTGAGTATAAGTACCTTGAAACAGTTTTAGATGATAAGTTGTCCTTTAATGCAAACACCACCCTCATACACAAGAAATGTCAGTCACGCATCTACTGCCTTCAGAAACTCAGGAAGCTGAATGTAAACCCCCTCTGTCCTTCAAACTTTCTATTGCTCTTTTAGCGAGTGTGTCATCACTTCCGGTTCTGTGTGCTGGTATGAAGTCTGAGTGTGAAAAACAAGAACGTCCTGGCACGAATGGTAAACGTCTGCAGCAAGGTGATTGGCAGTCAGCAAGCAAGTGTGGATTCCCTGTATGAACAGCGCGTGGTGAAAACTGGTAGGCGATAGATTCAGACAGATCCCATGTCCTTGCCCACCTCTATGAACTCCTCCCCTCTGGTCGCAGACTCCGCACGCACAGAGCTAGGACACTCAGACTACAGAACAGTTTCATCCCCAAATCCATCACTCTAAGCAATCTGTAGGTACATCCACGCATACCCAAACCTAACTACTCCGCTTGTTGATTTTAGAGAAGTGATTATATGAATGTGTAAGTGCCGCTCAGTTCAGTTCATAAAAGATGTTTATGTGTGAGATGTGTAAGAGTTATGTGTACAGATTTTGTAGTGTATACTTATGTCCATTTGGAATTTGTAGCTGTGTACGTGCAGGGAGAAAATGTTCATAATTATGTTATAGTGTTTTCATGTCTTGTTTGTACTATTTGTTATAAATGTACCACAAACGAATTTCTCTTTTCGAGATAATAAGGTACTCTTATTCTTCTTAAAGTCTCTTTTATATGAGAGCTGTCCTCGCTGTCAATAGTCTCTACCTTTTGTCTTTGACCTGATTCTGATGCTGAATTCAATCTCCTATTGAAAAAGGCTCGCAGATATGCCAATGCGTCAGTGAGTTTTATAAGGGGCCCAGGACATACGCGTCATTGATTTATCAAACGTCATTTGTCATGGCGTAAGTTTTAGTTTTTATATAATTTTATATTTTACGTGATATGAGCTTCACTTTCGCTTTATAGGCTTGAGAAAATGGTGACAAAACTAGAACTTCACGGTACAATTTCAGACTTGCTATAATTTGTGTGAAAGCAGGTTGACTTTACCTAGCTACATGATATACTAAGTACACGGTTCACCTGCATGCTCTTCTGAAAGCGCGTCGATGTGTGTGTGCGTGTTAGTGCGTGCGTGCGCGCGCGCTCCAAACATCTCCAAGAGGCATAGATCCTCATGCGCCCATCTGAAGACTACAAGGTTAAGCTATTCTGCCACTAACCTTGAACTGTCATGGTCGGCCCATATTCTGTTACTATGCGTGTATGTAGTGGGGCACTGTGGCAATACTGAATGGGTTAGAAAATTGAAATGTCAGCATACGTACACAGTCTTGGTGTATGCATGGCAATCTTGAATAGCTTGCTTATCACGAAGACCGCGACTGCACCATACCCCGCAGCCATCTTGCAATGGAGGTAAACTCAACACAGTCGTTTCTGCACATTTCAAGGGGAAAATCACAGTATTGATATGCGTAGAGTTGTCATATTGCCAACACATTTCCAACGCAACAGTATGTGTGTGTGTGTGTGTGTGTGTGTGTGTGTGTGTGTGTGTGTGTGTGTGTGTGTGTGTGTGTGTGTGTGTGTGTGTGTGTGTGTGTGTGTGTGTGTGTGGTGTGTGTGTGCGTGTGCGCGTGCGGGCATGTTCGTGTGCGTGTGCGTGCGTGTTCGTGTGTGCGCGCGCGCGCGTGTGTGTGTGTGCGTGCGTGCGTGTTCGTGTGTGCGTGCGTGCGTATGTGTGTGTGTGTGTGTGTGTGTGTGTGTGTGTGTGTGTGTGTGTGTGTGTGTGTTTTCTAGAGGTAATTTTATTTTGATAACGATTGTTTGTTTTCTTAAATGTTATTATGTTATTTTGTCCTGTTTTGTCTTGTTTTGGTTAATTTTTCAGTTCATCAAGCCTATACACAAATATGCTAAAGTGAAAACTCGAAACATATCACTCCATACTTACATAATAACGTCGTTCGTTGACACAAAGGTTCTCCGTTCGGTAGTACAAACGATCTGAAATAATGCTCCAAATACCTTTTACTGCATCACTTCTTTCGCAGACCAATCCATAAGAAATATAAAGCTGGTCTACATTCCATTCACTCGCCCTTCCACTCATAGGCTGACTTCATTTACACCCACACTTTATTTGGCACAGCCCTACCCTCTGGACTAACGATAAAAAGGAAATCGGGTTTATACGTTTCTTATCTGTAGTTACAGTGGGCATGCTTTTCAACTGGTCTTGATAAATGGGAAGATGCAAGGGCTGCTTGGCTATAATGCAACGCAGAAGTGATTTTTTAGCAAACGGACACAGTTTTCGTGACAGAACATTAGGCAGTAGAACACACACACACACACACACACACACACACACACACACACACACACACACACACACACACACACACACACACACACACACACACACACACACATGGATACAAAAGCCTCAGAGTGGGTTACCTACCATTTTATGTGAAAATGGGTTCCCATATTTCTATTTATTCTAGGGCTCTGGAATTGATGCGAATGTTTAGAACTCACCTTATAACTAAGCTTTATAACTTAAAATAAAATAGACATTTTCTAGAAACAGAGCCACTAGATGGAAAAAAATGGGTTTCTACCAATAAAGTGGGTGCCTCTCACACAAAAACTGGCATTACAGTGAAAATGGGTGTCTTCACAACATTAGGCGTCTGTAATAAGGTCAAGTTCATGGAATACTTCTTTTCACATTAATTTTATTGTTGTTGTTGTTGTTGTTGTTTTGTTTTTTCAACTTAATGTGTATGTATGCTTTAACATTTTTAACATTGTATGGTGTAAAATTCAATAAACACTGGCCCGTAACATTTCGATTATGATTTTTACAGAGGAAATCTGTTAAACATTGCTGCATTTTGTCCTTCTGAAGCAAAACAGTTTATCATGGCATTTATGTGAGTATCAACATAATGTATTCTGGAAATTAAAGGACTTTTTTTTTATGTACTCTGGAGTTTCAGACAAACAGCAACAGAGCATTTTGAATATTAACCCTTATCATTCGGAATACACCAGTGTGTGCAACAAGTGTGACTGAAATAGTCCAATGGTAGTACCAGAATAGCTTGGCACCTCTAGGCGCCAAGCTATTGTGGCACCACCCTTGAACTAAAGCCATTGGTCTATGTCCTCCATCTAGTACTGTAATGTAGCTTGCATATAATTATGGCAGTGAACAAATTTGAAGCTTTTAGCCTCAGTATGATGCGTGTCAAAAAGTGTGGAAAAATATGAAAGATAGAAAAAGACCCAGACGAAGAAACTAACACTTAACTTATTCTACCCCAGACACACCACAGCAAAATAAAGATCCACCATGATAGTTCAAGGGTGATGCCAGAATAGCTTGGCGCCTATGGGCGCCAAGCTATTCTGGCATCACCCTTGAACTATCATGGTGGATCTGTGTCCTGCACAAGGCAGTCTTCAGAAGACGACTTTAACATTTGGGGATTCCGGTCTTGGGGTAGAATGAGTTAAAATGACAGAACAGAACACTGACATTAATTAATTAACTGACAACATAAGAAATCACTTGAAACTTCAACCTTTATTAATCACATCAAAGGTGCTTGCATTTAAAAACACAGTAATTGTTTGTAAACACTTCAAATCAAACAATCAAGAGCAGTCAAACCTTTTTCTGGCAACTTTGTGATGAGGAAAACTAGTTCTTGGCCAAGTTCGGCATGTAAAAGGTTTCCGCGACTTATGTGCCTCTATTGATAAAATGAAGAGAGAAATATAATACCGAGTTCTAGTAAGTGCGACAATAAAGTTTAGCGGAGTTGGTATACCTCGTCCAGTGGCCTAGGTTAAACGCACCAGCAGTGCCAATGTTGCTATTTTGGCACCAGACCGGTCGATCGGACCCGTCTGGCGCACCCGATCGGTTTAGAGCGTGTGCTTTTTGCACCTGTAATGGGCAACCATCAGAGAAAGAATCACGTGACCGTCGTTTGATTGCTGTAAAATAACATGAATAAAGAATAAACCCTTTCCCATATATGCAATCCGGCAATAATGCATCCATCCTTATGCTAGCACCACGAAACATTACGCGATTTGGCAGATTTGAAAAATAGCTTTTTAAATCCTCAATGGAGGTGATTTTGCGACATCTGCGTCGTTTGCGGCAGAAAGCACCGTCATAGTTGAAGTTCGAGAAATGAGCACACTGCATGTACAATGGACTTGATTCGGTGGTGTGGGGCATGACACAAGCCTCCGTCATCTCAACACAAAACTGGCGTGTTAGGGGCGGTAAAAGGCGCAGCTAAAAGTTAAAACCGCAAACGAACCTTTTTTTCGACTGCCATCACAATCTCTGCGTGAACGTACGAGACCACACTACAAGTGCAGAAGCCAACCTGCTTGTGAAAAAAAAATGAACAGAATATTGAATGTATGTCGCCAGCCGGTCTAATACGCTAAATAAACCTAAGACCATTTAGCAACACACATCCAAAATCAAGAGAGATACAAAAAAAATATTCAGACCAAAAAGGTGACTGCCAATCGTGTAAAAAATGCAAAGAAGTACCCAACGGAGAAATAAACACGCTTAGAAAAGATGGTTACAACACAATTTATTAATATTTCGGGTAAATCCGCTTTGTCAAAGCAGACAAACAAACAGAGAGATCGTGCCACATTCCTTCTGCGAATGAAGATAAGTAGCGACTGATCTCAGCGGATTTACCCAAAATATTAATAAATTGTGTTGTAACCATCTTTTCTAAGCGTGTTTATTTCTCCGTTGGGCACTTCTTTTCAAGAGATACAGGCAGCGCAGACAGTAGGGAGAGATTAAAAAAGAAAAATACAAGTTAATGGACCAAGGGTAGACAGAAACGCATGCCCCAGAATTGAGAGGAAAACCCACCCTGTGGGGCTGACCAGGGTGACCCTAGGAACTAAAAAGTAGTTAACCCCACCCAAGTCCCCCAGGGCAGACCTGGGTGGGGCCACTGTTTAGTTGCAAAGTAAGGTTAATGTTACACAGTATGCAAAATGATCCAGGTGTACATCAGATAAAAACAAAGCTATACATGCTGAAAACAACCGAATAATAACACTCTTATAATAAATCTTTATGTTGACAATGGTTTTCTTACCCCTTATTATTGTCTTTCGTCCCTAACCATTCTTCCGTTTTCAGCGTTTTAAATGTTATGCAGTATACAAAATGATCCAGGCAGACCAGCCCCCATAGTAGCACTCTTGTAATAAACCTATACGTTGACAATGGTTTTCTTACCCCTTATTATTGTCTTTCGTCCCCAACCATTCTTCCGTTTGCAGAGTTTTAAATGTTATGCAGTATACAAAATGATCCAGGCAGACCAGCCCCCATAGTAGCACTCTTGTAATAAACCTTTATGTTGACAATTGTTTTCTAACCCCTTATTATTGTCTTTCGTCCCCCAACCATTCTTCCGTTTACAGAGTTTTAAATGTTATGCAGTATACAAAATGATCGAGGCGGACCAGCCCCCATAGTAGCACTCTTGTAATAAATCTTTATGTTGACAATGGTTTTCTTACCCCTTATTATTGTCTTTCGTCCCCAACCATTCTTCCGTTTGCAGAGTTTTAAAGGTTACGCAGTATACAAAATGATCCAGGCAGACCAGCCCCCATAGTAGCACTCTTGTAATAAACCTTTATGTTGACAATGGTTTTCTAACCCCTTATTATTGTCTTTCGTCCCCAACCATTCTTCCGTTTGCAGAGTTTTAAATGTTATGCAGTATACAAAATGATCGAGGCGGACCAGCCCCCATAATAACACTCTTGTAATAAATCTTTATGTTGTCAATGGTTTTTTTTTATCTTATTATTGTCTTTTTCCCCAGCCGGCTGTTTCGTTTTGCAAATTCAAAGGTTATACAGTATACAAAATGATCCAGGCGTCAATCAGATTTTAAAAAAGCAGGCTATACATGCTGAAACCACCCCAATAATAACACTCTTGTAATAAATCTGTATGAAAACGAAAATGCCGCGAGTGACGGGGAATCTCAATTCATTTCTTTTGTAACTTTTGTAACTTTTCAGTCTGTTGCAGACGTAATCCTTAATGTTTGTCCAGCACCTATGTCTAAGTGCGAGCTCTTCTGCGATTGCCTGCTGTATCTCGGCCTTTCCAGGAAGTTTGTTCATGACGAGGTGTGTCTTGAAACGAGTTTGAACAGCTTTCTCTTCAGCTTTCCCCCATGGTTTCCTTGTAAATCTAGCTTTCTCTGTCGAATAGGAGCTGACGCAGTACTGTCATCATCAAAACTATCTAGATTGTCATCAGGCTCTGGACGTCTTTTCTCTGTCATGCTCATTGATTCCTGTGTTGTTGACTTGCTACTTGCTTCACTCACAGGTGCTGTTTCCCCCGAAACTTCTCTGCCAGTTTCTAATAATAATAATTAATAATTACGGTATTTATAATGCGCTTATCTTATAATAATTATAACTCTAAGCGCGCACTCACAACTCGCACACGCATGCAAACGCTTTAGAAAATGACTCACGTACCACAAATAGTGAAAATACATTACGACGGTCGGCTTGGGGTGGGGAGTGTGGTGATGTAATGCTAGAACTGTTGAAAGAGGTGAGTTTTGAGGGCGGACTGGAAGGAGGAGAGTGTTTCTGATGGAGAGAGAGTGGGAAAGTGTTCCAGGTGGATGGACCGTATACTGAGAAGGGGCGGGGGCCGAAGGTGCTGAGTTTGGTGCGGGGGATGAGGAGGCGGAGAGGGTCGGAGGCGGAGCGGAGGGAGCGGGAAGGAGTGTAGGGGTGAAGTAAGTTGGAGAGATAGGTAGGAGCGTAGTTGTTCATAGATTTGTAGCAGTGAGACAGAATCTTGTATTGGATGCGTTGGGGGATGGGGAGCCAGTGAAGGAGCTTGAGCAGGGGAGTGATGTGGTCGGATTTTTTCTTTCTGAGGACGAGGCGGGCAGCATTGTTCTGAACGCGCTGGAGAGTGAGAGTGGTGGAGTGAGGAAGGCCGGAAAGGAGCGAGTTGCAGTAGTCAATGCGAGATAAGATGAGAGAGACAGCGAGTTTGGTGGCAGCTTCGGTAGTGAGGTATTTTCTGATCTGACTGATGCGGCGGAGGTGGAAATAACATGCCTGGGCCGTGGCGGAGACGACGCTGGTCATGGAAAGAGAGGAATCGAGGATAACGCCAAGGTTCTTGACCGAGTCAGAGAGGGAGATGGGGGTGCTGTCGAGTTGAAGGTGGAGAGAGGGAGGAAGCTGGGAAAGTTTCTGGCGAGTGCCTATCAGCATGGCTTCCGTTTTGTCGTCGTTCAGTTTGAGCTTGTTTGCTGTCATCCAGTTTTTCTCACGTCTTCATAGCAGTCAGCCGTGCGAGTCAGTAGTGTCTGAGTGTTGTCGAGTTTGTCTTTGTCTAGTAGTTGTGAGTCGTCAGCGTAGAGGTGGTGGTGTATGTGGTGAGACTGGATGATGTTGGACAGGGGAGAGGTGTAGAGTGTGAAAAGGACCGGGCCCAGGAAGGACCCCTGTGAACGCTGCAGGAGAGCCTGACTGGGTTGGAGGAGACGCCGTCGATGGTGACGGACTGATGTCTGTCGGAGAGGTAGGAGAGAAACCAGGAGTGAGCAGAGTCAGTGATGCCAAAGGAGTGGTGAAGGCGGTGGAGGAGGATAGAGTGGTCTATGGTGTCGAAGGCGGCAGAGAGATCGAGTAGCGTAAGAAGGGAGATGTTGCCCGAGTCAGTGGAGAGAAGCAGGTCGTTTAGGATATATAGAAGGGCTGTTTCAGTGCTGTGATGTTTGCGATAGGCAAACTGGAAGGGACTTAGGAGGCTGTTGTCGGCGAGGTGGAGGTTGAGTTGGTTGAGGACAACCTTCTCAAGAAGCTTGGACAGGAAATAGAGATTGGAGACTGGGCGGTAGTTCTTGAGTTCGTTTGGGTCGAGGTTGTGTTTTTTTAGGAGAGGACGGACGATGGCGGACTTGAAGATTTCGGGGACGGAGCCATTCTCTAGAGATGTGTTGATGATGTATGTAATGAAGGGCAAAAGTTTTGGGAGACCGTCCCGGTAGAGAGAAGCTGGGAGGGGGTCTAGTTCGCAGGTTTTGAAAGGCATGGACTTTATGGTCTTGAGGACTTCATCCTGAGAGACGGGGCGGAAGGACCAGAGGGGAGTGCCTGAAAAGGGGGGGGGGATCAGGAAGGCAAGGCGGAGAAGGCAGAGTGTCGAGTGTGTTGCGCAGAGTTTGGATTTTGTCGGAGAAATAGGAGGGGAAAGCGGACGGAAGTTCTTCTTTGCTGTGTGTGTTGGGACGAGAAGAGTCTTTAGAAGTGCCTAGGAGTGTGTTCATGGTGGCGTAGAGGGTTTTGGAAGAAATGGATTCCAGGATTTTGTTTTGAATGTGTTTACGTTTCAAGTCGGAGATCATTCTGCAGACTTTGGATCTGGTGGTTTGGAAGATCTCTCTGTGAACGGTGAGGTCAGATGATCGCCAGCGGCGTTCCGCTTGTCGACGCTCGCGCTTGGCCTCAGCTATGACGTCAGTGAGCCAGGGGGAGGGGAGTCGGTTGGGTATGGAGCAGGTGGTGACAGAGGCATGGTTGTCTAGAAGTTTTCGAAGGGAGCAATCGAAATGGGATGCAAGATCGTGAGAGGGGGCGGGGTCCAAGAGAAGGTCGACAGCTTCGTCGAAGAAGTTCTCTCGGTTGACAGATTTTAATTTGCCACGAGAGACAAAGAGCTTGGGTTTTTTTCGGGGGAGGTAGGTTGAGGGCGACGAGAATAGCGAGGTGGTCGGAGGGAAGCACAGAAGAGGTGTCAGAGTCGAGGAAGAGTTGATCGGAGGTGCGGGTGATGATCCAGTCGAGGGTGTGGCCGAGTCGGTGGGTGGGTTTAGTGATGTGTTGTGTAAGATTGTGGTAAGATTCTGATGTGTCTTCATTGTCAAAGTCAATCTCTTCATCATCGCCCAGCTCAGCTCTAATGCAACTCTCAAAATCTGTCATCCCATTGTTAACTGACAGAAGAAACTTTGCCACTTTTGCCTTTTGAAGGACGTCTTGAGGTTGGCGGCAGATATGGCAATGTATCCGGATATCATGACCAAGGAAGTCTGCCAGCTGATCCTGGTCTAACTCCGAGATGGCCATTGACTGAGCCAAAGTTGCAAACTGCTTCCGTAACTGAGTAAATGTGAACATGGCTGGGTATGACACCCGTGCTTCTAGCGCATGGGCCTTCAGAACATCATGGCCTCTGTATGGCCTCTGACCAGAAGGTGTGGCAAAGATGTACTGGGAACCAGCGAGAGCTGGCACTGATTGCCTCATCTGAAGGATTCTGTCCACAGTTGTCATCATCTTCTTCGTCAGAAAAACGGGAACACTCCTATTAAACTTGCCTCTGCTTTCCACGCGCTGAAAGTGATTCACCATTTTCTTCTCAACCTCTGTGAGACCTTTCAAGATATCTTGATTGGTGATCGATCCAATCTTAGCATTCTGGAAGTCTGACACCTTCATTCTCTGAACTTCTCCCCCTCGTTTTCGGTTGAAAAGTGATACAGCGCAAAGAGTTGCTTTAACCACTGTCGGATAATCTTCCGAAACCATCCTTGTCTCAAGAAGCTGTTGGACCTTCCTCACATCTTCACATGATGGGATCAGCTTGGATTTGTTCATGGTCATTTTCCCGACTGACTGGGCTGCTGTAGCGGACACACAATCATACCAGTCCCTGTTGAAGACAGAGTCAAACCGCTGCGCCTCAGAGAGCTCCTGTCGCCACCTGTCATCTGAACCCTGCCCAAGCTGTTTGGATGCCTTTGACTGTTTGATCTGTGAACATTTTTTCAAAGCATGGCCAATGCGCATTGCGAGATTGCCTTTTTTGAACTGATGTGTGTCCTCATCAAAATCTGCTAGCTCTTTTACAGCCAGTACAACATGATCAAAGCTAGCTGAATTGATCACAGCATTTAAACTTGCAAAGAAGTACCGAACGATAAAGAAACACGCTTAGAAAAGACGGGGACAACACAATTTATTAATATTTCGGGTAAATACCCTTGGTCAAAATAGACAAACAAACAGAGAAATCAGCCGCTACTTATCCTCTTTCGTAGAAGGGATGTGGCAACTGAAGGAGGTGACGTAAAAGAAAGGAAAAGGGAGAACAAAAGTGCGGAAAAAGTAAAAATGACGTCAACGAAAAAACTCATAAGAGAGAGACTTCGAGAGAAACAGAACACGAGAGACAAGAGTGTGTGTAAGCGCGCGCAGGAGCGAGCAAAAGTGAAAGCGTGTGTGTGTGTGAGGTCATAGAGAGAGAGATAGATAGATAGATAGATAAAGAGAGAGAGAGAGAGAGAGAGAGAACGGGGAGTACCCTTGGGCACGAAGTAGGCTGAGTGTCTAATACACAAAGCCTGCTAAACACCAACCCGAAGGCAAACTTTATATCACCTTCAAGTTGAGGACTACCTCTGGGAAAAACGGGAGGACCCCGGGGGGGAAAAAACCCAGCATTTAGCACGGTACACAACAAGTAAGAAGTCATTGAAACAAAGCAAATAATCAATTCAGTAAGAGAATATCGGTATAAGTGGAGAGTAAGTAGTTGTGAAACCGTCTTCAAGGGTAACTCAAAAAAAAAAAAAAAAAAAAAAACACCGGGGGGGGGGGGGGTTGGGGGGAGGGGAAGAAAGAAGGAGAGAGAGAGAGGGGGGGAGAGAGAGAGAGAGAGAGAGAGAGAGAGAGAGAGAGAGAGAGAGAGAGAGAGAGAGAGAGAGAGAGAGAGAGAGAGAGAGAGAGAGAGAAGAAAAAGGGCAAAGGGGGGAGGGGGGGAAGAGTGACAACCAGCCAGAGCCATCAGCCCCACCCAACAAGTACCCACCAGCCCACAGAAAAATGCACAGGCACGCAACAAGGCGACCACATACATCCCCAAGGGATACACACGATCGCCCCGCCCCACACCCGCGCGGGCCGGCGACCGGGCGCCCGACAGGCAATGGTAAGGGATCCAACCGATCGTACGGCCGGCGCTGAGAAAGTCCCCATGGGATGTGTACAATTCAACCAGCGTCAGCCGCACCTAATTGGTGAGTAGTCAAACAAGAAGCGACACAGTAAGGTAAAGGTTCAGTGGGCAGATAAGAATGACACAGGCAAGGTAAAAAAAATGTTAATCTTTCATATTCATCCCGAGTGGCGCCACAGTGCCCAGTTTATTAATCAGAAATTTTTCTCGGTCTTTCCTGGCCCAGACATTACTGGCTTGCATGAGCCAGAGGCCTTTAACCCGAATGTCCGAGACGGAGTGGTCGGCCTGATTGAAATGTCGTCCGACCGGTCTGTTGACCGACTGAAGATGTTCTTTGAAACGGTCGTTGATGGTTCTTTCCGTCTCACCAACATAGAGTAGATCGCATTTCACACAGGAGATGACATAAATCACGTTGGTGGTTTGACACGTGAAGTATCTGTCTATGTTCAATTTGTAACGTGGACCATTCACCACGGTGGACGGGCAAATAAAAGGACACGTCTTGCAATTAGGAACATTGCAAGGTGTGGAGCCGGAGGGTCTGGTGGTATGACGAGGCTTGAGAGTAGAGCGAACAAGCATGTCCCGTAAATTAATATCCCTCTTGAAAGCTACCAACGGAGGTTCAGAAAAGATAGCAGCGGACTCTTTGCTGGATGACAAGAGACCCCAGTTAGAAAGAAGTATTTTACGAACCGGATTGGTGTGGAGATGGTAAATCATGGTCACGATAGGCCTGTCACTATCAGCGGTAGGTTTAGTCTGCAGTGTATTCGCGCGACTAAGTTTTTGTACTTTTTGGAGAGATCCTTGAACAACAGTATGTGGGTAATGTCTGTCGATGAAAAATCCAGCCATTTCTTTGGATTGAACATCAAAATCTGATTCTTCGGAACAGATTCTTTTCAGCCGAAGAAACTGAGAATATGGGATGCTGTTCTTAGTTTTAGGTTTGTGCGAAGAGTGGTAGTCGAGGTAGGAATGTGAGTCGGTAGGTTTTAATGTATTGAAGTTTTCAACATTCCGCAGTCAATACTGATGTTCATGTCCAGAAAGTCGACTGAAGTAGCGGAGATAGTGTATGTGAACTTGATGGATGGGTGGAAGTTCTGCACGAAGTGAATGAAGTCTAAAAGTGCAGCTTGGGTCATGTGTGTAGCTTCTATACCGTCATCGATGTAGCGTTTATACATCTCAGGGACAGGCCCGGTGTATGTCTGAAGTATACGTTGTTCAAGGAAACCCATGAAGAGGCAAGCATAGCTGGGTCCCATTTTTGTGCCCATCGCTACGCCACTGCACTGAGTGAAGGTGACGCCATCAAAGGTGAAACTGTTAAGAGAGAGAACCAATTCAGCCAGACGTAGAAGTGTATGAGTAGGAGGTTGTTTATTACTTCTTTGGTCGAGGAAGTATGCAAGTGCATTGAGGCCGTCATTGTGCGATTTTCATTTCTGACCTCACTATGATAATCTTTAATAGTCTCCCTAACTCCCGCATCCTGGAGCTGATTTGTCCAGCCGTGTGTTCTTCAATGTCCCTGCGGTCAAATAATCTCTTTCCATACACAAGAAGCAAGGGGTCAGTTCTGATGAGACGGCTTATCTCATCATCTCTCTGCCTGGCTAATACCTTATGATAGAAGGAAAATTCAACATCTAAGGGTATTGGAAGCATTGGCCGACCACGGCGTGCCGCCTCACCTCTCTTAGCGATCTGAAACCTCCTGGTTTCTGACAGCAACGTTTTGAGTGTACAGAGATCAGCTTTTTTTTGATAGAGCCCTTTGCAATGGCTACAGGCGAGAAGGTTGTCTACCTTACTAGTTTTGGTGCGATACTTAGGAATCAAACATCCGGATTTGTTTTCAAGAACAGCAACGTTATGCATGTAATCACCCTCATCTTGTAGTCTGATCCATGCTCGACGTCTCTGCTTTGTCCCTTTTTTCATCACCAAAATTTTAGCAACGTCTGCCTCATCTGCATGGACATCTTGTAAGTGCGTGCTCATTTTCAAGACAAGCTTGCTGCACAATTTGCATGCATGTTTCTTGTCCCATTTGTACTTTCCTTTCCCTCTCTGCGACACGTGCACACCTGTTTCTTCTGAAAGTGCTTTTTCCCCACCCCCAACATCATGTTCCTTCTGCCTATCCACATTCTCAGTGCCACCCCCTAATTCACCCCCTAACACACACTGCACCTTGCTGGTACTAGCTTCACTGACACCTGCCCACCCTGAATCTGCCACGTTGATGAAATCTAACATAGTCAATACAATACTGTCCGTGTCAGAGATCCCAGCGATTGATGCCGACACACCGTCTGAATCCGGTGAGCTCGAGCCAGGAACAAACTCCTCGTCATCACTGTCCTTGTATTGCGATGCGCTTGCACTCTCAGTCTCAGGTCCATCCCAGGCTCCATTTACCAACTGGAGAAAGAAAGAAAGAAAAGCTGCATTAGGACAGAAACAGCCCAATTTTGGTTTAAGGGGCCTTGCACAAGAATAAAAAGAGTAATCCCGTGTATGACCGATTTACATATGTGTGACCTCTGTGACGAGGGCTGGCTTCTGCAGCAGCAAAATCCACGTTTTCTGAGAACGTAAGCAGTTTTCACACATCTGTCAACCCCGCGTGACCCTTTGAGAGAGGTCACTCAAATTGGTATGTTTAAAAAGGTCTTGCCACAAAATATCCTTGGGCCAAGCTTGAAGAATGTGGCTTAAATAGTCTCCGAGAAAATGCAACCGTTAAAGTTTACCATGGACGACGGACGGACGGACGACCAGTGGCTCAGAACATAAACTCACTTTTGCTTCGCACGCGAGCCAATAAAATAAAGATGATCATAGAATCACTTACCAGTTTGTAATTGGGGGCATTAATAATAATAATAATTACGGTATTTATAATGCGCTTATCTTATAATAATTATAACTCTAAGCGCACACTCACAACTCGCGCACGCATGCGCACGCTTTAGACAATGACTCACGTACCACAAACAGTGAAATACATTACGACGGTCAGCTTGGGGTGGGGAGTGTGGTGATATAGTGCTAAAACTGTTGAAAGAGGTGAGTTTTGAGGGCGGACTGGAAGGAGGAGAGAGAGTGTTTCTGACGGAGAGAGAGTGGGAGAGTGTTCCAGGTGGATGGACCGTAGACGGAGAAGGAGCGGGGGCCGAAAGTGTTAAGTTTGGTGCGAGGGATGTGGAGGCCGAGAGGGTCGGAGGCAGAGCGGAGAGAGCGGGAAGGTGTGTAGGGGTGAAGTAAGTTAGAGAGATAGGCAGGAGCGCAGTTGTTCAGGGATTTGTAGCAAAGAGACAGAACTTTATATTGGATGCGTTGGGGGATTGGGAGCCAGTGGAGGAGTTTGAGCAGGGGTGTGATGTGGTCGGATTTTTTCTTTCTGAGGACGAGGCGAGCAGCATTGTTCTGGACGCGCTGGAGAGTGAAGATGGTGGAGTGAGGGAGACCGGAAAGGAGAGAGTTGCAATAGTCGATGCGAGATAAGATGAAAGAGACAGCAAGTTTGGTGGCAGCTTCGGTAGTGAGGTATTTTCTGATCTGACTGATGCGGCGGAGGTGGAAATAGCATGCCTGGGTCGTGGCGGAGACGAAGCATTCCGCTGCCGTCTATGCACCCTCCTACCAGACGCACCCTCTGTGGCAGAGGCTGGGGGATAAGGATCCATCATGATAGTTTAAGGGTGATGCAAGAATAGCTTGGCGCCTACGGGCACCAAGCTATTCTGGCATCACCCTTGAACTATCATGGTCGATCTGTGTACTGCACTGCAATGCAGTCTTGAGAGGACAGGGGCAAAATTTAAGGATTTTGGTGTTCGGGTAGAGTGAGTTAAAGTTTTCCATGGACGACGGACGGACGACCAGTGGCCCAGAACATAAACTCACTTTTGCTTTGCACGCGAGCCAATAAAATGAAGATGATCATAAAATCACTTACCAGTTTGTAATTGGGGGCATTCCGCTGCCGTCTATGCACCCTCCTACCAGACGCACCCTCTGTGGCAGAGGCTGGGGGGGGGGCTATGATGCTGCAGCTGACTAATTTTGCCATGGGCCTTGGTCATGTGCCAGGAAGGGGCGTGCTTGTCCACTTCCATAGATCCCGATGGGTTTGGACATCCTGCTGCCATCCGGCGCTGGGTGTGTGCAGTAAGTGCTGAGTGTGACCAAAACGGTGTTGCTGAAAACATGTCAAATACAACCATGTAAACCACTGACATTTTGAATCAGATATATACATAATTACTGCAGTACCCTCAGCCCCCTACAAACAATAACTGGTAATACAGTAAAAAGCGACAATTCAGTTGCACAATCCGAAAAACCTGTTCGTGGAAGTCTGTTCTTCAAATCGCGAGGCAGTTTTGCGTACGAGGATTGAAATCTGGCGCCATTTTTTTTTTTTTTAAGTCATAGTGCATGCATGTGTCAAGTTACTTTTCGATCACAATCACACATGTCAGAAAAAAAAGCAACAAAATCGCGTGACAGATTGACCTTGTAATGGTGTTATTGAACGAATTCCTTTCATTGAAGAAGAAAGCTTTTGTTAAAATCGTGGGGTTCTATTATCCTTTACTTCAAGACCGAGCAGAAAACGCCTACCGACCAGCGGCGGTAGCAGACGCCTCAGTTTTTTTGGGCCAAACGGGTCAGTATTGGCTGACTGCGCAATTGTATCGGATTGGGAGCATCTCTCAATTAAATAACTGCACTGAACAAGTACATTTGGGCGTGCTCTTAACTAAGAAATATTGCATAAAACTGTACCTCTGCAAACGGAATAAAATGGCCGGCGGGGACGAAAGACGCTTCAAGGGGTAAGGGAAACAACTCAGTTCATCAGTGTCAATGCTCAGCTGACCAATCAGCGATCATCTCTAGACACTCGCTTTCGTGTGAACACACAGGCCCAGTGCGTCGCAGAAACACAACATGAAGTAAACTTCGTCAAATGGGGACATCCTATTTTGATATTTTTTTCTGACTTTTGAATGAAAGATAATGCAGAAACAACCCTCAGAAAAAAAATGGGTGCCTCACTTGGTCACCCAGAAATTTACACACACCCATTTTCCATAAGGATGGTAAAGAAAGTCACCCATTTTGGGGGTTTTGTGTACACACACACACACACACACACACACACACACACACACACACACACACACACACACACACACACACACACATACATACATACATACATACATACATACATACATACATACATACATACAGTAAGACTGGTTGATCGTTACACAATTATTTATTCTTTGATTTTTGCCGCGAAACAGTAAAATTCTGTTACTTAACACCGAAACAATATGTTATACAGTTACGTAGGACAGAACAATTGTCATTCATTTTGCGTCATGATTATCTATGCGCCACACATTATGACGTCATTGATAAAGAACATTTCTCCAAAACAACATGGAGAATTGCCATAACTTCCGGGGGGATGGTAGACCACAGCAGTGAGACTATTATTTTTGCTTTATTTCAGTCGCTGTGGACAGACCAATGACTGGAATAAAATACAAATACCTGTCTGCCAGTGCAAACACAGAGATATTTCTGTTGAAATGGAGCACTCAGGCAATTATGTGTCTTGTTTTCCAGTCACTGTGGGTAGACACAGAAACAGCGATGCGGGCCGCACGGATCTAATTTTGTGTGATGAAGGCTGTGCCAGCGAAGGTGGACCATCTCGCCAATGACCTGCAGTTACTGACCAGGAACGGAGCTCACCGGTTTCTGGCGGAACGCGCGGGGATGTGGGAGTGGCTTATCCTGCTAGCCGTCATCGCCATTACCAGAGCCATCCACTGCTTCATCCACTACAGGTCACGATGCGCAGTTGTTTTCCCTACTCCCCCCTCCCCCACTCGCTTAACCCATTTAGCCCCAAAGCCCTGCAGCAGGAGATGGATCAACCAGGATAATTCAAGGGTAGTGCCAGATTAGCTTGGCGCCTGAAGGCGCCAAGCTAATCAGCCACTACCCTTGAATTATCATGGCTGATCTATCTACTGCAACTGGTACATTGCCATTGGTTGACACGCCTAACATTTGGAAAAAGCGGCCTTGGAGTTAAATGGGTTAATCCTTACACTACCGACAAAAAAGAGAAGACGGCCTAGCCGCAAAGGACATATATCTTCATGAGGATCTAAGCCTCTTGCTGAGACCACTTTGCATCCATGTGGCTTAGGCTGATGAGGCTTTCTGGCGTTGAATTAACAAAGATTTCATAAACACAGCCTGCGACCACCGGCAGTGCAGGGCATAAGATAAATACCGCGTTATCTGTCACCAACAGGGCGGGTCTCAACAACATCCCCATGCCGCCTCACCAGGCGAACAACCCAGCACCGGCTGACAACCAGGGGCAGAACAACCAGGGGCAGAACAACCAGGGCCATGACGACCAGGGCCATAACAACCAGGGGCAGGATAACGCGGGACAGAACAACCAGGGACAGAACAACCAGGGTGCCCAGGCGCCAGATCACCAAACAACACATTACTACAGTAGGTGACACGGTTAGAGGGATGCTCCGTCTGTGCTGGTATGTCCAAATCGCAGAGCAGAACCTGTTTTGAGCGACCATCCTATGAGAGATCACCTGACATTAAAGACCATCATTTAGGTAGCTGTAGCAACATGAATGATGATATTTAATGACAGATGATACTTTTTGCGTTTGGGGACTTCTCTTGAGAGAGAAGCTGTCTTTCAATATCACTGTTTTGTTTTGTTTTTTAGAAGAAAAAAATAAGAAATGTGTTGGGAAGAAAAGGTTCTAATGTGTAATGGCAAGCTCCATTTGCATGCTAGGAAGCACAGTGGTTATCTCCCTAGATTCGCTGCGCTGATCAGCGAATGGAGGGAGACAACCAGTGTGGCTCGGAAGTCAAACGTTTGGTCTGGATTTTGATTTCCAGCAGATCCAGAGACGCGGCCGTCCGAAGTAGACAGCTCCCGTCGACGCAAAAAATCCCCGCGCCGGCGAAACACCAGTCAGACAGCCCAACCCGTGTGTGCGTTATGATATTCTAGGGCCTAAACACCAGACAGCGCAACCCGTATGTGCAGCGTAATGTGCTATGGTCTAGGGTTAACCGTAGTGTACTACGTGATGTTCTAAGGCACACCTCCACCCGTATGTGCAACGTGATGTTCTAGGGTCTAGGGTCAACCCGAGTGTACTACGTGATGTTCTAAGGCACACCTCCACCTGTTTGTGCAAAGTGACGTTTCAGGGTACAGGGTCAACCCATATGTACGACGTGATGTTCTAAAGCACACCTCCACCCGTATGTGCGACGTGATGTTCGAGCGTCTAGGGTCAACCCATATGTACGACGTGATGTTCTAGGGTATAAACACCACTCAAGAGGGGCATCCCGTGTGCACGACCTGACCTCAGTTCTAGGGCCTCGATACCGCATGAATGTCTATCACTCTTGCAGGCATCATTTTATCCCAGGGATTGTCTGGCAATGCAGTTTACAGGGCGGTGTGATGTCGAACATAATGTATAACCACTAGCCACAATGTTGCATTATTGTGAAAAACTAGATTTTCATTGTATGACAATGACATTGTCTTTTTTGTCTTTTTGTATTGACGGGCCAGACATGGTCGTCCACAAACTTGTTAGAGAAAGAAAAACGCATAATGATGATCACTGGAGGCATGAAACAAGGATCAGCCTGACCAATACGCATATTTCTTGGCTTGGAAATAAACAGTATGCTGCAATACTGATCGATATATTTCCTTTCTACACTTTATCTGGGCAGAGTGTTTCCTTTCTGCATGATAAGCAGGACAGCACACTTTGTTTCATTTCGCAATAAATAATGTCTTTCTTTTATTGTGATTGTTTTCCTTTACAGAACCAAGCATGCAGTATTTTGCATTTTGTAATAGTCTTTTATGCAGTAAAGACAATTACCGTTTATAATAAAACTTTTACATTGCTTACCGATGTCAAACTGCGTTCGAAACTGGAATGATTAGGATCAAAAATATTTATTGGAGATTACTGTAGTGGTCAAAATGTTCATCCTTACAAATACGTCCCAAAATCCAGTTCCCAAAAAAACTAACGCATGCTGCTGTTTAGCTGACTCACAGACTCGCAATAAGCACAGGGCCCTCGGGCCGACGTCAGACGCATTTGCCCCGCGCGCACCAGCGCGCGGATCAACTGGGGCCGACGTCAGCCATATGGCTCTGTACTAAGGGAGCCTGTTCTAAATATTAATCTAAATGTAAACGCTTTAATCCGGATTCGAAGTGTACCGCGCACAGATTGTTCCTCTAGTGTAAAGGTACCCTCAGTCTGGGGTGTATCGACATGAGTGATTTGTTTCCCCCTTGATCTGATATAATTCAGAAATGTTCATTTCGCGACATTAGTGATACGCTGTATGTATTTCCTGCGTCATCTATAACCAACTGCTATGAAAGACGAAAGACTAAGCGATTTCTGCCGTGATGCGTGATACTGCAGACGTTTGCGCGGTTATATCCCCATGACCTTCCTACACAACGAAAAATAGCTTCGTGTAGAGGTAGGCTTAAGACGTCCAATTAACGACCTCATTCATTCATTGTCACACTGAACCGTGAGGTCGAAATTTCAGCATGATATCAGGCAGTTGTTGGACTGAATTAACGACCTTGTAACAGGGCAAAATACCGCTTGGTATAGTCAGGCTTAAGACGTCTACTTAATTACCTCATTCACTCGGCATACTAGCAAACAAAACAACAACAAAAAAAGACTTTATGACACTGAGCTCTGAGGTCGAAACTTCCGCGTCATATCATAGACGTTTGCAGGACTATATCAGCGGACATGAACACGCCCCCCCCCCCCCTCCCCTCCCCCCCCCAAAAAAAAATAATAATAATAATAATAATAATAATAATAATAATAATAAATTAAATAAAATAAAGCTAAGGTAGAGTCAGCCTTGGGACGTCTAATGAATGACCTCATTCTCTAGTATTCTAGGGAAAATACAGACTTTATCTCAATGAGCCCTGAGGTCAAAAATCCCAATCTTGGGAGCTGTCCTGTGGAGCCTGCATTGCAGATTAACAGAGACTACCATAGTTCAAGGGTGGTGTCAGAATAGCTTCGGCGCCGATAGGCGCCAAACTATTCTGGCACACCCTTGAACTACCATGGTCGATCCATATTCTGTTGTAGCGTTTCATGGCTTCATGGATTAAAATGAAACAGAAAAACAAGGTTCGTGTAGAGGGTTGCGAGGGTGGAGAATAGGTGGTGGGGAGGAGAGGGGGAAGATCTATATATACCTCTTGCACTGTTAGACAGTAGACAAGTACACGAATTGTAATACCGCGTGTGTGTTAGTACTAGTAGTACGTACCTAATGTTGCCTGGTATTCGCTTATCCGCTTACGATGACTAATTCTAGAATTCTCCTCCTTTCTGTTGCAGTCTATGCCCAGCTCTCATTGTCTGCTGATCCATTTTTAAGTCCCTTCTAATTATAGAAGGGACTTTTTAGCCGGGACGGGTAGCGGTGGGGCGAATTTAATAGCATGTCCATGATGTCAAAGGCGGGCAGGCTAAACCTCTAACAATTGAAGTAACAAGATAAAAAGTACGTCATGTCTAGTTACGCTAACCTCGTTGCTGAACGTACATTTGGCACGAAGCGCCGTATGTGCGTATGTGCGTATGTATGTGTGTGCGTATGCATCTAAACAAGAGAATCTCCGACATTTCTGTACACACAAGCTTGAAACTTGGCGAAATACTTTCTTAAGTAGGTGGCTAAGAGAGCCCCCGAGCATATTGTAATTGAATGTCTCATTGAAGACATAAACAACCGTTTGTAGGAAATCGGTTGACCCAGATTAGAGTCCGTATTTTTTTGTCATATTTACTTGAACTTTTGCATATAGCTAGTTTGAATAAAGACATTGGATGAGTTCGTTAGCCAGCTTTGTATCCTTTCCACTTCTTTAGTAAAAATTAATTCTTTTCAGAAAAAAAAAACACTAAAAAAAAAAAATTACTTCCAGAGAAAGTCAGACAGTGGCGATGACGTAAAAGAGGCAACTCCGTCACCACGCAGACACTAACATAATACTCTAAATATGACGTCATTATCTCTGTCGCGCGCGTCTCTCACACAAACATGCGCGCATCTCCAGGAGGAACAGATCCTCATGCGCCCTCAGGGGGATGAGGATCTATGCTTCTTGGAGATGTTTGGAGCTCGCGCGCACGCACGCACTAACACGCACACACACATCGACGCGCTTTCAGAAGAGCATTCAGGTGACCCGTGTACTTAGTATATCATGTAGCTAGGTAAAGTCAACCTGCTTTCACACAAATTATAGCAAGACTGAAATTGTGTCTTGAAGTTCTAGTTTTGTCACCATTTCCTGTTGAATCCATCTCCAAGTGTCATATGGCTGTATATGCGTGGTACTGTGGTTTATTAGAGTGCGCTGTGCAGCTCAGTACCTCCGTCTTCAGCACTAGGGGTTTCTGTCGGGGTTACCTCACCCTTAACTCCTGGTCAAAAGGCCTTTCCTGGGAGCACAGGATGGTTTGGTTTTGGAGTGTCGTTCTCCTAGATGGGTTGCCGACCAAGGCTTATGAGTCCCATCTACTCAGGTTTTTCCTCGGAGTTTTCCTTCTCGAAGGCGATCTGCCAACCAAGGCTATCGAGCTTTCCTGCCCGGATTTGTATAGGGTTTACTCCCCTAACCTTTGCCTCTCCCAAGGCACCCACAAGGAAGTGGGGCTATTTACCCATAGCTGGGGATCTGGTTCATGGACATCCGGGCATGTCCACACATCGATGGGCCTGCATGCCGCATGTCTGTTGGACAGACCTCCTCGGAGTCCTCTGTAGTTCAGCCCGAGTCCGTAAGGTGCTCGGTTACCGTAAGTCGCCACGAGGAGGCACTACATGAGGCTTGGAGAGGCTGTGTACTGGCAGGGAGAGACTGGCATACTCTGCTCCCCTTTTTGCAAAACTGCTAGCCAGCGGTGGGAGCTGAAAGCGAGAGCGACAAGCACAGACGCTACACTACCACACTAGACGCATCACAACAACCATTTGACCCTCTCCCCTGTGCCCTTGTGGAGAAGCAGAGCAGACCACAGAGTACATCCTCCAGGACTGTGGGAACCACAATATGCTGAGGGAGGAGATATGGCCGAAGCCCGCCACTCTACAAGAGAAACTGTACGGGCCTGTGGAGGCGCTACAGAAGACCACAGATTTCATTTTGAGAGCCAAACTCCAAGTGTGACGGCGTTCGAGAAGAAGAAGAAGAAAAAAGTCACCATTTTTTCAAGCACTCATATCACGTAAAATATAAAATTACGTAAAAACTAAAACTTACGTCATGACAAATTTACGTTTGACAAATCAATGACGCGCATGACCTGCGCCCCTTATAGATCTCACTGACGCATTGGCGGATCTGCGAGACTTTTTCAATAGGAGATAATTCAACATCAGAATCAGGTCAAAGACAAAAGGTAGAGACCATTGACAGCGAGTACAGCGCTGATATAGAAGGGACTTTGTGTGTTCTGGTTCATCCCATATTGTTGTTGAGTGAGATAAAAATCATACGCAAGAAACCTGATAACTCCCTCAATTTGAGGATCTTAAGGTCAGCCGCTTCCAGCAAGAGGCATAGATTCTCGTGAGCCCCTGCGACCGCAGGGGCTTATGAAAATCTATGACTCTTGCAAATGGAACGGTCTGGTCGATGAGGAAATTTGGGAAGGAAAGTAGGCTGGGTTAGCATCCTTTGTTTTGGCAAAGAATCAGGTCTGACACGCAAACTCTGTCCATTATTGGTCAGTTTTCTTATCTAACCCAAAGTGATGCCAGAAATATATTTTAGCTCTCAGTTCATTTGGTCGGCCGGCCTATATAAACGCGCGCGCAATCCCGTTGAGTCATTTGAATCCTAGCTGTCATTGGGAAGGCATAGCGCCGCCTTCTATGCGGCTAAACCGAAGATACACCTTCAGAGGCCGACCCTTTAAGGTTTTCCGGTTTGGATTGAGTGAGAAAGAAAGGTTAGGATGACGGTGCTAGAGGGGTGGGGGTATGGGAGAGAGAGAGAGAGAATCCCAATGTACCTGATGGTAAGACCTAACTATGCATACTAATTTGGCTGACCCATTGGAAAGGTCAAGGGTCACAAAGCACCGAAAATAGGTCCAAAATAGCCATATTTGACAAAAGATTTTTTTATCAAATAATATTCAGAACTTTTGTATGCATACTAATTTTGATGACCCCTCGAAAGGGTCAAGGATCACAAATTGCCATTTTCTGACAAAAAATGTGTTTTTTTCAAATACTATTAAAACTTCAACTTCAAACCTGATACACAGTTACCTAATGGCAAGACCTTCCTATGCGTGCTAACTTGGATGCCTTCTTGCAAAAGTCTATGGTCACAAGAGATCAGCAAATGATGTGAAAAATGTCTATTTTTTGTAGAATTTTAGTTCTTATCATGATTTTTGCAAAACTTTTCCACCAAATTTGGCAGAAAGGTAGCTGATGATAAGACCTTTTTATGCATACTAATTTGGTTCACTATCTGTACTCCAAAATGGCATGGTCACGGGAGGTTGAGAAAAGTGAAAAGTGCGTAAATTCTGAGAAAACAGATTTTGCGGGTACAAATGCCAACCCTTTCCTTATGTTATGTTAGAACACTGGAACACTTGCTTACTTCAGTGACCTGAGGGAGGATCAAAGTCACAAAGGTCATTAATTATACATGGATCGTTGTTAATTAGTCTATGCGTACTGACATGACAACTGGGAACTGATTGACCATGGTAGTACAAGGGCAGTTCAAGAAAATCGCCCTGGCATGAGAGCAGTTAGGGTACCGATCGACCATGATAGTTCAAGGTTATTGTCACAACAGGTCCCCTGACTGACTCGACACCGACACTCGACATAATATCTGGACTAATCGATCATGATAGTTCAAGGGTAGTGCCAGTATTGACACCCAGACTCGACGCTGACGTAACTGCGGGAAACGTATTCACTGAGATGTCGTGGACGCAAATCCATCTAAGTAGAACGGTTGGACAAATTCCGTAAGACATCGGGGACACAAATCCAGTCGTCCACTGACGTGTGGATGAGTTATTTGATTTCATGGTCCAGTGTCGAGATCGCCTTACTCTGCTTCACACCTTGCAGTAAATCGAAGATCCAAAAGCAAAAGCTACCTTGTAATTTTCTCACGATTCGGACGCCGTCTTTACACACCGCCTACAGGCTGGATACATTACCAAACTTTCCATTTCCATTAACTCATTCAGCCCGACGGCCGTATTTCCCAAATTTTGGAGGCGTCATCTAATGACTATGCACCAGTTTCAAGAGATGTATCGACCGTGATAATTGAAGGGTAGTGCCAGATTAGCTTGGCGCGCCTACGCCACAGCATACAATAATCATTTTGGAAAACATTGTGATTAGACTATTTCTCAGTCAAATCTCTGTCGCTTGCATGATCGAGCAGTCGGTTCACTGATCAGAATTTCGTTTCGCGGTTGTTTGGTTAGTGGCTTTTTACACCCCTCCCTGCCACTTTACGTACATTTTGTTTCTGAAATCTTGGTTCATTCAATGACCCAAAGCCAACACCGTCCGAGAATCATGGATACACTGTGGTCTCAGCAAGAGGCATAGATCCTCATGAGCCTCCGCATTTGCAGGGGCTTATGATGATCTATGTTTCTTGCAGTTTGATCGCGTTCACTTTTTTATCTCGGCAGTGAAGGGGTTAAAAGAATACTACATTGCAATATCTTCTTTATATTTTATTATTGACAGACACGTCTGTCCACTGGTATGTGTAATCTTTCCCTCCTGTTCTTGGCCGGTCGTTGTCCAAGTTCGCTGACATATGAACTATAAAAAGAAAATACAGCACCCCTCTACGTGCCGTTTGTACACGTATTACAGAAAAGTGTTGTTCTTTCTCACATTCCTGTTAACTCGACAGCTCTTGTGAACAAGCAATTTCAGCTGCCCCCAAAAGGTGTAGCAAGCGTCCGTATTCAAAAGAAAAGCCCAAAAACTATCGTTTCTCTTTGCTTCACCGCGCTATAGGGATCAGTTTTAAGCGCTGACCAGTACAATGTTGTACATGTATGGAAATTCTCTAATGTCTAAATTGGTGAATACGAACAGATTTAAAAGAAGCTGGCTCTTGCCGCAAGAAACGGCGTTGATTCTCATGAGTCTCTACTTCAGCAGGGACACATGAGGATCTATGCCTCTTACAGATCTCTGGCGATATCTACTCTGTGATATAAACACAGGTGTAAATGAGATGGCCGGTCATACCAGCAAGAGGCACAGATTCTCATGAACCCCTGCTAATGCAGGGGTTTATGAGAATCTATGCCTTTTGCAAGTGGGTTTCGCTCCTCGAAGTGTTGTGGTCATGCCAGCACCTGCAGATCTGAACACAAATCCCTTTGATATTTGGTTCGCCTGCATCAACAACATGACCGGCGTGTTGTCTCACCCAGCGCAGCTGATATTACTGTTAACCAACTCACTGGCGGAACACAACCAGCGACGCTGAAATGCAAGAGACATAGATCCTCATAAGCCCCCGCAGTTGCGGGGGCTTATGAGGATCTATGCCTCTTGATGACCTCATTTTACATTGTGAACCTGCGCGGGTTGCAAAGACATCGGGCTGGCACTGAAGCGGTTAACAGCAGGCCACCCGGGGTATATAACGGGTAGAAAGATCTGTAAACTGATCAAAACTAGACTCGTGTAAACTACCTCTTCTTGTGAAATGTGAAATGTTAGAGAGCGATCTTTTGCTGTGCTGTTTTATGCATGTGTGTTATTACTGAGTTTAATGTGGTTTTCTTTCATCATTTCACTCAGATAAATGTATGACATGCGCAGTGATGACGTCGGTGCTTCTGTTAGAGAATATCACTCAAATTTAGATTCAGTATTTTGGGTTGTGTGGCACACTGGTTCACTTCGGATTACTTGATACAGCATACTACTACTCACTTCGGATTACTTGATTACTCGGATTACTTGCTACCGAATCTTCCTGGATTACTGGATTCGTCGTTAAGTTTTATTGGTGGATATCAGGTTATAATTTGGAAGGCAGCGTTAAAACTATCCACCTTCTGTTGATTCCCGACATTTTGTTTTTCAACCAAAGGTGATAGCAAGGCAATGTATCAACTTAAACCGATATCAAATATGTTTGACAGCCTCAATAGAGTCTCTCAAACATATTTTATATGTTTAATTAATTTCCTGCGAAAACATATATGGATATGCTAAAATAAAACAGCAGCAACAACTAGCGGTTTTGTTGTTGTTGTTGTTGTTTTAACTGGATTCGTCGTTAAGTTTTATTGATGGATTCAGGTTATAATTAGAAAGGCAGCATATCCAGCTTCTGTGGACTCTCGACATTTTGTTTTTCAACCGAAAGTGCGTATCCAGCTTCTGTGGATTCCCGACATTTTGTTTTTCAACCAAAGGTGATAGCAAGGCAATGTATCAACTTAAACATATCAAATGTGTTTGACAGACTCAATAGAGTCTCTCAAACATATTTAATATGTTTAATTAATTTCCTACCAAAACATGTATGAATATGCTAAAATAAAAACAGCAGCAACAACTAGCGTCTGTGTGTGTGTGTGTGTGTGTTGTTGTTGGGTTTTTTGTTTGTTTGTTTGTTGTTGTTGTTTTTTGTTTGTTTGTTTTTTTGGGGGGTTGTTTGTTTGTTTGTTTTTTGTTGTTCCTCTTTTTTTAACCTGTCTTCTCCACAATCAGTGGGTGATTTGAGATCTGAGCAGGGAAATAATGTATCAGGGTGTTATTGTGAACACATCATTTGAGCCTTCAGGACGAAATCCCGGAGTGTCTGTGCTTGCCACACTGAAGAGCCATACTGCTATGCAGCTGCGGGGGCTCATGAGTGTTTATGTCTCTTGCAGCTGGGTTAACCCTTTTAGCCCCGGGATCCTGCAGCAGGAGATAGATTGATCATGATAATTTAAGGGTAGTGCCAGATGAGCTTGGCGCCTGAAGGCGCCAAGCTCATCTGGCACTACCCTTGAATATATATTATCATGATCAATCTAACTCCTACAACTGTTACATAGTCGTTAAGCAACACCTCCAAAATTTGAGAAATGGGACCTTGGGGCTAAAAAGGTTAAGTGGGATTGTCGAGGAGTGTGAACGGACTGAACCATCAGGTCGAAATTTCAGTTAAACTGTCGGCGTGAAAAAAACAGGTCGAAAATTCGGGGATTAATTTTTTTAATTAAAAAAAAAAAAACGATATTTCAGTGAGAGTGTCAGAATTCAGCCCTCAATGTGGGCTCAATGTGTATACACTGAGTGATTTACAGCCTTGCTGACATATACTGTGTAGCAAAAGAAATGCGACATCATTGGAATTTTCGGAAACACTGAAGTGTTTCCGACGATGTAAGTGATGTCGATTTTCGTATGTTTGTCAGCATATTTTTCATATCAATACTGGGAAAATTAAATTGTATTGCTGGAGACGGACCTATTATGGTCGATCTATCTCTGAAACTGGTTTATAGTCCGCAGAGGGCAGCTCGAAGATTTGTTTATTTCAACCTAAGGGTTCAGTGTGTTAAAAATGCGGTTGTGTATTTAGTACGAATCAAGTGAAGTGAGACACATTTAGGATCTGAGACATGAATTTTAGTGTTTCTGTACATGCGATGAGTGGTCTTGGAGGTTAATAATAATAATAATAATAATAATAATAATAATAATAATAATAATAATAATAATAAATAGCGTTTATATGGCGCTGAATACCCAGGAGCAGTGGACTCTAAGCGCGTTACAAAAAAAATGTATGTTTGCAGAATCTCACTGGCTTGTCTGGAATTTTTTCTAGAGAACTTAGTTAACTTACATGAGTAATCATTTTATTTTATTTTATTTTATTTTATTTTATTTTATTTATGGCCTAACACAATATATAAGAATGGTGAAACACAAATGGCATTTAGAAGTACAAAATAAAAATTAACAGGACAGAAAAACCCAAATTTTCAGATTGCCCTCTGAAGGACTGTATTACAATTCCAGAGACAGATCGAGCATGATAGTTCAAGTGTGGTGCCAGAATAGCTTGGCGAATATGGGCGCCAAGCTGTTCAGGCACCAGCCTTGAACTATCATGCTCGATCCATGTCTTGCTGTGGTGTGTCGAGGCAGAATGAGTTAAAGTAAACGGTGTCATTATTACCTCGGCCCGGTGCCAGCATGAGACGATGCGTAAATTGTATTACGTCGCAACAAACCAACAATCAAATTAACTTTAATCAAAAGTCATTCTCGCCCACTGGTAGCCAATCGTGGCTACCGTATCAAACTTGAATAGAAATGGTGTAACGTTTCCTGCCCGGTGTGATGATACGACTCATATCTTTCGCAATTTGCATTCATATCTAAATATCTAACCCTTAGTTGCCTGCTAGGCGTTGAACCCAAATAACTAACTAACTAACACACTTATAACCACTTGCACCGCTTGACCCATGGTCACCCACCAATTTCTCCTCTCTCCTTTCCGCCTTACCTTTGCAACCCTGCGACGATGGCCGGCCATCTGCAAGAGGCGCAGATCTTCTTGAGTCCCCGCATTCGCGGGGACTCAGGAAGGTCTGCGCCTCTTGCGTGCGTCATTTTCATGCAGGTCTATGCTTTGTACGCGAACGGACTTCACTGAGTTCAATGAACGGTTGTGTGTGCCCTTATCAGAATTAAGTCCTGCTACTCAATTTTCCATTTAATAGCTATTAATCCACATAAGTTGACCCTCTTGTTCTGTGGTCTGTCGGTGCATTTTGTGTCCGTGCCAAAGTTGTCGCGGGACTCACTCTCAAGGAAATAGCCAAACAAAGAAAGAAACAGTTTAGAAGAACAAGGACAAAACAATTTGCAGATTTAACCCATATCATACTGAGGCTAAAAGCTTCAAATTTGTACACTGCCATATGCAAGCTACATTCTAGTACTTACAGATAAGGATATAGACCAAAGGCTTTAGTTCAAGGGTAGTGCTAGAATAGCTTGGCGCCTAGAGGCGCCAATCTATTCTGACACTACCCTTTTAACTATTTTAGTAAAACTTATTTCACACACTGGTGTATTCCGAATGAAAAGGGTTAAAAAAGAAAATGATGTCGCTTTCAGCTGTCACTTTCTCCAAGCACTGATAAGATAAGCAGCGAGGTGCATTCTTGTTTATTTGTCTATTTTGAAGAAAAAAAAAAGGTCATTAGTGTGTTTGTCATATTTTGGAAAGGGTGTTTTCAAATATTATAAATTGTGAGGTGACTGTATTTTTAAGCGTGCTTCCTTCTTCGTTGGGATTTTCTCTACATTCTACACGCTTGGCAGTCACCTTTTTGGTCTGGAAAACAATATGCGATTTTCAAAGTACGCAAAGTACTACTTATGCTTGTCAGCGACTTTTTTTTTTTCTTTTTTTTTTTTTTTTTTTTTTTTTTTTTTTTTTTTTTTTTTGGGGGGGGGAGGGGGGGTGTAAACGGTTAATGTAACGAAGATTACCGCCAAATTTACTTCTGCGTGCACCACGTCTACAAAAAAAATGCCCCAAAGCTTAAGGGTTAACTGTGCGCGCGTTACTTAGTGTCTATGTAATTGAGAGGGATATGAAGGTAATTCGGGGAGAGGTACCTGCCCTTCACACCACACTAAACACCTATGTGACCTCGTTCGGCTGAAAAAAAAAAAGAAAGAAAGAACGACACACAGACGTTTGATCATAAGCCATCAAGGTGCATAGATCTTCATGAGCCCCCGCATTCGCGGGGCTCATGAAGATCTATGCGCCTTGAAGTTGAGTGTCTTTCGCTTTCAGTTTCACGGAGCTCTAGAGGAACTTGCTTAAACTGTTGGGCAAGTCTGAATTAGGAGGAACAGGCAGGCCTCACAACAATATTGATATAGCGGGTTACAGAATTAGCGTGCCATAGCTTCACAATACCTCGCGCTGGGACCATACGGCGTTGAGGCGCGTCCCCTGGGTGGTGGATAGGGGGTCCTTCGTGAGAGGGGTGCACCGAATGAAATAAGGTGCCGTGAACCAACATGGTCTAAGGGAAGGTGGCCCCGACAGAAAACCCCTGGTCCTCCTAGTAAGGGGGTTGGGCGTGGGGGTAGCTTCCCCACCCTGCAAAAAAGGAAATAGCTACAAAAACGCCGACGAAAAGACTAACAGTAATTCCATTCCTGGAGGAGGAAGGTTTTTCTACTAGAAGACTTATGACGTCCTGTGGTGAAAGCCGGAAGTTTTCGGAAGCCACAGGACCGAGCCGCCTCTCTCTATCCAGGGATACAACCATGGGCACATGGAACGTCAAGACCATGTACCAGAGCGGCAAGGCCGCCCAGATAGCAGCGGAAATGCAAAAGTACAACCTTTCCCTGCTAGGCATCAGTGAAGCCAGATGGACGCAGTCTGGCCAGAAAAGGCTGTTAAGTGGGGAGACGATTCTGTATTCAGGTCATGAAGAGGAGAATGCCCCCCATACAGAAGGAGTAGCACTCATGCTGTCGCCAGTGGCACAGAGAGCGCTGATGGGCTGGGAACCTCTTGGGCCAAGAATTATAACAGCAGCCTTTTGAACCAAGAAAAAGCTCAAGCTGAACGTCATCCAGTGTTATGCGCCCACCAATGACAGTGACGAGGAAGAGAAACAAGAGTTCTACGACCGACTCCAGAGTGCCGTGGACAAATGTGCGGAGCGAGACATCACCATCGTCATGGGCGATTTTAATGCCAAAATAGGGGAGGACAACACCGGATACGAAGAGGTGATGGGGAGACAGGGACTAGGCTCGGAGATGAGTGAGAACGGGGAGAGGTTTGTAGACTTTTGTGCTCTAAACCGACTTGTCATTGGAGGCAGCATCTTCCCACACAGAAGAATACACAAAGCAACTTGGGTCTCACCTGACCATACAACAGAGAACCAAATAGACCATATTATCTGCATTAGCAAGAAATTTAGAAGATCCCTTCAAGATGTTCGAGTGAGGAGGGGAGCAGATGTCGCCTCAGACCACCATCTGCTTACCTTAAGAATGAAGCTCAAGCTAAAGAAAAGCCGCACAGAGACAACAAGAAGACAGCGCTATAATGTAGGCCTCCTGAGAGAAACTGGAGTTAGAGAAGAGTTTAAACTGGTGCTGTCCAACCGGTTTCAAGCGCTACATGAGCTAGTAAATGAAGAGGAGGCGGTAACCACAGAGCAGCAGTGGAAGGCAGTTAGAGAGGCACTGAACTCAACCTGCAAAGACACTGTAGGGTTCAGGAAACACCACCACAAGGACTGGCTGTCGGCACAGACCTTGAAGAAGATAGAAGCGAGGAAGCAGAAGAAAGCAGCGGTCAACAACAGTCGCACGAGAGCAGCCAAAGTAAGGGCACAGGGGGAATACTCGGAAGCCAACCGCGAGGTGAAGAGGAGTATCAGGGCAGACAAGAGGGCCTACACAGACAGCCTGGCAGCAGAGGCAGAAAAGGCAGCAGGCAGCGGCAACATGAAACAGCTCTACGACATTACCAGAAGATTGTCGGGTAAGTATGGCCATACAGAAAGACCAGTAAAAGACAAAGAAGGCAAGCCTATTGCAGACAGAGCAGACCAACTCGACAGATGGGCGGAGTATTTTGAAGAGTTACTGAACAGACCTAGCCCACCCGACCCCCCCCCCCCCCCCCCCGACATCCAGCCGGCAGAGACCGACCTACCCATCAGCTGTGACAGACCCAGCCGGGAAGAGATCAGAAAAGCAGTGGCATTTTTGAAGAATGGCAAAGCAGCAGGGCCAGATGGCATCCCAGCGGAGTCTCTGAAAGCAGACCTAGAGACAACAGTTGAGATGCTGTACCCACTGTTTGGAAAGATCTGGGAAGAGGAGGTGATGCCAGCTGACTGGAAGGAGGGGTACCTAATCAAGCTTCCCAAGAAAGGCGACCTCAGCAAGTGTTCCAACTACAGAGGAATCACCTTGCTGTCAGTACCAGGAAAGGTCTTCAACAGGATCATCCTAGAGAGAATGAAGAGCTCCGTTGACCCCCAGCTGAGAGACCAGCAAGCAGGATTCAGGAAGAACCGATCATGTACAGACCAGATCGCCACTCTCCGCATCATCGTGGAACAGTCACTGGAGTGGAGCTCCCCGCTGTACGTCAACTTTGTGGATTATGAGAAAGCATTTGACAGCGTGGACCGAGAGACTCTGTGGAAACTCCTACGACACTACGGTGTACCCACAAAGCTCGTCCGCCTGATCAAGAGCAGCTATGATGGCATGACATGTCGCGTTATCCACGAAGGGCAGTTCACCAGAGAGCTCCAGGTCAGAACTGGTGTCAGGCAGGGGTGTCTGCTGTCTCCGTTCCTCTTCCTACTGGCCATAGACTGGGTCATGAAGATGACCACAGAGCACAGACGAAGTGGAATACAGTGGACACTGTGGACACAGCTTGACGACCTCGATTTTGCAGACGACTTGGCATTACTGTCCCACACTCATCAACAAATGCAGAACAAGACCACGAGGCTTGCTGACATCTCGTCCCAAGTGGGCCTCACCATTCACAAACAGAAAACAAAGACAATGAGGCTGAACGCAACCAGGGAAGAACCAGTCTTGCTTGCTGGCACCCCGTTGGAGGAGGTGGAGTCCTTCACCTATCTTGGGAGCATCATGGACAAAAAAGGCGGCACTGATGCAGATGTCAGAGCACGAATCGGTAAAGCCAGAGCAGCCTTTCTCCAGTTGAAAAAAGTGTGGAGTTCCAGAGAGCTGTCACAACACACCAAAGTCCGGATTTTCAACTCCAATGTAAAAGCAGTTCTCCTATATGGAGCAGAGACATGGAGATTGACAAAAACCACAGTCAACAGAGTACAGACCTTCATGAACAGTTGCCTTAGAAGAATTTTGAAAATCCACTGGCCAGAGAAGATCAGCAACGTCAGACTCTGGGAGAGAACAGAGCAGATAACAGCAGAGAATGAAATTGGGCGAAGAAGATGGGGATGGATCGGTCACAGTCTGAGAAAGCCAGCTTCCAGTATCACTAGGCAGGCATTGTCATGGAACCCCCAGGGAAAGAGGAAAAGAGGTAGGCCGAGAAACTCCTGGCGTCGAGACCTCCAAGCAGACATCAAGAGACTGGGAACCACCTGGAGTAGAATCGAAGGAGAAGCACAGGACAGGAGTTGCTGGAGGTCTCTCGTCGACGGCCTATACCCGGGTAGGGGTGACAGGCGTAAGTAAGTAAGTAAGTAAGCTTCACAATAACACCAGCTTAGAAATCGTGAGTCATGTAGAATCAATGTGCAAGGTACTTGGTTCTAAACTTCTCCTTTACAAAACAAAATGATGAGCCATCGTTCTGGAATTTATTTTTGAAAAATGCAACAGAGTGCGGTTTGTCATATTAAAGACATGGTAGGCAACGTTTTCGACTGAGTACTTTATATGATATGACATAAGGCGTGGCTACACACACGCACCTTCATTACTTCAGGAGAGTTCTTCCATGGACCACACTCCCCACCCTAAGCAGACTGACGTAATGTACTATTTCACTATTTGTGGTTCGTGAGTCGTTGTCTAAAGCGTGCGCATGCGTGCGCGAGTTGTGAGTGCGCGTTTAGAGTTATAATTATTATAACATTAGCGCATTATAAATACCGTAATTATTATTATTTATTATTATTACTTTAAAGATGCTTTCTCCGATAAAGTTTAATATTTCGTAATATAAAAAGTCACCTTTTTTGTACCTTTGTCGATATGCTGCAGAAAAGGACTAACTTACATTTTGTTTATCCCGTTGGCTGTCGGTAGCAACTTATGGCGTGGGGATTCCTGCAGGAATCGTCGTGACAAAATAACTACCGCCAGCCAAAGAATTAAATTAACCCATTCAGCCCTGGCGCACTACAGCAGGAGATGGGTCGACCATGATAATTCAAGGGTAGCGCCAGATTAGCTTGGCGCCGACAGGCACTACCCTTGAATTATCATGGTCGATCCATCTCCTGCAACTGGTGCATAGTCGTTAGATGACGCCTCCAAAATTTGGGAGAGATACGTGCGTCGGGCTGACTCAGTTAATTACTATAAAGTTTGAATGTGGTAAAATAAAAGACTCTTCGGCACTTCTTCTACTTTGCTGTTCAGGAGAGTTCTTCCATGGACGACAGTGTAGTATTGATGCCTCTGTTACGTGTTCCTACTTAGAATGTACATGGTTTGTGAAAAGATGGATATGAAACCCGGAAAAATATTGAGAACCCGTTTTTTGTTTGTTGTTTTGTTTTGTTTTGTTTGTTTAGTTAGTGTGTTGTTTTTTGTTGTTGTTTTGTTTGTTTGTTTCTTTGGTGTTGTTTTGTTGTTGTTGTTGGGGGGGCGTGGGAGGGTGGGGGGGGGGGGGGGTTGGGGGGTTGTTTTGTTTTGTTTTGTTTTCTTGTTGTTGTTGTTGTTTGTTGTTGGGGTTTTTTTGTTGTTTTTTGTTTGTTTGTTTGTTGCTGTTGTTGTTGTTTTTGTTGGGGTTTTTTTTTGTTTGTTTGTTTTGGGGGTTTTTTTGGGGGGTTTTTTGTTGTTTTTTTGGGGGGGTTAAAACAATTGTAGCGTTTTGTTCTACTCAGCATGGATGTGATAGAAATGAGAAGATTGATTCATTTATTTGGAAGAAGGTCGTTATGAACAATGCACAGATTTCTCCTCTGTATTGCTTGTCACCTGTATGTTGTGAAAGTTCAACATGATAATTAAAAAGGCGCAATACAGAAATAAATCTTCCTTAATCCATCACTTAGGTGTTATGTTTCTTTTATACAGCACAGAGCAAGTTTTTGTTCTTCTGTGCATTACCGTCGTGTGTATACAGGAATGACATTTTCTGCCCCTCTCTAGTGGTAAATTCAGCGTTATCGTGAAAGCGTTACAATCTGAGTAGAAATTATGTCCAAACGTGATTCCTGTTCGTCATTTATACTAATATAGTCCTCTCTGCCTTGGCATGTAGGCTTGCTTTGCAAAAAGATGACAAAAGACAGTAAGTTTTGTGAAAAGCGATGTTTTCATTGTAACAATGAAAATCTCGCTTTTCACAAAAATGGACTTGCTGTCTTTTGCCTTCTAGGGCGGTGCTGTCCGAGTTATCAAGTCCTCCTAGCGTTGACCACAGTATAACCGCCAGCGTCAACAATAGCTCCTGAGAGCGTGGACGTGTTGACTCAGGGTAGTGTCCGCGCGTTCATACGGGTACCTAATCCACCCTGCGGCCGCCAAAGCCCCTTGTCCATCTCCCAAATCAGCTAATGAGGCGCGAGTCCAGCGCGCGGCACGCAACAGCGAAGTTGTAGGACGAAGGCCCTCTGGCCCTCTGACGATGTAGGCAGGAGAAACACTGACGGAAATATAGGTCTTGGTTCAGTTGCATGCGTGAACTTTAATCCTACGCAAGCCGCTAAGCAAAATGATCCTGTGGTTAGATGTATGAGTGGACTTAGTCCTGCGCCAGCCACTAAGTAAGGTGCTCCGCTTTAGCGCAGGACTAAGCTCACTCATGCAGCTGACCCTTGTGGCGGATGATCTTGCTTAAGAGTTTGCGCAGGGTTTAAGCACACTCGCGTGACTGATACTTGAACCTCATAAAGATGTAAGAGGTTCGCTGCTGTAATCGAGTAGCAGTAATTTGCCTTTGTGTCCGTCCACTGACTAACACAGCAGAACAACACAGGGCAGGCAACGAAGAGCCGGCGGCTATGGGCTTTGCCTTCAAGTGCTTGATATTTGTATGAAGCGTGCCGTCAGGGGTATGTGTGGCAGGTCAGGACTTGATAGGCGAACTGAAAAGAATTTTTATTCGATTAGAATTAACCGGGCATTTAGCTTAATGCTAACCGCAAAGGGGAGAGATCGTTGGGTGGGTGGGAGGAGGAGTTGATGACGGCGCGGCAATTTAACTTCTTTTTTTTTTAATTTTAATACTAATTTTATTTATGTGACAAGTAGTTTAAAAATGGCGGTCCGACTATCATTACTTTCTGATCATACCTGGTATTTCTTCTGTGGATGCACATCTTTTTTGTCGGGGGGTGGAGAAGGGAGGGGGAGAGAGAGAGAAAGGGTGCCGAGATAACAAAATTCACCGCAAACTTTCTAGCTATTACCTCTTCGTTTACAGACACAATATTTCGTTGCAATTTGACAAAGGCAATGAGCGATACTAATTAGGATACCCTCGTTTGATAAGGTAACAAACCTTCTGTTGACAGTCTTTTAACCTCGTGACCCCACATCCTCCTGTCTTCTAAAGGGACTTAAGCTTCGCGACACGCTGGTTGTCTTCCTTGTCATCGTTTAACCCCTTGACTGCCGGAGCACGACGAGCAGAACTCAATTGAATGGGGCATAGATTCGCATGAGCCCCCGCAATGTGGGGGCTCATGTGAATCTATGCCTCATGTCGATCCCACTTTGTATCCATGTTCCTTGGAGGGCTAGAGCTCTTTGGTGTTAAATTAACAAAGATTTAAGAAATCTGCGTTCAGTGGCAGGGAAATGAATGAAACAAAACTACTGGGCGAATAACGTGAAATCCGAACCGACGGTTATAGAGCCGTTAAGTTCAAACTCACAGACCTGCACATGGGCTATACTGTGATCCTGGAGATGGCATTTTTAGAGTGGGTCTTGTTTACCTTCATGGCTAAGATATTTTCCTGAAAATATCTTTACAAACAAAGATAACCTGATTTTGCTGGTGGCTGCTTATTTAATTGTTTTGACCCTAAATAAATACATGTATGATAAACGGGTGGTTTCTCATCTTTAATTATTAAAGTTGCTGTGATCGTTGTTAATAATTAGTCTAGAAGGTGTGATAAAATGAAATGTTTGAGCGTCTATTTACTCAACTCAGTTCGTGGAGAAATAGGCTTTCCTTAAATTGATAAAGTGGGGCTGATGATATGAATTTGTTTATCAGATTACTGTGTGCGTCTGAATTCAAATTTCCTTTCACACGGCCGGTTTGCGGGGCCATCTTGCGTTTGGTTCTTTAGATCATGTTCCTTAATCGTGTGGCTATCGTCTTAACAGCACCTCTGTCTGACCATTCCTTCTGCTTGGCTTACGGATTTTCATGATTCTCAACCGCATGGTTTCAGTGGAATCTAAACACTTTTTTTGTGATGGTCGGTCTCATTTACTCATATCTCCTCTCCTCAGGCGAAAGACGTCATGGAGGTTTTAAGTCTGTGCATGTGTACTAGCAACACCAGATCAGCTGAGCTGATGGCCCGAGCCATTAACCCCGTTGCGCATGCAGCCACAGTACTGTTCACAGTATCGGTGGCTGCATGCACAAGGGGTTAAGCCCCATCTCCAGGGTGTGATCCTTGGCTTTTTTTTTCGTAATCCCTATTGATGTTTCGACGACACACTTGTTTCAATCCGACCGTAGTCACATTTCTTGTGGCTTTCTCTCTCCGAAGAACACGGACGAGCTCCAGGCTGCTATTCATAGCGTGCAAGAGACGTAGGTCATTGTGAACCCTTTCAGGCCCTTGCAAGCCACAAAGAGTTCGTGAGGATCTATACCTTCTCCAGACGGAATGAGTCAGTTAAATCGGTGGGAAGTCCCTGTTCCGTCCAGACCCTGTTAATTTTTACCATAGCTTTCCTCTGTCTTATAAAGATTACTACAGATGAAGCTAATGCTTGCCGGCAAGAGTCATAGATCCTCATGAGCCCTTGCGACAGCAAGGGCTCATGAGGATCTATGTCTCTTGAAGATGGACTTCGTTCCCCAGTTGTTTCCGCCCCCTCGTGAAAGTTCTTCGTCGCTGCTCCCACGAATGTTCCTTACCGCTGGGGCATCGACCAGCGTCTTATCACAGATTATTAGGTCGCCAGTGTCGCCGCCACAAGACAAAATCAATCACAAAGGGGAGCAATCCGACCCAGAGGCCGCCATCCTGTCGGCAGGTGGCGCTGTGAAGATGGTCTTCCAGAGTAAGGCCGGATCTTGGACATGACTGACACGTGCACTCGCAACGCTAAGAGCCTGGCTCTAGTTTTGAGTTAGAATCCAAACAAGTAGCTGAATATTTTGTTTCTTTACGGTGCTGCCGTCTATGATATCGTCTTCACTGTGGGGCATTCGATGGGGGTCTTTAAAAATAATCTCTCTCCACAGGCCTTTCCCCCTTTTTGACTACCCCTGCACCCACCCACCCCCCCCCCCCACCCCCCCACCCCCACCCCCACCCCCCATCCCCACCCCCGTTTCCCGCTATCTTCGCCTTTTCCGTTGTATTACAAAAGCGAAATCGGTTGACAAGATTTGTAATCAAAGATTGCCAATTCCAAACTCCACTTACGGAGATAAAATGTAACAGTCATTTCTAACATCACAGTGGTTGTCTCCCTCGATTCTCTACCGCTGCCGGATCAGCGATACGGTGAATCGATGGAGACAGCCAGTGTGCACAAATGTGTGTGCTGTTCTGTAGTGTTGTTATTGTACGGTTATAAGATCTAGGTATGCCCCTGACAACATTTGTTATACCTTCAAGTTGTGTTCAGTCAATATAACAGCGTCTGCGTTTCACTGAGGAACTATTTCATGATATTCAGTGAAAAAGCCCCAGAGTCAGTCATTTCTCTCGGCGTAAACCGGCCCAAACAGAGGCGTGCGTTCAAGTTCGTGACTTTTTAAAAACAGTACAGCCATCCCTGGAAATCAGCCATAAACGTTAAAGCCCACTTAAACAAATGACTGATCTGAGGGCCCAGATGCGCTAGATTGAGTGGCGGGAAAATCTCGTCTGCCGATAACGTCCGCTAGCGCCAGTTCGAGAGCTGCCTTCCACGTGCGGTGCACGCGCAGTTTCCCGCCAACACCAACACGCACGCCCGTGAAGAGTGAAACCCCAAACTGGTCCCGTTTCATCCTAGATAGAACTGCAGTGATCACTTCTTTCGTCTGAGAAACACAGATATTGATGAGACAAGCATGGTCGATAGTTGGCGACCACTGACTATGATTCTCACTGACCTTATTGTAATGTTCAACAGTTTTGGTGGCAACTGACGACATTAACCCATTCAGCCCTGACGCACTACAGCAGGAGATGGATCGACCATGATAATTCAAGGGTCGGCGCCAAGCTAATCTGGCACTGCCCTTGAATTATCATGGTCGATCCATCTCCTGCAACAGTTGCAAAGTCGTTAGATGACGCCTCCAAAATTTGGGAAATGCGGCGTGCGTGGGGCTGAATGAGTTCAGTAAAGAAATATAATAATGCTACAGTTGCCGAGGTTCGTCGAGCTTTGTTTTCCATTTTATTTTGGATGGTTTTAAGTGCAAAGTACGCACGAACATTTTCGGAAACTTAACAAACTAACAAAGAAACTGATTAATGAAAGAATGGAGAAAAAAAAAACGAACGAATGAAGGAGGGAAGGAACTAACCAACAACAACAAACAAACAAACAAACAAACAAATTCAGTAAACAGAGCAAACAAGACCAAATCACTCATTTTGTCTTCGATAAACAAATGTTCCTCTTCTGTTGTTGTTGTTGTTGTTGTTGTTGTTGTTGTTGTTGTTGATGATGATGATGATGATGATGATATTATTATTTTTGATGATGTTGTGCGGGGTTGTGTGGGTTTTTTCCCCATTGCCTTCATGACTGAGGACGGGTGTTTTTGGTGTTTTTTTTACGTATTGCATGCTTATTGGTGGAAAGTATACGTATTCAAATAAAGAACACATTTCAAACTCATTCAAACACACAAAGAGTCTGTAACACACACACCATATTTTTTTGTCATTCATTGTTGTATTTTACAGTTTTAAGGCCGCCCAGATATCAGGGCTTCCTAAATATATTACAATACAGACATATGTATTGGAACTATTGCACATTTTCACGAATGATTGTTCACGAATGAAAGGCAAGAGCTACACATAGCGAATACAAGTGTTATTCTCACTGTTAGAAGCTGGCCTCTGTAGCGCCATTTTCCTTGCTTGTGGTATTAACCATTTGGCTGTCGGTAGCGGCTTTTGTCGCGATGACTGACTCTTACAGGAATCATCGCGAAAAAAAAAAACCACTACCAACAGTCAAATGGTTAACTACAGTGTGTGCTTGTCCGACCCGCAGTAATTTTGGGACTTGAGGCCGTTAGACCTCAAGTCAGAGACCAACAGACACATTGTTTAACCCCACCGGCAAAGCTAAAAGTCTACGAAACGTTTTTATGGCAACTTCCACATGCGTCACTATGTTTATGGATAACTTCACACAAAGCACCGACTAGGCTAAGAAAGTATAGCACTGATTGTAGGCTGGAGTGCCGAGAAAATATGAACACCACCCAACTGCAAGAGGTATAGATCCTCATGAGCCCCCGCTGTTGCGGGGGCTCATGAGGATCTATGCCTGTTGCTGGCACCACTTTGAATCCATGTTCCTGGGACAGCTAGGGTTTTGGGCGCTGAATTAACGAAGTTTACAGAAACACAGTCTGCATCAGCTGACACTGAACCGGTAAATAATAACGAGATGATTCACAATGTATCAGCATAATAATGTGTAATCACACATATCAAAGACAATATATATTCTATCTGTTGTTATTGTACCATACCCTGCATCGAATACCCGATACCCCCCTCCTCCACCCCCCTCCACCCTCCCCCCCCCCCCCCATCCCCCCCCCCCACCCCTCCCGACTCCCATCATCACCACCAATTTCCCACTGCGGTCTGGCTTCGGCTTGTCTTTCTGCGTGCTGGCAATCAGGCACTCCTGCCCCCGGAAAATGCGCTTGTATGCGCTTGACGAAAATTGTGTCCTGCTTTGTGATTCTGGACCTAACTGGTGTTACAAAGCAGCCCACATATATAAATTTATCCATAATGATGCATTCATTGCTTTTTCATAATTACTTCATAAATATTCACATAAATTACCACAAGTATCACAGAATGTTTGCAAGAACGATTGGTCAATAAATATTCAAATCTAACAATTCACAAGACAAATTCTGTGCGTGTGCCTATTGCCGATGCGTCACAAGAAGTACTGAGTCCAGCTCGTGTTCTTCGGCAATGTACGGCACTACCTGTTTACATTGCAACATCGATTCTGCTCGACTGATGTAAAGGACAAGAATGGCAAAGCCCTTATGGCTCGCGTGAATCACCGATCCACACAATCAACCTGGCCTTTATGGCCTTGACCTTTCAGAACGTTTTTTGGTCAAATAATATGACACCGTGACTGTGTCTTTTGAGAGAGGTCACTGAATTGGTTTTTTTTTAGAAGAGTCTTGCCACAAGTATCCTTGGGCCAAGTTTGAAAATTGTGGCGTGAATAGTCTCCGAGAAATGCCACGGTTAACCCATATCATACTGAGGCCATATGCAAGCTACATTATAGTACTTACAGATAAGGATATAGACCAATGGCTTTAGTTCAAGGGTGGTGCCAGAATAGCTTGGCGCCTAGAGGCGCCAAGCTATTCTGGCACTACCCTTGAGCTATTTTAGTCAAACTTATTTCACACACTGGTGTATTCCGAATGATAAGGGTTAAAGTTTACCACGGACGACGGCGGACGAGTGACCGCTTCCGACGGACGAACGACCACAGCACACAGAATCAGGTTTGCTATCGCATGTGAGCCACAAATCTACGTTGTTTGAAAACGTTCAGCGCTGAATGGCGGCTACAAAAAAAAATGTATTGATGGACAGTGAAAATTTAAGTCGGGTGGTGCCAGAAAAGCTTCTGGGACCGCCACCCCTGAATTATCATGGCGGCAGAATTGTCTACAGAAACGTTATCAGTTTTATCTTCAAATATATCAATTTCGCCCAAAAAGAATGTATGCGCTAAATAGTTTTAGGCATTCGCGTAAATGCCCTTTACAGTGTCACTGGAATGTGGATAGCATTTCCTTTGTAAATGATAGTAGCTCAGTTGAATAGTGTCACTGAACACTGAAACGTGCCTATTGCTCCTAATGCAGCCTTTGTTTCTTGAAAGTGTTTTCATCATCAGACTCGGACAGCGTGCAATCGGACATGATTGACTGTTCTGAGGACAGGGACCCTCGCCGCTTTTTGCTCCGTCCTGCGCATGCACTACCAGGGTCACGTGACCGCTTGGCGTCTTCCGCTTTAGTCTGGAGCTTTGTCGCTAGTGCTGTCTTTTCACTCAGCGACTGGTCGTCTTTATCCACTGACGGAACGTCGGCCAGGAGCTCTTCTAGCTGTCTGATGTAGTCGATGGCGCCACGCAACGTTTCAACCTGTAATCAAAATGATGTAGTGTTACTAAAATGCAAATACAGGGTTTGTCGTGGGCCCGAAGATGTTTGCTACTGGGGTAATACAAGTACAGTGCAGACACTGATTTTGTCAGTAAAAGTAGAAGATACCTTACTTGCCCCTTTGTCCCTGAGTCCGCTTTTTACGTTTATTTGTTTGTTTCTGTGGTTGTTGGGTTTTTTGTTTGTTTGTTTGTTTGTTTTTTTTTACTGTTTTATGGTGTTTTTCATAGGTAAACAAAACTGACATGTTCAACTGACTTTACTGGTGCCAACTCAGATCCGGTAACGCTTTGGTATTAGGTGGGCGGTGTGATTTTTGTGACTTTTTTGCTCGAAAGTGTGCAAAACTGTTGATCACCTAATTTCTCGAGAAACAAGCTAAGAATTAAATGCTACCTTTATCCTGCAGGGTCTATCGCTCTAGCAACTTTACTTAGTACTATAGTGTTTCTTTTCTAAAGACCGATTCTAAATGCACGCCGTTAGGACAAGGAATTAAACGAGCTGCTAAAAAAAAAAAAAATGTACATTAATCGTTTATCTAGTCATTTAGAGTTAAACGCTGAGCTGGCGACTACGGCATCTCAAGGCGGGTGAACATATACAGATATGTGTTCTTCTGTGATTTTGGATATTACGACCTTATTCGTAGGGTCCAAAATCTCATACCCGCATACGCATTAATATGTCTTCTTCTTTTTGTCGGTAAGGTCACAATAATAGACTAATACACAGTGTATATTTTAACCCCAACGCTGCTACTGACGAACCTTTCGGCAGAAAAGACGCGTAATTTAATTACGCGTCTTTTCCGCCTTGCGGTGTCGTCAGTAGCAGTCTGAAGGGGTTAACTCATTAATCCCAAAGAAGGAAATTATCAAGTATTGGATATATCCTTTGAGGGCAACGTCACAGTTCCGGAAACTGATCGACCATGATAGTTCAAGAGTGGTGTCAGAATAGCTTGGCGCCGACACGCGCCAAGCTATTCTGACCCCACCCTTGAACTATCATGGTCGACCCACATCTTGTCGCAGCGTGTCAGGTATAACCCTTATCATTCGGAATACACCAGTGTGTGAAATAAGTTTGACTAAAATAGCTCAAGGGTAGAGCCAGAATAGCTTGGCGCCTCTAGGCGCCAAGCTATGTCACCACCCTTGAACTAAAGCCATTGGTCTATATCCTTATCTGTAAATATTATAATGTAGCTTGCATATCATTGGCAGTGTACAAATTTGAATCTTTTAGCCTCAGTATATGGGCTAAGAGTCATTGCGTATACCGACCTTGCTGATGCGCTTCTCCTTGTTGGACAGCGGCAAGTGTTCCTTGAGGCGCTCGTAGCCCTCGTTGACGCATCGTACCCGCTCACGTTCCCGCTCGTTCCTTTTGCGGATGAAGCTAGGCTCTGTGACCGCGTGCAGGGCCAGGGCCCCAGGGAGTGGGATCATGCACAGGGGGGAGTATGGGTCGGACAGCTTGTGAGGGTCGGACTCGTATCTGTTACAATACAAAGAAGAAAAATTGTACCATTACCTATGTGATATCTCTTGGCTTGACTTCGCGAACGAAGATTCTATAGGGCTTGCCCACGTCTGCAGGCATTTTCGTGGCTGCGGAGGCCAATCCGGGACAGGCAGGTTCGACCGCAGTGGCTGCAGGGGAAGGTCTGGTCAGGGTTCTGAGTTACGGCAACTCGTTTTTTTTCTCCTGAGCCGTTTGTCCTTAAGGTTAGCTCTGCGAGAGTCCTCAAAGGAGACGGCTGCCTTGTATATGGTGGAGCGCCAGGTGTCACGGTCCGCAGCAAGCGAAGACCACTGGCGGTGGTCGATTTGGCAGGCACTAAGTGACTTCTTGAGACCGTCTTTGTATCTCTTCTTTGGTGCCCCTCTGTCACGGTGTCCAGTAGCAAGCTCGCCGAACAGAGTGATCTTGGGTAGGCGATGATCCTCCATCCTGGAGACGTGCCCCGCCCAGCGAAGCTGTGTCCGCAGCAACAAAGCCTCGATGCTCATAGTTTCTGCCTGTTCAAGGACCTCGACGTTGGTGACATAGTCACTCCAGTGAATGCCCAGGATGGTACGCAGGCAGCGCTGGTGAAAGCGTTCGAGGAGTCGTAGTTGGTTGCGGTAGAGGGCCCAGGACTCGGAACCGTACAGCAGGGTGATGAGGACGACAGCTCTGTACACACTGATCTTGGTGCCCGTTTTCAGCTGTTGATTGTGCCACACCCGCTTGAAAAGTCGCCCAAAAGCGCTGTTCGCTTTTGCCAGCCTGCTGTCAAGCTCCTTGTCCAGCTTGGCATCTGACGTGATGATGCAGCCAAGGTAGTTAACTGGTGTACTGACTTCAGTTCAGACTCGCCGATGGTGATGTGGGGAGGGCGATGCTCTACCTTGGGTGCCGGCTGATGTAGTACCTCTGTCTTTTTCAGACTGACCTCGAGTCCAAAGAGCTGGGCAGCATCTGCAAAGCAGGATGTGATGCGCTGCAAGGCTCTCTCTGTGTGTGCAACAAGGGCAGCGTCATCAGCAAAGAGCAGCTCACGAATCAGTTGGTCTAGGGTTTTGGTGTGGGCCTGCAGTCGTCTGAGGTTGAACAGGCTGCCATCGAGACGATACCTGATGTACACTGCATCGTCATCGTCGAGGTCTACTGTGGCCTGCTTCAACATCATGCTAAAGAAGATGGTGAAGAGGGTTGGTGCCAGCACGCAGCCCTGTTTCACGCCGTTGATAATGGGGAATGGTTCTGAGAGGTTACTGTTGAGTCTAACCTGGCCTTGCTGGTCCTCGTGGAGCTGGACGATCATGCTTAGGAACTTTGGGGGACAGCCAAGTCGCTCCAGGATCTGCCACATGCCTTGCCTGCTCACAGTGTCGAATGCTTTTGTTAGGTCGACAAACGTTACGTACAGCCCTTTGTTCTGCTCGCGGCACTTCTCTTGAAGCTGTCTCAGCACAAAGACCATGTCAGTGGTACTCCTGTTGGCTCTGAAGCCACACTGGCCCTCTGGGAGGTGGTCTTCAGCGATGGCAGGTACCAGCCGATTCAGGAGCAGCCTTGCGAGAATTTTCCCGGCAATGGACAGCATTGTCCTATGTGATATATATATATATATATATATATATATATATATATATATATATATATATATATATATATATATATATATATATATATATATATATATATATATATATATATATATATATATATATATATTTACTTACAAATTTGAAGAAAGAATCCACATACACCACGTAGTTTAGGAGTTACACTTTTATTCTTTGAAAAAATATCGCCCTCTCAGCGAAGGCTTCTTCAGGGGAATGCCCTAATTAATCACCTAATTATACAAGCATACGCATTAATTTGTCTTCTTCTTTTTTTTTCGGTAAGGTAATAATAGACTAATACACTGTGTATATTTTAACCCCAACGCTGCTACTGATGATACCAGTTTCGGCGCATTTGCTTCTCCTTGTTGGACACCGACAAGTGTTCCTTGGGGCATTCCCCTGAAAAAGCCCTCGCTGAGAGGGCGAAAATTTGTGCAAAGAATAAAAGTGTAACTCCTCCTAAACTACGTGGTGTATTTAGATTTAGATATGTAGATTCTTTCTTCACATTTTAAGTATTTCACTGCTGATATATATATATATATATATATATATATATATATATATATATATATATATATATATATATATATATATATATATATATATATATATATATATATATATATATATATATAAGACGAGACTAACAATAATATCAGTTAAAATAATTGAAACAATGATAAATTAAAATAAGAGCAGTTGAAAAAAAAAAGGGAAAAAAATTAACAATGAGCTAAAAAAACAAACAAATTTGTCTGACTTTAGTAGTCGAAGACCCATATGTGATGGTCTATGATTTTTCACCTTAATGCTCTGGGACTTAAGGTCCAACGTCACAGAGACCACAGCACGAAACTCGTCTATATTATAAATATGCACAGTACTTTGGCACGTCTAACATATTTTAATGTAAATATGATACTGGGCCTATGAATAGTTGAATACTTTTTAATCTGCTGACGTACCACTAATAAGCTACTGAATCTATGTTTTGTACAAGTGGAAAAACATTCTCATTATACAGTTGTGTTTGTACTTTTCTGAATGTTTTTTTGGTTTTTTTTTAAGATTATTTACAGTGCGAAGCACTAACCTTCGGCAATAAAAGGCAAAGACAGTAGGTGTATATGTTTTTGTTTTAAACGGTCACAGTTCTGGAGACAAATGGACTATGATAGTTCAAGGGCGGTGTCAGAATAACTTGGCGCCTGTCGGCGTCAAGCTATTCTGACACTACCCTTGAACTATCATGGCAATTTTGCCCTAGGGAGGCAATGTAATACAGTGTAATACAATGAAAATCTAGCTCGTCTCTTCATCTAAGTTACTAAATGTGAAGAATATAATTGCCTCAGGTAGTGGTTTTGAGTTTGGTGTTCAAGTTTGTGTGACGGGTATCCGTACCTGAGACCGTCTAGATGCAGGGCTGGATTATGGATGACTCTGCGTGCCAGAAGCGGGTACAGGCCACCCGTCTCGTCACCCAGATCTGTCGGAATTCCCAGATCCTCGCACGTGGGTGACGTCATCTTGACAGGGTGCAGGTCCATGTAACTGGTACAGCTGACGTAACGACTGCCTCTCATATCCATCCTGGAGACTGATTACTTCTGGCAACTATCCTGAAAAGCGTAGGACGTTTTCTGTTATAAAACGTCGTGAATGGGCATTTCCTATAGGAACGTGTGTTTGGGATCGGATGTTTGACGGAGAACTGACTTCCAGCTTTCCCTGATGTCATCCACAATGTCGTCCAGATAATAATAATCGATGTTCGAAATTTTTTTAAGTAGCACTGATCACACACATTTCGTTTGTCTTACCCTGTACCTTGTTATTTCCTCACCGATGGAAATTTTGCGTGAATGCTCACTTTTTTCTCTTTTTTTTTTTTTTTTTTTTCTTGGGGGGGGGGGGGGGGGTGTTGTTGTTGTTGTTTTGTTGGGGGGTGGGTTGGGTTTTTTTGTGGGTTTTTTTGGTGGGTGGGTGGGGGGGAGGGGGATTCCATCGACACTAAATAATCTGAAGTAATTAGGAAAACGAAGTTTACAGCGATTGAAGGCATTCCCACGTTTATGCACTGTTCTCTGATATGTGAACTGGTGACTTGAAGAAAACATATAATCAACCACTTTTTTTAGCCCTTAACTGCTACTGGGGATACCGTTCGGCGGTCGTTTTATGGTCACTTCATCTAAGTTACGTAACCCTTTGACGATGCCGTTCGGCGGTAAATACGCGTCTTTTCCGCCGAGCGATATCGTCAGTAGCAGCCAAGGGGTTAATCTTTCTTTTTCTTTTTTTAATCCACTCCGTAAATAATTTATTAAAATCTTAACAGCACAAAGACTGCCCCAGTTCAACCGTGGAGATTCGTGAGTAATTTCAAGTTACAAATAATATGGACATAATGATCGTTTGACAAATATAGTTTACATTCAATATTATCGTTAACTCATTCAGCCCGGCGCACGTATTTCCCAAATTTTGGAGGCGTCATCAAACGACTATGAACTTGTTGCAGGAGATGGATCGATCATGATAATTCAAGGGCAGTGCCAGATTAGCTTGGCGCCGACAGGCGCCAAGCTAATCTAGCACTACCCTTGAATTATCATGGTCGACCCATCTCCCGCTGTAGTGCCGCGTCAGGGTTGAATGGGGTAAAAGTGAAGGGACTCAATGATACAAATAAGCACGAATGGAAAAAAAAAAAAAAAAAAAAAAAAAAAAAAAAAAAAAAAAAAACCTAACGTATAAAAACGGAAAGCATAAAAGAAATGTGATTTAGTAGTTCTTGTCATACAGACAGCGGAAAGAAAATAGTTCCGATCAGCAAACAAAATATATCTCGCAATTCAAGAAGCGGCATGTAGCAGGACGGTTGAGGCAAATTTACCTTGTCACTTTTTCATGAAGAAATTCACTCGCCTATGCAGTGTATGGATTTCTATTTATCTGGAGTTTTTTATAAAAAAAAAAAACAAAAAAACAAGCAAAACAAAAATATAATCCTCTCTACATATCTGAGCCTATGTCATCATACTGCAGACTATAATAATACTCTATTAACCCATTCAGCCCTGACGCACTGCAGCAGGAGATGGGTTGACCATGACGATTCAAGGGTAGTGCCAGATTAGCTTGAATTAGCATGGTCGATCCATCTCCTGCAACAGGTGCATAGTCGTGAGATGACGCCTACAAAATTTAGGAAATACGTGCGTCGGGATGAATGATTTAAGGGTGACATGTGGCTCTGTCAGCACTACTTTGGTGCAAAAGAAACAAAAGAAAGAAAACCGGCAAGATGCCAGCGAACAGAAAAATCAAGACAGGTGCCTGCAATAAGTCCAAAGACGGAAAAATGACAGTGCCCAAACTGCCGTATGCCTGCCGGCAACTGAAGTCCATTTAAAAATGATTTTTGTAGTGCTGTCTTTGACTGAAAGCATACAAGAACGACAAAGGTTCCGATTTCTTCCTTATTGAAAACAACAACTTCATGCCGTTTATCACTGATTGTATGCATATGTCAAGCATGTCAAACCGAATAGGTCCCATTTGAAATAGATCACAATAATGTAGATTACACTCAATATTTTGCGTAATCTTTATAATTCGTTAGATATAGGCCCTAACTGAAAGCAGAATCACCGCTAACGTTATCACTAAAAATCAAGGCAGCGTACCTTGAAATCCTTGCTCGAACAAAGAGTAAGCTACTAAAAGATCTCCGAAAGAATCCAAGAAAACTCGGTCACCCTTCAGTCCCGTTTGTCATTCCTACACTCTGATGTCCGGTGGGGAGACCGTATTGCCTAATCTATGCCCGCCACATTAACAGCTTAAAACCCTGACAACTTCTTTTGTCCAAAGAGCAGAGAGGTAAATGCTTGAAACAAAGCTCTCCAAGAGGCATAGATTCTCTTGTGTCCCTGCGGTTGCAGGGACTCATGAGAATCTAAGCGGCCTCTTGCACGGGGAAGGCGCTGGCTGAAGGATCGCTAATACAAGTGAAGTAAAAGGGGGAGGCGTGGCTTAGACTCAAAACAGTAGCGCTTTGCCGTTGGCTGTTTACTTTGACAGACAAGCACCTAAACCAAACCGAGAGGCGGAGCCAGCGGCGACCGCAATGAGCTAACGATGAACTTGATAATGCGAGGCTTGTGCCGTTGCCGGGTCAATAAATGAATAATGGACTCACACTGCTCGTCTTCCTCGATTTGCTACCGCTGGCAAACCCTAAATGGAGATAACCAGTGTGTAGTGGACATTGAGTCAGATCGGGTGGATGACCGTCCTGACTGAGTTGCCGCTCGGGCAGCCGTGTGGTCATACCGGTTTCCCGCAATGGTCTCCGGCATTCAGTTTGACAGAAAACTCATCTTCCCGGGCGAAGCCATACTGTTCAGAATTTCAGTCTTCAAGAAGTCAACTAGATAAATGGAGTGCATCATTCGAGAACTGAGTTGCATTTGTTAGGTATCAGTTTCGGTTAGTATTGTTTGCCAGACTGAAAGTCAGTCTTTAATTTACTGCCAAATCTGTAACATGCTGAAAAACTTGAAAGGCCGGTACTTACTGTAGAAAACATTGCTACTCGTACCCGCTTAACGCCTTTCATCCTGATACACTACTTCTTGAAATTAATTTGACTATGATAGGTCAAGGGTGGTGCCAGAATAGCTTGACGCCTGAGGCGCCACGCTATTCTGGCACCACCCTTTAACTAACACAATGATTGATCTATCTCCTAATGATCTGTAACCGGCTGATGTAGCCTTCATAGGACAATAAGCAAATTTTACAAAATCAGCCTCAGGATGTAATGGGTTAATAATTGTGTTAAATTTCAGTGTTCTGTTCCCATCCCAACTTTTTTTATGCATTTGACGAACATTAATTACGTCTTTCTTTCTTTCTTTCTTTCTTTCTTTTTTTTTTTTTTTTTTTTTTTTTTTTATTTTAACGGAAAACAAATCAAAACATTTACACTAAATAATTTCACAATTAAACAGTTCACAAAATACTAATTTAACAAGATAAAATAATAGCCTCGGTAATATGTACAATTCTTCACTGATTCACATTATAAGTACATAAGTCCGAGTGTACGATGAACTATTCCGAGTCAGTATACTGCAGTTAATTCTGTTCGTTGGTTTTGTCCAGCCAGCACAGCAGGAACACAGTTGAGGTGCGAGTTGAATGCGCCTAAACTGATGCTGATGTTGTTGATGGAAGCGCCGGATCAATATTTGGGCCGGCCATGGCCGCTCGCGCGTGTGGCCTCGTGCCGACATTCCGGGCGGGATTATACTGGCTGACAGCCTGTACCAAGACTACCTCCCATTGGCTGAAGGCCTGATGGACGGATGCCGGCCCTGAGACTTAGGGCCAGTTGCATGAGTGATCTTAGTCATGAGCAAGCCATTTAACGTGACTTGCGCAGGATTAAGCCCATTCATGCAACTGAGGCATGTCGGCATCAGTCGAGGCCGGGAAGACCGAGCCCAGTAGGACATGTATAGATTCCCGCCTATTAGTCAGACACAGGCAGCCGGAGACCGTCCCCAGTTCGCAAAAGGCCATCAGGCCGACGTCGACCTGATGGCCTTTGCGCACTGGGGATTGCTTTTAAGGACTGCTACACTGACGCTGAGTATATTGAAGGCCTCAAATGTCTCCGGCCGCCCCTGGTTAGGCCAGCGAAGCACCAAGGGACATTATCACATCACAAGCACAAGACAATAAAATAATTCAAAAATAGGATTGATCGCTACATACTTATGAATTTCACAATCAAGTCAATGCCTACCTACTTTGACGTGAAAACGTCGACAACTTTTTTGAATCATAAACAGACAAATCATCTTTATATGCAAACATTTTCATCAAGAAAGTCAGTTTAAAGTTGTACACTTTCTTTTTTCGCTCCCCGGCCCACCCCCCCCCCCCCCCCCCCCCCCCGCCTTTTGTTGTTGTTGGGTTTTTTTGTTTGTTTGTTGTTGGTTTTCTTTTTTCTTTTTTTTTTTTTTTTTTTTTTTTTTTCTTTTTTTTTTTTTTTTTTTTTTGGGGGGGGGGGTTGTTACCGTATTGAAAATACCTTAGACTGTGAAATGGGGCTCTCCTCAGCCCGTTCAACACCTGGCCGGCACGCGATAACATAGGCGGGCAGTCGACGGTCACACTGTAAAAGTTTCATCATCATCATCATCATCAGTCCCTTGCCCGAACTGGGCGTTGGGGGGACTGAAAGGCAGCAGCAACAGACAGTGCTCTCCACTGAGTTCTATTTTGGGCGGTGGCAAGCAAGTCTGGCATCTCGAGTTCGGTCCATTCTTTTATGTTTGCGACCCAACTCTTTCTCTGACGACCTCGCCGACGACTTCCTTCGAGAGTGCCTTGGAGGATAGTCTTGGACAAGGTGTTGTGTCGGGTCACGTGGCCAAACCAAGCAAGCTTGCGCCGTTTCACGGTTGCCAGAAGGGGTTCACGTGGGCCCACCAGGGAAGTGACGATGCTCCGTACATATTCGTTGGTCTTGTGCTCGCGGTACGAGATGCGGAGCAACTTCCTCAGGCACTTGTTCTCAAAGGCCTGGATTTTCTTTTCTGAGTCTGCAAGCAGTGTCCAAGTCTCACAGCCGTAGAGTAGAATAGACACTACGAGGGACTTGTAAAGCCTGTACTTGATGGTGAAGCTGATGGAGTTACTTCGCCATATCCTGTCCAGCCTGGCCATTGCGGATGTTGCTGTACCTATCCTGATACGGATCTCTGCTATGCAACTACCGTCTTTGGACAGGGTGGCTCCCAAGTACTTGAAGCTATTGACCTCTTCTAGCTTCTGGCCGTTCATGTGAATGTTGCTGCTGCTGTCGCTTGTGGTGTTGATCATCACTTTGCTTTTATCCGTACTGATCTCCATGCCATAAGACCCTGCGCTACTTGAAAGTTTGTCTGTCAGGTTTTGGAGCTCACTATTGCTGCCTGCCATGAGGTCAATGTCGTCTGCGAATCGAAGATTGCACAGGGATCTGCCACCAATAGAGATTGAAGTATGGTGGTCGTGGAGGGTTTCCTGCATGATCTTCTCCAGGAATATGTTGAAAAGGACAGGAGAGAGCAGGCATCCTTGACGGACACCGATCGTCGTCCTGAAGAACTCGCCTGACTGATTGTTAAGTAGAACCGCGCTGCAGGCGTTCTTGTAAAGCGCTTCTATCATTTGGATCAGTCCCTCCTCTATGTTGAACGATCTCATGACTTGCCAGAGTCCGTCGTGCCAGACGCGATCAAATGCTTTCCTGAAATCAATGAAGTTGTGGTAGAGTTCGCGCTGATGCTGCAGATGTTTCTCGATCAGGACGCGGCAGTTGAAAATCTGCTCTACAGTGCTTCTTCCAACTCTGAAGCCAGCCTGTTCTTCTGCCAGCAGTTCCTCGGCGAAAGTTTTGTAAAAAGTTTAGTAACAAGTAAAAATTACGTCACGTCTAGCTTAGCATTTCTGTTGAACGCAGATCTAGCGCCAAAGCGCCGTGTGTGTGTGTGTGTGTGTGTGTGTGTGTGTGTGTGTGTGTGTGTGTGTGTGTGTGTGTGTGTGTGTGTGTGTGTGTGTGTGTGTGTGTGTGTGTGTGTGTGTGACAGCGACTAGAGCACGCGTTTATGGACGGATAGGCTTGAAACTTTTTTAGGATGTCGTTTTTAAAAGAATTATCTCGAGACATTTTTTTTTAATTTGTTCCGAGTTTTTAATTAGTTCACACACTGAGAAAATGACCGTTTCACAAAAACCGGTTGATCTGCATTAGATTCCGTAATTTGTCTTAATCTTACTAGATATTTTGCATTTAGCTAGATTAAAGGAAGACGTTGAATGAGTTCGTTAGCCAGCATCGTACCTCTTCAACTTTTTGAATCATAATTAATTCATTTTTGAAAATTTTCGAACCACGTTTGGCTCCCACCAAAGAGTCAGCACTGGAAGAGGCTGCGTGGAAGACCATTGCGTGCCTTTCCAGACAATGACAGTGACGTAAAAGCGTTCCTAACTAACGCAAAGCACGAAATGTCAGTGTTATTCATGTGTATAGGTTGATGCAATGCTCTTAGTCCATAAGCCAGTCCTGGCTACCGTGCACCCCCACTCCCCCCCCCCCCCCCCCCCCCCCCCCCCCCCCCCCCCGCAGTACTCAATAAGATGCGTTTAAATCAGAATTCATTCCAGAGCCCAAATTGGCAATATTATGTTACGGCACACCTTCTGCGTCCTCTTTTAAAAAAAAAAAAAAAAAAAAAAAAAAAAAACAGAATGAAAAAATATTGAATCTCTGGCTCACAGTAAAGATGTTTGTGAACCCAGTTAAACGGCCATTTCCGTGAAATCACAATAATAATAATAATAATAATAATAATAATGTGTCAGATGCTTTCAGACATTTTCTAGAGCACTGGCAGTGTGATGAAGCTCTATGCTCGTGCATAGTGCTCATACATTAGGGTTAGTACGGTACGGTTTCTGTTAACGGTTTGTTTGTGCCGATAGTCCGTGGGGCCTGCTGTCCACGTGAAATCTGTGAGACATGGTTAGCACGGAGTTTTAGTGAGTTCTGTTTAGTGAGTTCTAGGCAAAAGCTGTGTCTGTCAGAGCAGGAATATATTAGTACGGGGCTTTATCGTCAGTTTGGACGAATGTATGTGAGATACCTAGCCCGGAGCAGGAATATATATAGTTTGATAGTCTTTTAAGCGTTTCTTTTATTTTATATTGTATAAAAGTCACTTTAGAAAGGGAGCCCGTGTGTTGAGCTTTACCGCATGAATGCGCCCGTCTGAGTCAGTGGCGGTGGATGCGTCTGTTGCGTGAGAGTCTGTACGTGTGAGTGTGGGCAAGTCTGCGTGCGTTACAGGCAGTCCATTTTTCGCTTACATCATTAAAACAAGATGTCACAATTAATATAATAATAATAATAATACAAAGTATTTATATGGCGCATTTCTCATATTTATAACTCGATGCGCGGGCGAAAACAACCACACACACACACACACACACACACACACACACACACACCACACACACACCACACACACACCACACACCACACCACACCACACCACACACCACACCACACCACCACACACACCACACACACACACCACACACACACACCACACACACACACCACACACACACACAGAGTCTGCAGGCGTGAGGGGGGGGGGTGTACAGAAAACCGTAGAGATCACACGGAAAAAAGAGAGAGGTGAGTTTTTTACTTTGCTTTGAACTGTGTAAGGGGGAGGCATTTCTCAGCTTAGTCGGTAAAAAATTCAAAATTAAAGAAGCAGTACATCTGAAAGAGCGTTCACCGGCAGATTTGAGATGGTACTTTGGAACTTTGAGAAGTTTCTCTCCTGATGAACGCAGTGAGCGAGAGGGCTGGTCAGTGATCAGACTGGAGGAAAGGTATGGTGGAAGACTACCATTAAAGTGGCGGTATGCAAGGGTCGCAATCTTAAACTGTATGCGGGGTTGGATTGGAAGCCAGTGAAGGTCTTTGAGTATAGGGGTTACGTGGTCTCGTTTTCGCCTGCGCTTCACAAGCCTTGGGGCATTATTTTGAACTCGCTGACGGCGGCTAATCTGCTCAGATGGAAGACCAAAAAGCAGAGAATTGCAGTAGTCAAGACGGCTCGTGACTAAAGCATTCACTAACTTTGCAGTGGCAGATTCAGAAAGACTGTGTCGGACAGATGCGATGCGTCTCAGAGTATGAAGCACCACGACAGATTTCACCGACATACTCAAAGCCTTATCGAGCTTGACACCACGATATTTGACCGAAGACTGAAATGGAATATCTGTGTCATCTATGCGTAGAGACTCAGTGTGAATTTGTTGAAACCCGGGATGCTGAGCCAACGGGTAGTAACTGTTTTTTCTGGGTTTAACATAAATTTGTTACTGTCCATCCATGTCATGACATCGTCAACACAAGACTTGATGCCAGTTTCAACAGACTGAAATTCCCCAGGTGGACTACTCTGAGAGATTTCGGTGTCATCTGCATACTTATGATAAGAACACTGATGGCTGGAAATAACATCTGACAGCGGTTGTGAATACAACGTAAACAATGCAGGGCCTAAGACAGAGCCCTGAGGCACTCCAAACTCCAGAATGGAAGGTCTAGAGACACTGTCTTTTACACCTACAAACTGGTACCGATCGGAAACGTAAGATTCAAATCAAGAGAGAACCGCTTCACGCAGGCCAAAAGTGATTTCAAGCCTCTTCATGAGAATGGAATGGTCCAGCGTATCGAAAGCAGCGCTGAGATCCAACAGGACCACAAGGGAGACAAGTCTCTCATCTGCTTTACAAAGCAAGTCGTTCAGAACACTCAGCACTGCTGTCTCCACACTGTGACCTTTCCTATAGGCGGACTGATATACTTCCAACAGACCATTCATCTCTAAGTGTTCCAGGAGCTGTTGTAAGACAACTTTCTCCAGTACCTTAGAAATGAATGGTAGGTTGGATACAGGTCTGTAGTTTTTAAGGGTATTTCTGTCCAAGCCTGGTTTTTTATCAACGGGGTAACAACAACCTGTTTGAAAGATTTTGGAACAGTTCCGGTTGACAGAGACTTGTTTGCAATAGCAGCAATCAACGGTGCAAGATCGCTGATGCACTGCTTTTGGAAACAAGTCGAACAGGATCCAACATGCAACTTTTTGTTCGAGACTTTGCAATTATGGCAGTAATGTCGCTTTCTGTAACAGATTTGAACTTTGCAAAAGATGGACCATCATAAACAGTAAAAACGGGTGGATCGCACTGCTTAGCATCTAAGTTCTCGCGCAGCAGTTTGATTTTGTCAGTGAAAAAAATCACAAAATGTCTGCGGCAGTTCAGAAGAGGGGACATCAGCAGGAAGAGCAGTAGACTTGGGTTTTCCCAGCAGTTCATTTGACACTGAGAAGAACAGCTTGCTGGAAGAGGCAGCCGAGTCGAGCTTGTCCATGAGGAAATTATAAACGTGACTAGGTGATGCTGTGATCACTGTGAGTGCCACAGTGGTTGATTTTGTATTCCTACCCCCAAGTTGTTAAAATACACAAAATTAATTAAGAAAAAAAATACTAAAGTTATTCCATTTCATTTTGACCTCTCTTTACCTATTAAGTTTCAATAATGTGAGCAACAAGTGCAAGAAAATAAGGAAAATCGGCATCCTTTACGGTACGTTCGTGGCGAATGATAGCTTTTTCCCATTTAAAATTGCCGAATTGGGAAACGTACGTTGTTTCCGATGCCCTCAGAAATTTTGTATACAACCGATAGGTCTGTTTTTAGGTTTTTATTGGTTAGGATAGAGTACCGCAGTTACTCCCAACCTGATTTTATGATGCTGTGATGCATTTAGGGGCCACAGTGGCTGAATCTGTTGCCCTACCCCCCATTTTACCAGTACGCAAAGGAACGCAAAATGATCATAAAAACTGCTTACGTCATACTCCTGTGTTTAAATATTTTTTGGTTGCCAGTTTTCTTTTTTAAAAAAAGTATGCATATTGAGCGTAACAATTTGTGATCATTTCATTGATTTCAATGTGACCCCTCAATTTAATTGTAACTATTTTTAAATGGCTGGTCTTTTAGGTGATATTTTAACTAGCGTAAGGCGGGTCTAGTTAGGTCTCCCCTTTTCTTTTCATTTATTTTCGTCTAGAAATATGTACATATGAATATGCGTAATAAAGTTTCATGGTTCCTAACAGCCAAAACAATGTTATCAAAATACTTAGTTTCCACGTGTCCACCACGAGATCACCACTTCCACCCCCATTTTTTGCCTTCTTCTTCTGCAACGTTCAATTCCTTGATGGCCGTCTTTAAATCTTATATTGTTCTGGCTGCCAATAAGTCAGCTGTCAAGAGCTCGGAAGCATGTTTTCAGAGTTTGGTGTACAGGGGCGTGTCTTCTGTCAGAACTGCTAGCGGACCGCTTCTCTGTATGGACAGGTCTGGAGAATGTGCTAAGGAGACTGATTGTCTACGCCACATTCGCATTGGGCTGTTTCCGCATGACCCAGTCTCACTAGGTGAGTCCAGAGTGCGTAGATGGAAGATGGTGGCCTGGCTCTCCCTGTTCAGCTTGTTGATGTGTCTGCCCATGGGCTGCAGCCGCCATTCTGCTGTTGCCAATCACTTTGTTGCTGTATTGTCTTGGTTTCTTTACAGGAGGTTGTGATATTGAGTTAGTCTGTCGCCTGCTTTGGCCAGGCTCTCAGACTCTTCATTCCCAGCTACTCCAGAATGCACTGGAATCCACTGCAGCACTATTTTGTGGACAGGGCATCCAGTCTATCTTGGAGCTTCCTGGTGAGGAGATCAGTGGATCAAGCTGCTGCCTTACCCTAGCTAATGCTCTGCTGCTGTGTTGTGCACCTGCAGATCTGTACGATAGTTGGAGCTGCTGCCGCCAGCTGGTAAGGAGAGGGAGGTAATAGATGTACACGCCACTTCTTTCGTTCCGCACGGCGTCTTGTGCGGACCCGCCTGTGTAGATGTGAGCACGGCTGCCGTGAGGGTAGTGCTTGTGCATAATCTCCAGCAAGATGGCTTTGTCCAGTGCCGCGCCCTTTGGCAAAGAGTCCTGGAACATCCTTTATGTTGTCTAGAATGTACAGGCATCCAAAGGGAGCTTTTCACACATCTTTGGGCTTGGTTCCAGGACGTCAGTTTTAGCCCTTTGCAGGACCTTCAGTTGGCGGTTCAGACTTTGGCGTTTCTGACGGTTCTTGGTCTGCTCCTATAATCTCCAATGCTGTCGGTGTTTAGTAAGTCTCTTCATCGTGTGTCCTCGCGCTGGGACCATATGGCTTTGAGGCGCGCCCCCCTGGGGGTCCCTCGCGAGAGGGGTGCACCGAATGAAATAAGGTGCCGTGAACCAACATGGTCTAAGGGAAGGAGACCCGACAGAAAACCCCTGGTCCTCCTAGTAAGGGGGTTGGGCGTGGGGGGTAGCTTCCCCATCCTGCAAATAAGGAAATAGCTACAGAAACGCCGACGGATAGACAAACAGCAATTCCTTTCCTGAGGAGGAAGGTTCTTCTACCAAAAGATTTATGACGTCGTGTGGTGAAAGCCGGAAGTCTTCGGAAGCCACAGGACCGAGCCGCCTCTCTCTATCCAGGGACACAATCATGGGCACATGGAATGTCAAGACCATGTACCAGAGCGGTAAGGCCGCCCAGATAGCAGCGGAAATACGAAAGTACAACCTTTCCCTGCTAGGTATCAGTGAAGCCAGATGGACGCAGTCTGGGCAGAAAAGGCTGTTAAGTGGGGAGATGATTCTGTATTCAGGTCATGAAGAGGACAATGCCCCCCATACAGAAGGTGTAGCATTCATGCTGTCACCAGTGGCACAGAGAGCGCTGATGGGCTGGGAACCTCTTGGGCCAAGAATTATCACAGCAACCTTTAGAACCAGGAAAAAGATTAAACTCAACGTCATCCAGTGTTATGCGCCCACTAATGACAGTGACGAGGAAGAGAAACAAGAGTTCTACGACCGACTCCAGAGTGCTGTTGACAAATGTACGGAGCGAGACATCACCATCGTCATGGCCGATTTTAATGCCACAATAGGAGAGGACAACACCAGATATGAAGAGGTGATGGGGAGACAGGGACTAGGGGAGATGAGTGAGAACGGGGAGAGGTTTGTAGACTTTTATGCTCTAAACAGACTTGCCATTGGAGGCAGCATCTTCCCACACAGAAGAATACGCAAAGCAACTTGGGTTTCACCTGACCATACTACAGAGAACCAAATAGACCATATCTGCATTAGCAAGAAATTTAGAAGATCCCTTCTAGATGTTCGAGTGAGGAGGGGAGCAGATGTCGCCTCAGACCACCATCTGCTCACCTTAAGAATAAAGCTCAAGTTAAAGAAAAACCGCACAGAGACAACAAGAAGACAGCGCTATAATGTAGGCCTCCTGAGAGAGACTGGAGTGAGAGAAGAGTTCAAACTAGTGCTGTCCAACCGGTTTCAAGCGTTACAGGAGCTAGTAAACGAAGAGGTGGCGGTCACCACAAAGCAGCAGTGGAAGGCAGTTAGAGAGGCGCTGAACTCAACCTGCAAAGACACTGTAGGGTTCTGGAAACACCATCACAAGGACTGGCTGTCGGCACAGACCTTGAAGAAGATAGAAGTGAGGAAGCAGAAGAAAGCATTGTCAACAACAGTCGCACGAGAGCAGCCAAAGCAAGGGCAAAGGAGGAATACTCGGAAGCCAACCGCGAGGTGAAGAGGAGTATCAGGGCAGACAAGAGGGCCTATGCAGACAGCCTGGCAGCAGAGGTAGAAAAGGCAGCAGGCAGCGGCAACATGAAACAGCTCTACGACATTACCAGAAGATTGTCATGTAAGTATGGCCATACAGAAAGACCAGTAAAGGACAAAGAAGGCAAGCCTAATGCAGACAGAGCAGACCAACTCGACAGATGGGCCGAGTATTTTGAAGAGTTACTGAACAGACCCACCCCACCCGACCCTCCAGACATCTAGCCAGCAAAGACTGACCTACCCATCAGCTGTGACAGACCCAGCCGGGAAGAGATCAGAAGAGCAGTGGCATTTTTGAAGAACGGCAAAGCAGCAGGGCCAGATGGCATCCCAGCGGAGGCTCTGAAAGCAGACCTAGAGACAACAGTAGAGCTGCTGTATCCACTGCTTGGAAAGATCTGGGAAGAGGAAGTGATGCCGGCTGACTGGAAGGAGGGATACCTAATCAAGCTTCCCAAGAAAGGCGACCTCAGCAAGTGTTCCAACTACAGAGGAATCACCTTGCTGTCAGTACCAGGAAAGCTCTTCAACAGGATCATCCTGGAGAGAATGAAGAGCTCCGTCGACCCCCAGCTGACAATGACAATGACAATGATTCTTTGTTTTACAACGGTGAAAGTTTTGACTGGCACAACCATTTTTCGAACTTGCCGTTGAAAAAAAATTGAGAGAAATGATTTAAAAACAAAACAAAACAACAACAAAAACGTGCACACACACACGCATACACACACACGCGCATGCACGCACACACTGAGTAATACAGGGTCGCAGTGAAAGTATTAAGATAATGAAGTGAGGTAATTGAAAATACTGGCTCTAAAATACGAAAGGGTTGTTGATGTTGTAACTTTCCTAGGCAAAGTGTTCCACAGGCTATGGCCTGAGAACGCTAAACTTGTCTTGTAGAGATCGATTCTAGGTCGTGGTACAATAATGAATTGCCTTGATCTTGAGTACGTTGGTGATGGAAAGGAAAATAGTTTCTTAATATAATCAGGCATTTTTGCTATTCAATGTTTTGAACATAATTATTCCCTTATTGTACATTAAATGATTTTTCAGAGGAAGAATCTCCAAGGTTTTCAATTTATTATTGGTAGTTGAGTTAGGGTCAGGTAGGATAAGTTTTACGGCTCTACGATGAAGAGAGTTCAGTCTTTTTAACTAGACCTCGCTTGCTCCATCCCACACTGTAGAAGCATAGTCGGTATGTGACCTGATGTGGGCGTTAAAGAACAGTTTACGTGTTTCTACATCAGTGATATATTTTAATTTGGCTAACATGTAAAGTTTATTTGATATTATGTTGCATATGTTAGTAATATGACACTGCCATTTAAACTGGTTATATACAGTATCACCGAGAAGACGATGTTCTGTTACTTGACTGATGGGTTTTCCTTGAAGAGACAAGCTGAGTGAGAGAGAGCCGAGCTGGTGAGATACCAGCAAGCAGGATTCAGAGAAAAAAAAACGTTCATGTACAGACCAGATCGCCACTCTCCGCATCATCGTGGAACAGTCTCTGGAGTGGAGCTCCCCGCTGTACGTCAACTTTGTGGATTACGAGAAAGCATTTGACAGCGTGGACCGAGAGACTTTGTGGAAACTCCTACGACACTACGGTGTACCCGCAAAGCTCGTCTGCCTGATCAAGAGCAGCTACAATGGCATGACACGTCGCGTGATCCACGAAGGGCAGTTCACCAGGGAGCTCCAGGTCAGAACCGGCGTCAGGCAGGGGTGTCTGTTGTCTCCGTTCCTCTTCCTACTGGCCATAGACTGGGTCATGAAGAGGACCACTGAGCAGAGAAGAAGCGGAATACAGTGAACACTGTGGACACCGCTTGACGACCACGATTTTGCAGACGACTTGGCTTTACTAGCCCACACTCATCAACAAATGCAGGACAAGACCACGAGGCTTGCTGACATCTTGTCCCAAGTGGGCCTCACCATCCACAAACAGAAAACAAAGACAATGAGGCTGAACGCAACCAGGAAAGAACCAGTCTTGCTTGCTGGCACCCCGTTGGAGGAGGTAGAGTCCTTCGCCTATCTCGGGAGCATCATCGACAAAAAAAGGCGGCACTGATGCAGATGTCAGAGCACGAATCGGTAAAGCAAGAGCAGCCTTTCTTCAGTTGAAAAAAAGTGTGGAGTTCCAGAGAGCTGTCACAACACACCAACGTCCGAATTTTCAACGCAAACGTAAAAGCAGTTCTCCTATATGGAGCAGAGACTTGGAGGTTGACAAAAACCACAGTCAACAGAGTACAGATCTTCATAAACAGTTGCCTTAGAAGAATCTTGAAAATCCACTGGCCAGAGAAGATCAGCAACGTCAGACTCTGGGAGAGAACAGAGCAGATAACAACAGAGAATGAAATTGGGCGAAGAAGATGGGGATAGATTGGTCACAGTCTGAGAAAGCCAGTTTCCAGGATCACTAGGCAGGCATTGTCATTGAACCCCCAGGGAAAGAGGATTGATTGATTGATTGTACATTGTTTAACGTCCCGACAGCAACAAGGCTTTCTCAGGACGTGCCTGCACTGCTTGTGAAAAAATAAAAAAAATAAACAGAACATTGAATGTATGTCGCCAGCCGGTCAAATACGTTAAATAAACCTATCACATGGAGCCTAAATAAAGCTAAGACCATTTAGCAACACACATCCAATATCAAGAGCTACAGGCAGTGCAGACAGTAGGGAGAGTTTTAAAAAGGCAAATACAGGTGAATGGACAAAGGGTAGACAGAAACACATGCCCCAGAATAGAGAGAAAACCCCACCCTGTGGGGCTGACCAGGGTGACCCTGGGAACTAAAAAATACCTAACCCCACCCAAGTCCCCCAGGGCAGACCCGGGTGGGGGCCATGGAAAGAGGAAAAGAGGAAAAGAGGCAGACCGAGAAACACCTGGCGTCGAGACCTCCAACAGACATCAAGAGACTGGGAACCACCTGGAGTAAAATCGAAGGAGAAGCACAGGACAGGAGTCGCTGGAGGTCTCTCGTCGACGGCCTATACCCTGGGAGGGGTGACAGGCGTAAGTAAGTAAGTTCATCGTGTGTGCTGTTCTGCGTTCCAGTGGTTCCAATGTCCTCCATTTCCTAAATTGGGGTGCTCCAGATGGCTCTAAGAATGTCACTACATCATGAGAATCACCCATGTTCTGCACCTTGTCAAGCCTGACTTTTTTGGTTTTGCAGGCAGTGTTTCATATTGTTGATGTATCTTGGTACCGCACTACTGGTCTGACCGAGGTGGTGTTTGCTTGCGCTAGGATGCTGTAATTTGCGTCAATGTGGTCGCCACCAGTTTCTTCATCAGTGACTTTTTTTTTCGCAGCTGTAGCTTCCATGGCTTCGGTGTGAGGACTCCACGTAAATCCATTAATTTATTTATTGCCAGTAAAGTTGACCTGTCTCTCTTTGGTACTTAAAGGTCTACAGTTTCAAGGTGACCTCTTCAATCTGATTGAAAGAGATGGTCTAGCTCAGTTTGAATGGCCATCTTTCAGTCCAGCTGCTGACTCTACTGGCAGCATCCTGGATTCTGCAGGATGCTATTTCTTTATATTCTGCTGCGCTCCACACTGCAAAGTCATCGGCCTGGAGGATGTTCGAGACGAACCTTGGTACTGCTGTACTGATGTTATTGTACTGATGATACCAAGAACAGCATCAGACACAACATCTCCCTGAGGTACACCTTCCCCGAGTTTCATAAGACTGCTGAATGTGCTGACGGTAGAAGCTTCAGCGGCAACCCCTGTTAAACATGCCTTAACTAATAAGAATTACAATTAAATTGATGGGTCACATTGAAATTAATGAAATGATCACAAATTTGTATGCTCAATATGCATACTTTTTTTAAGAAAGCTGGCAACAAAAATATTTAAACAGAGGAGTATGACATAAGCAATTGTTATGATCATTATTTTTGCGTTCCTTTGCGTACTGGTAAAATGGGGGTAGTGCAGCAGATTTAGCCACTGTGGCCCCTAAATGCATCACAGCATCATAAAATCAGGTTGGGAGTAACTGCGGTACTCTATCCCAACCAATAAGACCTAAAAATAAAAAAATAAAAAAAAAATAAAAAAGATCTATCATTCACACTTGTATACAAAATTTCTGAGGGCATCGGAAACAACGTACGTTTCCCAATTCGGCAATTTTAAATGGGAAAAAGCTATCATTCACCACATGCCGACTTTCCTTATTTTCTTGCACTTTATGCTCATATTATTGAAACTAATTGGTAAAGAGAGGTCAAAATGAAATGGAATAACTTTAGTACTTTTTTCTAATTAATTTTGTGTATTTTTACAACTTAGGGGTAGGGATACAAAATCAACCACTGTGGCACTCACAGTGATCACAGCATCACCTAGTCAAGTTTATAATAATTGTGACATCCTGTTTTAATGATGTAAGCCTGAAAATGGACTGCCAGTGCTCTAGAAAATGTCTGAAGGCATCTGACACATTATGTGTGTCTTATTTTGCGATTTCACGGAAATGGCCGTTTACTGGGTGCACAAATACCTTCACTGTGAGCCAGAGATTCAATATTTTTCATTCTGTTTTTTGCAGAGGACGCAGAAGGGGTGTCGTAACAAAATGTTGCCTTATTTGAGCTTCTGGAATGAATTCTGATTTATTTAGAGGAAATGTTTCTCAACCTCATTTTAGCATCCTCGAAGAGCGTAAATGGGGGGGGGGGGGGGGTACATCGGTTATATCTTTGGTGTGTTCCTAAGGATTTTAGGGGAACATGGCTTAAATTAATCATCTCAGGACATACTAAGATACACTTTGAAACCAATCTTATTGAGTACTTTGGGGGGGGGGGGGAATGGGGGGGGGGGTGCACGCTAGCCAGGTCTGGCTTATGGGGCATCTCTGTTTCCGACAATATTTGATTATAGGAAGACAGTCTGTGGCTACGCCAGCCCACACGGAACGTGAAACTGGCGCCATGTGTGTCAGTGATTGTGCTGATCGGGGGGATAGGGTGGGTTGGCGGTGGAGCGCGATGAATCAGAAGGATAAGCTTAAAAAATAGTAACAACTCTGAACGTTCCTAAAGAAAATAGCATGTGAGCTCACAACAAATCGGTACACTTTGGGATGAAATCTCATCTTTTTCTTTTCTTTATTTTTTCTTTTTATTCGTTTTTTTTTTTTAATTTATTTATTTTTAAATATTTTATTTATTTATTTATTTATTTTAGGGGGGGGGGGGGCGCGAGAGGGGGCTTTGGATAATAGTTTATTTGTAGGGGGTAATGTTGTTTTTGACATTGCAATTCCCAGTAGAACTTGCAAGCAAATGAAGACTTCAATGTTAATACAGGTATTTTTCACTCTGATTTCCAGAACATTTTGAGGTTATGCCGTAACATCGCAGATGGTCACCGATGTCAAGAGAAGATTATGACAGACCATAAATGGAATATCCTCTCCAAGACTGTCGACCAGATGCTTAGCCGGTTTAACCCCACTGTGCCGTACTGTTTACAGTACAAGCGGGTTAAGTTTCGAGGTATGCGGTGTTGTCACGCTGGTCACGCTTTCCTGGGAGCAGGCGTTGTCCGGATGCGTCACCTTGGATCTTGGTCACTCAGTCCAACCTTGCCAACAGCAGAGACACATTCTCAAGATTTCTTGCAGTTGCAGATGCTCGTGAGAATGTTATGGGGATTTGTTTCTTTTTGTCAACGGGGAGGGGGAGGGGGGGTAGTTAGTTATTTGGGTTTAACGCCGAGCAGGCGACTAAAGCCATCTCACGGCGGGGGGGGGGGGGGGGGGGGGGGGGGATTATTTTCGTCTGTGAATTTAAACGACGAGGCTGGTCATTGGGCCCAAAGTTACTGCTGAAAACTCTCAGTTAACTCATTCTATTCCAGACACACCACAGCAAGATAAAGATCGACCATGATAGTTCAAGGGTGATGCCAGAATAGCTTGGCGCCTATGGGCGCCAAGCTATTCTGGCATCACCCTTGCACTATCATGGTCGACCTGTGTCCTGCGCTGCAACGCAGTCTTCAGAGGACGACTTCAGAATTTGGGGATTTCGGTCTTGGGGTAGAATGAGTTAATGCGAACATATTCGAAGCTTGTGCAAGAGCGCAGAGGCTCATGACAATACAATACAATACAATACTATTTTATTAATCCCTCATGGGGAAATTCACTGTCTGCCCATACAACACATGTCATCATCATGGAATCCATGTCTCTCGTTGGTACGGACCAGAGGTCAGTTGCATGAGTGAGCTTAGTCCTTGCTTAGTGGCTGGTGCAGGACTAAGCTCGCTCATGCAACTGGCCCCCGTCTCTATTTACAGTACTTATACGTTGCTCCGCAGACGGCGGAATTCACTGGAGTTATGTCAGTGACTGTTACACTGCTACTCGCACGTGCGGCCCTCCAGGGGTTTAGAGGTGACAGGTGCTCGGGATGAGGCCCACTTCGTTACGGTGCCTTTAACAAACTACAGAGCTACACCAGTTCTTCAACTACGCTTAGCGAAGAAACACAACCAAAAAATTGTAGCTCTGTGGCGTGCGTCAATAAACCACCCTGCCATTTCATTCAATTCCTTTGATTCAATAGACATATAGAAACAAGGTTACCATCCGTGTGCCAATCTGTGATTTTGACCTTACGGCACCAGGCGACAATGTCCAAAATCACAGACCAGTGAATGTTCTTGGCGTACGGTTGCAATGTTAAAGACAGGTCCAGTGTGTTGAATAATTGTCCAGCCGCTCGAAATCAGTCACGCAGCTAAGCCCACTGCACCCGCAATAGGCATTGATTCTTATGGTCCCTGCAGCTGCCTCTTGCTGAATAGCTGCTCTCCATTGAGGGGGATTAGTCCGCGTTAAATGTGTGACTTCTGGACCGTCACGTAAACTGATCTAGGTGACACCTCAATGTTTGGACGTGACGGAAAACACTCGTGTCTTAATGTGCTCGACCGATCCTTATGGACAACGGTTTGATTCACGTCTAATCTGGTCATTTACGCATTTGGCAATGTTATGTTGCTGTCAACCAGTGTTTGCATTCACATCAGTGTGAATACATTGTGTCGAGAAATGCTGCGTGTTACAGCGCATCTACAAGGTGTCGAAGAGTGGTGTCAGTGTTATGGCCAGCTGATCGAATTAAATCAAGTATATAAATGGTGATATCAAACTAGAAGATGTGGTGTCAGAGCTAAATCAGGCAATGTGTGAGAGGTTTTGAAAGATTATTGTGTGTTAGAGATTGCAATCTGGTCGGCTTAATATCAACAAATTATATACTTGATTAAATGAATGCAGTCAGCTGACTGCATTCGTTGTAATGAAGTATGTAATTTGTTGGTACCAAACCAACCAGCTTGTTGTTTCCACGGAGATTAACGTTGCAAAACCTCACACTTACAGTAAATTAACTAAATACATGTATCTTGAACAATGAAATCTGCAGTGCAGGACAGGGGCATGTGGACATTGCAAATTAGGGGCTTCCCAATGCGCAAAAGGCCGCCAAGCCGATGTCGGCCGCCGTTGGCCCGCGCACGACTAGCGGCCGGCCGTGCGCGGGTCAACGGCGGCCGACGTCGGCCCGATTGCCTTTTGCGCATTGGGTTGTAGATTTCCTGCCTGAAAAGTGTCACAACGCCGTCAGCAATAAACGCTAGTAATGATTGTTTTATGCATGTCTGCATAAGAATCTAAAAGGTTCTTTTGCTTCTATACATTTTTTTAAATTTGATTTTTTTTTTTTTTTTTTTTTTTTTTTTTTGGGGGGGGGGGGGGGGGGTGGCAGTTCGAAACAAACTGATTAAAATCCAAGGCAACGATATGAAATGTAGACATGCATAATAAAACGTGCAGGGTGAGTGCTGCTACAGATACAACAATGTGAAAAGAATAATTTATCGTTAAACTTTTTTAAAGCCCGAATGGCCTACCACACACAACTATAGAATGTGACAAATGTTATAGAAAAAGGCGAGCGATAAGAATTTCCTTCGCTGCCATGAGTGCCTGGATACACATTCAGCGACAAAACTGTTAAAAGTACCATTGTCAGCAACCAGCAATAGAAAATATTATCTCATGCTTTCAGTTTCCTAAAGCCACGGTCGCTCAACGCACTTGAAAGGAAAATATCCTGTGTGCCTAAGAAGGATATTGTTATTGTGAAAATCACTATTGCAGATTCATAAAGCTGCAGAAAATTTGGAACCGTTCCAAAATCTTTCAAACATGCTGTTGTTACCCCGTTGCTAAAAAAAAAACAGGCTTGGACAGAAATACCCTGAAAAAATCACGGACCTGTATCCAACCTACCATTCATTTCTAAGGTACTGGAGAAAGTTGTCTTACAACGGCTCCTGGAACACTTAGAGATGAATGGTCTATTGGAAGTGCATCAGTCCGCCTATAGGAAAGGTCACAGAGTGGAGACAGCAGTGCTGAGTGTTCTAAATGACTTGCTTTGTAAAGCAGATGAGAGACTTGTCTCCCTTGTGGTCCTGTTGGATCTCAGCGCCCCTTTCGATACGCTGGACCATTCCGTTCTTATGAAGAGGCGTGAAATCACTTTCGGCCTGCGTGAAACGGTTCTCTCTTGATTTGAATCTTACTTTTCCGATCGGTACCAGGTTGTAGGTGTAAAAGACAGTGTCTCTAGACCTTCCATTCTGGAGTTTGGAGTGCCTCAGGGCTCTGTCTTAGGCCCTGTATTGTTTACGTTGTATTCACAACCGCTGTCAGATGTTATTTCCAGCCATCAGTGTTCTTATCATAAGTATGCAGATGACACCGAAATCTCTCAGAGTAGTCCACCTGGGGAATTTCAGTCTGTTGAAACTGGCATCAAGTCTTGTGTTGACGATGTCACGACATTGATAGACAGTAACAAACTTATGTTAAACCCAGAAAAAACAGAGTTACTACCCGTTGGCTCAGCATCCCGGGTTTCAACAAATTCACACTGAGTCTTTACACATAGATGAAACCGATATTCCATTTCAGTCTTTGGTCAAATATCTTGGTGTCAAGCTCGATAAGACTTTGAGTATGCAGGATCATGACTACGGTGAAATTCTATTTACATTACACTTGCAATTACATGAATACACAGACACACTCACATACATGTGTATTTGTGACACCTTAACTTGTTTTCAACTTGCTTCAGCTTCATAGTGACTCTCTGAGACACATCGCATCTGTCCGACAGTCTTTCTGAATCTGCCACTGCGGCAAAGTTAGTGAATGCTTTAGTCAAGAGCCGTCTTGACTACTGCAATTCTCTGCTTTTTGATCTTCCATCTGAGCAGATTAGCCGCCGTCAGCGAGTTCAAAATAATGCCGCAAGGCTTGTGAAGCGCAGGCGAAACCGAGACCACGTAACCCCTATCCTGAAAGACCTTCACTGGCTTCCAGTCCAATCCCGCATACAGTTTAAGATTGCGACCCTTGCATACCGCCACTTTGATGGCAGTCTTCAGTCATACCTTTCCTCCAGTCTAATTACTTACCAGTCCTCTCGCTCACTGCTTTCATCGGGAGACAAACTTCTCAAAGTTCCAAAGTACTATCTCAAATCTGCCGGTGAACGCCCTTTCGGAAGTACTGCTCCTTTAATTTGGAATTCCTTACCGACTGAGCTGAGAAATGCCTCCCACCTTACGCAGTTCAAAGCAAAGTTAAAAACTTACCTTTTCTCGCAAACTTCGTGTAATCACTACGGTTTTCTGTAAACCCCTCCCCCCCCCCCCTCCCGCAGACTGTGTGTGTGTGTGTGTGTGTGTGTGTGTGTGTGTGTGTGTGTGTGTGTGTGCGTGCGTGCGTGCGTGCGTGCGTGCGTGCGTGCGTGTGTCGTTTTCGCCTGCTCATTGAGTTATATTATAAATATAAGAAATGCGCCATAAAAATACCATGTATTATTATTTATTATTATTTAAAAATCTGTACAGCTCAGTAATAATGTTTGTTTACACCGAAAGTGGTTTGCATTAGATATGACCAGGCCACACACACACATTCCGCTATATATGCCCAACTAAATCGTCCTTCACACCTGTACAATATTGTTTGTTTGCTTGTTTGTTTGCTTTTCTTTGTGTGTTTCTTTGTTTGTTTATTTCGTTGTGTTTCTAAGTTTGTTTATTTTGTGTCGTTCTAAGTACTTTTCTAGCGTTGTTCTTCAAAAGCCCGAAGAGTGATCTCTGTCACCCGCACGGTCGCTAGCCATCGATGTCGTTTACTTACGTGACCTCTCCATCCAAACAACGAAAGACCCTCAGGCTGACGAGGGCCCGAGGACCTTTGCTTTACTTCTTCATCTGGTTTCATTCTCTGACTCCATTTGTCGCTTGTGAAAAAATTACTTATTTATTGTATTCTTGGCAGACAGCGAAGTTACAACTCCTTTGAGATTGGATGGGTTAAGTGTGGTTAAGACCCTATGCCGGGAAAGGCATCTTTACGTTTTATTTTTCATCTATTACCGAGTGTATTTATGCGTTAAGGGGTGCAAAAGGATCGATCAGGATAGTCTAAGTGTACAGCTGACAAACTGGCGCTCTGACAAACGACTTTCAGAGTGATCAGGCACTACACTTTTTGGGTTACAGCAGAACCTGCTTTAATTGATCACCCCGAGAGATGCCCTGTCATTAAAGATCATCATTTGGTGTGTAGGGGTGCTCTGGATAGAGGTAGTACCTTTGCTGTTCGGCAGCTGCGTCCTACATGGGACGGACGGGCATCACTGGTCCTCATCCATCTCCTTAATCTCTCACGTGCTGGCTCCAAGCGCCACACCCTGGCAAACCACCTCAGCTGGTGGGCTAAACCACGCGAGGGGGTGGTGTTCACATTGCACCACTAGGCGGATGAGCTGTTTCTGACAGCCAACGGCTAGAGGACGGAGGAGATCAGGTTGGATCCAACGGCCAAATGTGGGGGAGTAAACCCTTCAAATCAGGAGTGGAGCCCCGAAGGCAGACAGCTGCCTGTATTCACGCACTGTTCTGGCAGCTCCTGCAGCCAAACTGGTGCCATACGTACTGCTTTGCATTCCTTTGGATACATCAGCGAGGCCGAGAGGGGGATCTTGACGACTGGGCATCCCAGGATCTCCATACATTTCGCCCAGGCTTGCGCACTGGAGAGGTCACTCCAGTGACTGACCCAGCAAGCGCATATTCCATTGTCTTCCGAGACAGGATGCCGAACTGACATTGGTGGCTGTAGCCAGCTCAATGGTGGTCTTTATTGATACGTAACATTTTGTCTTTCTAAAAGGAAGCTTATTATCTTTTAAGACCACCCCATTTCGTGCAACAACAACAAAAAAAGCTGGTTGTTCACGCATTCAGCCCCGACGCACTACAGCAGGAGATGGATCGACCATAATAATTCAAGGGTAGTGCCGTATTAGTTGGTGTTCTCAGGCGCCATCTCCTGGAACTGGTACATAGTTGTGAAGTGACACTTCTAAAATTTCGGAAATGCAGTCTTGGGGTTAAATGGGTTAAAGGCAGTTCAACCGTAGGCCTACTATGCCGGTCGAACCATATCACGCGGAAAACAATTCAAGTCCACTTGATCTTCATAGCATCCTAAGCAGGACGAGGTCCTCCTACAGTTTCCCCTGCTCTTTGTCCGCTAGCACGCTCGGCTACCCTATCACCCCGAATGACACAAGGTTGGCGCGAAATCGGACGCCGTGTTGCACGCGCTGATGCACGCGCCACGAGGCCGCCACGTGCGGTCCGCCTCACGCGACAGGAGGCACAGGAGTGAAGAGGACGGTACTCGAACACGTATCGCAGTCCATGGAGTTGTGTATGAAATTGCATCTTCCTCTCTTACTGTCTTTATTAGTCTGAAAGACAACAGTGTTTGTTCAAGTTTTGGGGTTGTTTATTTTTTGTTGTTGTTGTTAATTCGCCGGTTGGTTGGTTGTTTGATTGGTCAATACTTTCTGGAACATCTATACACTGGAATATATATACTATCAGAGGCCATATAACATGACTGTTTGTAATCGTACAGAACCACATATCGTAAGGGCATGCAAGAACTTGCGTCATACAAGTAGTTTGTTGTTATTGTTGTTGTTTTTAATTTTTTATCCGGTGATGAGCAATGCTAATAAGTGTATAATTACATACTTTAATTTTCATGGAGAATATCCTCTCCCCCCCCCCCCCACCCCCCACCCCCCACCCTCTTTTTGCTCACTGCGCCACATCATTATTTGAAATAACATACAGCGATTGCTAGAGCGTGTGCTGATCCTATTCAAACTACACAGTGGCGTAGGAACACCAACCCCCCCCCCCCCCCCCCAGCCCAGCCCCAGTATTTTCGGAGAATGTTATTTCCTTTTTTAGGGGGGGGGGGGGTTGGAGGAAAACATTTTTTGGAGAAAAAAAGTAACATTATTATAAATCGTGTATTTGTATTTGTTACTTTGAGAACAAAATATATTTGGAGAAGAAATCAGAATGTTTTGATTGTTATGTTTTATTATTTAGAGATTATTTATATCTCCATGCGCCCCTCCCCTCGCCACACACACACACACACACACACACACACACACACACACACACACACACACACACACACACACACACACACACCTCCCCATCTCAGTCACCGGCCCTACCCCACAATGAAAAATATATTCCTACGCCACTGCTACAATACCGACAACAGACACTAAGTGAATAACTAAGTGTATGTACCAGTACCGCACAACCAATTTGTAGCTAACTTCAAGAGATCTGCGGCACCGCGGCAAACGAAAGTCAGTGCAATCCTGACACAGTCTGCACCGGACCCCTCATTTTCATGATTAGTATATATGTAAATTGATCCAGAAAGGTGAACAGATTCTCATGAGCCGTCATAAAACAGTACGGGGATCTATGTGTCTTACACAGGACCTTGTTCGCGGCGCTTGCACTGGTCACAGTAACGTGATAAGTAAAACGATTAGTGCTGCATTGTGCTTAATTGACAAAGCCAACCGCAGCAATCAGGACAAACTAAGCAAAGTGACCAACAACCCTTTGGCACAATAGAACGGGCACTGAAACAACCCGCGCCGACAAGAGTATCACCCTCTTGGTATTTGCTCGCCACTCTTACCCCCCCCCCCCCCCCACCCCCTCTCCCCTCCCTCCCTCAAACAAAATAAAATAAATAAAAAATAAAATTCGCCGGTCTATATATTCTGCTACCCTTTGCCTGAGGCACACAGGTTAAAACTTGATCTGCAAGATTCATAGATCGTCATGAGCCCCCGTATAGCGGGGGCTCATGAAGATCTATGAATCATGCAGACGATGGGTGTACGCATAACAAATCACGTGGTAAATCCGCCCTCGGGACTGAGTACAGCGTGTGCCGACTATGTAAAATTCCGATCTTTTTAGCTAAAGCAGCCGAGAAAAGTCGGAGTATAAAAACGCCGCGAAGAAATATGTAGGCCTAGTGGACGATCGCGGCATGCCGCGTCGCGGTAGTTCTAGTTCATTGCGTATACTCAGCAATTAACGGCAACATGGAAAGAAGATAAACTGGCCAATTAATGAGCACACCAAAAGCAAAGGCGGATCTTGGAGGGTCAAGTTCCAGACAACCTCCCGACCATCCCTTGGCAAGACTGATAGCGCAACAAATACATGTAAACAAAAAAATTCAATGTTGCGAGAGTTCAGGCACGCTGGCGGCTCGAATATGATCCAATACACCCTACCCCCCCCCCCCTACTCCCTACCCAACACGTCCACCCCATTCCCACCCCCTGTATTTTGATCTATTGGCCAGTGGACTGGCTCTTCTTCTCCCTTCTCAGACCCCCACCCAAGGCGCCAAGCTAATCTGGCACTACCCTTGCATTTTCATGGTCAATCCATCTGCTGCTGTGGGGCGTCGGTGCTAAATGGGTCAAGGACAGGGAAAGGGGTAGGGGTAATGTGTGAGGCGCGGACAGACAATGAGGCTTTCAGTCTCCCTTTTTATCACATTTTTCTTTTTCTCTCCATGTCAGTTGCAATGGTGGGATTTGAGCCCACTGTCAAACGTGTTGTGCTTACGCGGGGACTTATGGCTCGTGCCGCGCGCTCGCAAAACCTGGTCTGTGCGCGTGTGTGGCACGCGTTGAAAGCCTCTCTCCTAACTAATCAACAAGTACACACAGAGGTGAAAAGACTTAAGTTTCGCTTACAGCTGACAAAAATAGTAACTCTAGTTATGAATTGTGGGTTGTAAAGAAATAGATTGTAAGTTTTGTATTCAGTGAAACTGTGGTTGTAACACATAATCGGCCTCTGACCGAGCCCTACACGTGTCGCGGCTAAACACAATTAAAAATAAATTGCCAAAACCGTCACCCGAACCTCTCTATTTTGGAGGCAACCGTCACGTACGGTTCTCTGCATCATGTGCTAATCACTGATATGAACCTGAAGAGAAATGTCCGTTTCCTCATCGGACATCGGGTAATATCAGTGGCGTAGGAACCGAGAGACGGGTTGGGGGGCGGGGGGTGCGCGAGTACCCCATGCCCCGCCACCCCCGCCCCTCCACCCGAATTTTTTTGACAAAAATAAAATCAGTCAACTTCGCTTATAAGAAGCTCGGCTCTAACAAAATCGGATATAACAAGTCTTTAGGGGAGGTCCCGTCCAAACACGCTGTTTGTCTTTGTAAAATTCAGCCGCTTATAAGAAGATCGGATATAACAAATCTCTTCTTTGTATTTTCAGTCCCCGCAGCGCTGTCGACTTCACTTATAACAAACTGCTACCTTATCAGCTGCCGCAAACTTAACAGGAAAAAGCTTCTGCTTTCCCAGCTTTTGCATGTTTTCGTTTACCTGCTTAAAGCTGGCTATCCAGTGTGCAAAGGCCATGGGGCCGACGACGGCCCCATGGCCTTTGCGCATTGGGTTGGGTTGGGTATGTATTGAGATACTGCTGATTTGTGGGTTTCGCTAGAGTTTGTGTGTGTGTGTGTGTGTGTGTGTGTGTGTGTGTGTGTGTGTGCGTGCGTGCGTGCGTGCGTGCGTGCGTGCGTGTGTGTGTGTGTGTGTGTGTGTGTGTGTGTGTGTGTGTGTGTGTGTGTGTGTGTGTGTGTGTAGAACGTTACGAGCTTGTAATTTTGCACTTTCACGTGAAGATTCTATTTCTACAAGTACTAGTCCTTTTGGTCATGGCCTACTACTAAAAAAGTCGGCTGTGATCAACGGCAGGGACTTGGTTGGTTTGACATCAGCATTGTATACATTTAACCAGCTTTTTTTCTGTCACTGAAGTCCTCTTCAGTCTTGCAGACTTTGTTTCATGTAGAATGTCTTGTGTAGGAACAGCTATGGCCTGGTATAACTACGCCTGTTAAGTATAACAGGGTTTGCCAAAGCGCAAAAGGCCATCGGGCCTACGTAGGCCCGATGGCCTTTTGCGCATTGGGTCTCTACAGAACAGGCGGAGTTTGACACAGTGATTAATTTGCAATTTAGTTTGCAGTGGCTTTCGTGTAACTTTGCTGTCAGTGTAGTGCATGGACGTCAAACGAAATGATTAGAGGTTAGGTAATTTCAGTTTGATGGGCCCGACAACTGTACCTCCCAAAATCAGTATTGTTTTTTTTTTTTTATTAGTTCGGGGTTTAACGTTCACGGCACCGAAGTGATAATGGACGGCCCTGACGGGCGGGTTATGGGGGACAGGGACACCTATTGCCTATGGAGTACGACCTGAACACTAATCAACTCAGGCGCACTCCAACTGTGCCACTTTGATTTACCAGGACCTTTTCAAACGGACAAGCTATTGAACAAATCCGTTTTTTCCCCCTGGATTGTGAGTCCAGCTACCGGGGCCGGGACGGGATTTGAACCCACGACCCGGCGATTCCCTTCGCTCTCCTGCTCCGACGTTTAACCGCCTGAGCTATTTCGGACTCACAAAATCAGTATTGTCTAGGTTGTAGGCTGTTTTGTTAAGCAACCTGCTCCAGGCAGGAAGGATTTAGGGTTCTCAACATTTCCTTATGAAGAAAGACGTTGTCACACCGTATCATTTTCTGGGAAAAAGGTGTAAACATTTTAATCAATTGTTTGTCTACATAAAGAAAGTCTCTGTAAGACATTAAACACTGCCGCAACAGAGCATCGAAAAGAAAACATTTCTGATGTAATTATTTTTTTCAACACTCAAATATCATACAGAAATTCATTTAGTAAAAGAAAAAATCCCTTACTGTATTTTGGCACACCCATTGCTTTGATTTCATTTTTTCTTGCTAGCTGATTCTGTTGTGTTGTTTCTATGTTGTGCTGACTTCTCTCGTTGAAGACACACCGATACTTTACTTTTTGGGGAAACAAATGGTTTGATTTATGAAAATAATGAATTTGAACTGTCCCGAATTTCTCGTACTTCTGGTTTATTTGAAAACATGTTCCTTCCCAGGACACCCTGACGTCATGTGACGTTTCAAGTTTGAAGTCGGTGTATTTGAATCTTACATAACAGCTGTCACATGAAAATGTAGGAACAGTATCTTGAGTATGAGGATGCTGTTGAACATGTTTTCCCTTTGGGACTTTTTATCTTATATTGGACAAAGATGAGCCTGGTGTTGGGGTTGGGGTGGGTGAGGGGTTCGCTTGGGCTCGGAATACGTGTCAGCGTATGTTTCTCTGATTGCAAAAGTAAGCCTTTTGAGGTTTTACCCGCAAGTGGACAGTGTTTATGCCGTTCGAATGCAGCTCTTTTTTCACCAGCAAAGCCTTTTATCACAAACTGAACATTTGTTGGCTGGTACACCGTGGTAATCATGTTTGAGTTTTGTGCGTTTTTGTGTTTTGTGCTTTGCAAGGGATGAAGAGTGACGATGCATGTTTTCATATTTTGAGCAAAGGTTGGAGTTGGACTCCGGCTTGAACTTTGCGGCGATGATGCTTGACAGTGCTGGAAGGGTTCGTTGGGGCCAAGCTGTGTCTCCACCACCTCTTCACTCACATCAAACAAACTTTCCGCTAAGTTCCAAAAAGTTCCATCTGAAATGAGACATCTGAAATCCCCCAAATTCTCTTATTATCACAAATTTAATCGAAGAAAACGCCTGTCAGTTCCTAACCCTGGCTAACGCGCTTGAGGGGCCGGTTCATACCCACAAAAAAACACTGTATCTAATTTCTTTTTTAAAATTGAATTTTCTCTCCAAATTTTGTCAGGTCTTTTCCAGGAAACCCCCACCCCCACCCCCCACCCCCACCCCCGTCCCCCACCCCCCTCCGGCAAAAATTTCTTTAAAATGCTATAAGTTCCTTTTTTAGGCAGTTTGGAACACACACACACACACACACACACACACACACACACACACACACACACACACACACCCCACCACCACCACCCCCCCCCCCCTCCCGTGTTGTTTGGTTTTTTATTTTTCGGAGACTGATGACTACCCTCGCCCCCTTCCCCCTCTTCCCCACCCGGGTCTGCCCTGGGGGACTTGGGTGGGGTTAACTACTTTTTAGTTCCCAGGGTCACCCTGGTCAGCCCCACAGGGTGGGTTTTTCCCTCTATTCTGGGGCATGTGTTTCTGTCTACCCTTGGTCCATTCACCTGTATTTGTCTTTTTAAAACTCTCCCAACTGTCTGCACTGCCTGTAGCTCTTGATATTGGATGTGTGTTGCTAAATGGTCTTGGCTTTATTTAGGCCCCATGGCGTAGGTTAATTTAACGTATTGGACCGGCTGGCGACATACATTCAATATTCTGTTTCTTTTTTTTTTTTTTCACAAGCAGTGCAGGCACGTCCTGAGAAAGCCTTGTTGCTGTCGGGACGTTAAGCAATGTACAATCAAATCAAACCCTTCCCCCTCCTCTGCTTTTTGATTTGTCAGCGCCGGGGAGGCCTTCTCTCTCTCTCTGTCAGGCTAAGGGCCACAAACAAAAAGTTGGAACACCACCCCCCCCCCCCCCCCGACCACGAGGTAACTGATCCGGCCCTCAGTGCCTCTTACAAAATTAATGGAGGTTCGTTGATGGATTTGACAAGCTTCTGTAGAAAATCTGCGCACTTGGATTACCTGCCTAAACTGAATTAAAGTACACGTAACATAAAGTAAAATGGACCAAAAGTAATTTTTTCTTAATTTTACATGTACATGTACTTTAATTCACTTTTGTAAATTTTATTCCGCTATGTTTTTGTTTTCACCTTTGTAATCGCGCACGACACGTGTTGCGACTTACATACTTTACTATACCTGCATAAGCCACCTGCCCAGGTGAGCATCATTTAATACCGCGTGTCCCCGGAGCGTCGACGGCCACCGGCCAGAACAGTGTTTGATCAGCCACACCAAGTGCTGAGGCGAGGATCGGGCTGAACCAACAACAAGCCAGCCAAAGAAGGAACAGCATCGATCTCCGGCAGGTTAATCGATATGAAAGACGCTGACAGAAAGAGTAAATAAAAGTGCCATAGTATCATTATTATTATTATTATTATTATTATTATTATTATATGTGGGTGTGATGTAATCTGGTTCAAACAAACTTATCATCCAACCAGTCAGACACACTGACAGAAAAGACAACCCAAGTACGCATTACAAGCCAGCCACCCACCCACCCACCCACCCATGACAACTTTTCCTTACCTCAAAATCAAATTCCAACAAAGGAATCAATAAAATAAGCCTGTTAATCAAGATCAGTATCCAATCAATCTACCAACTAATTAAACACACAGATTAATAAGCTGGATCCATCCATAGGTCGGTCTATTCACCCGGCAATTCATGCCAACCAACTAATCAAACAGGCTGTAATTTCGATCTTACAAATCAACCGATCAGTCCAATTTAGTAACCAATCAACCAGCGAACCAACCAAAGAAACAAAGTTTTTTAAAATGGACACAGACAACTGCCCAATGCGCAAAAGACCTCGCCCGCGTTGGCCCGCGCACGGCCGTGCGTTGGCCAACGGCGGCCGACATCGGCCCGATGGTCTTTTGCGCATGGGGTGAGCAGATTGGAAGGTGAAGTGTTGGCAATTGTGGTGACAGTTGCCTCAAATTGACCAGCATTCCTGAGGCGCAGGTTGCCACTAAGTGGTCCCAAACCCTCCATACACGGCAGGAAAACCGCGAACACAGGTTGTTGTCCGCAAAACAAAAGACAGCCACGCGCCTCAGTCTCTCAAGACAATAAACGACCCTCTCATCTCTACCGCATTTCTTCTTGAAAATGGCCCCCTTCAGCGGAACAGTCGTATGCAATCCTCGAGGAATACAGCGCTGTGGTCGATCTATTCAAGTACAAGAGGCGTAGATTCTCATGAACCCTGGCAGGTGCCGCAGAGGTTTATGAGAATCTATGCCTCTCGCAGTTAAACTCGACTGGTTAGGGGGTTTTGTGAAAACCGCTCTTTGTTAACCCAGTGCGATGGACTTGAAGGACGTTTGCTTGGATGTTTGCAAGAGCCGTCGTCATGAGCCCCTGCAGCTGCGGCGATCCACGAGAATCTACGTCTCTTGTAGAAGGGTGGATCTAGTTTAAGGGACTATTCAGTGCGGCAAGCTAAAAACGTAATCAGCAAACAGACCAGCTACGGCTGAGCGACAGGTAGGCGCAGTGATAATCATGATAATGCTGGAGCCGAAGGTGAACAGGGTTATCTGGAAATAAGGTGTTCTCCTTTTCACTTTCAGCGCTAACAGAAGCAGCCGATTGAGTTGGAAATGGTCGTGCGTGCCCACTGTAGTTGATGCTGGTCACGATAAAGCTAGTTAATCCCTTCTCTGCCGGGACTCAGTGACTGAAAAGTGAGCAGGCTAGAACTGCAATATTGAGACAGGCTGTTCCTCATGAACCCACGCAGATGCGAGGTTCATGAGAATATATGCCACTTTGAACACACAAGCTAGTTAACCCTTTCGCTACCGAAAAGTTGAACACGATCCACCTGCAAGAGACATATATCCTCATGAGCCCCCGGTAGTTGCGGGGACTCATCAGTGAGGATATATGCCTCGTGAGTCTATGTTTCTGAGACGACCCGGCCGTGATCTCTGGCGATGACTCAACTGAAGAAGCTTATTGAAACAATCTGCGTCCACTGGCAGTGAAGGGGTTATGGTTACTCCGGAAGATGGATTACCCTTCAGTACTTGAAGCGACCCACTCCATGGTTCAACTCATTCGCGGCCAGCCGCATCCGGGATGCGCGGCTTATGCCGCGCGGCATCCGGACGCGGCTGGCTGGCCGCGACTGAGTTAATAGTTCCCAATATGCAGGGTTTATTTTTATTAAAATAAAAAAAAAAAATAGGCTGTGGGCCAACTGCCCCACTCAGTCAAAATTCAAAGTAGTGGCGGGTCAATCATTCATCGCCAAGGTGCCAGATCGGCGTAGATCTAACAGAGAGACAATCCTTCTTTCAAAGTGAAACGTTTTCTGAGAATTAGGTCGGCTTATAGAACGATAGTTCCCATTGGTCGCATAATTAATGAATGAACCAATTGCAGGCTAGAATCTATGTTGCGTAGCGTGATGACCCCTGATACATTCCCACAGCGATCACACGACTTTACCCCTGATCACGCGATCTTGGAGTGTGAGGCCTTCGCTGCGGAGTGCAAGGAATTTAGAGCCCGACACCCTACCGCTATGGCTATTCATACTATACTGGAATCGGCTGATTCTGATACTGTTATCAGAGTCAGTACGGTACTGAAAATACCTAGATTAACTAGACTAATCTGAGCGAACGACTGGCTGTCGCTCCTTCTGCAATCCAATAAGGAAAGGCTAATGAAGAGGGTCAGTCCCTAACATTGTAATAATAATGTAGTCCCTACCATTTCGTTGCTCCCATCCCGATTTTAGATCAGTGCCGGTATTGGGGGCACGATTGTTCTTCGCCAACAAGGCTCCAGATCCGCTAAAGGCCCCGCCACACGTGCCGGTTGTGCCCCGATTTTGAAGCCGATTCCGATCCGATTGCGATCGGATGACGTCAATTATCCGATCCGGTCCCAATCGGCTGGGAATCGGGTGACTAGAACCTGCTCTATTTTTCCGATCCGATTCGGCCCCGGTTGTAAGCTTCAGCCAATCAGAGCGCGTCTCGCAAAGCATGTCGTTTCAGTTTGCAAATGGCCGAACACGCCTGTTGTGATCAGTACCACCGCCGTTGCTGATGTTTCGCACGCCTCTTCAGGCCTCGCTACACATGCCCGGTTTTGAGGCCGATTCCCGATCAGTTTCGAATCGGTAGGTGATCGGACCGGACTGTAAAAACGTGTGCAGTGCCACACATTCCCCGACTTTATTTAACCAACCGGTTTGAACCGAAGATCATGGTCAAAGTCGTACCTGTTCTGCAAAATGGCTGCTAGTTTTGACAGTGATGATGATGTGCTTGCATTATCAGCAGTTTTGCATCATATTCGGGAAGAGGCGTGCGAAACATCAGCAACGGCGGTCGTTTCTGATCACAACAGGCGTGTTCCGCCATTTGCAAACCGTGCTGAAACGACATGATTTGCGAGACGCGCTCTGATTGGTTGAAGCTTACGATCGGGACCGATTTGGATCGGAAAAATAGAGTAGGTTCTAGACACCCGATTCCCAGCCGATTGGGACCGGATCGGATAATTGACGTCATCCGATCGAAATCGGATCGGAATCGGCTTCAAAATCGGGGCACAACCGGCACGTGTGGCGGGGCCTTTCCCGAATATGATGTAAAACTGCTGATAATGCAAGCACATCATCATCACTGTCAAAACCGTTAGCAGCCATTTTGCAGAACAGGTACGACTTTGATCTTCGGTTCAAACCGGTCGGCTAAACAAGTCGGGAAATGTGTGGCAGTGCACACGTTTTTTTAGTCCGGCCCGATCACATACCGATTCGAAACTGATCGGGAATCAGCCTCAAAACCGGGCATGTGTAGCGGGGCCTTAACGCACATTCCATCTCGGTTGCGCATGCGCAATAGGCGCGCTTATTGATCTAAAATATTCTGGTTTATTTTCATTTTAAATAATTGACATCGTTGGCTTCCCTTTTATAGGTTTAACTTGAGATTATAAGATATAATATGAACTAAAATTATAAAATACAAAAATATAGCGCTTTAAGCCATGGCGATTGGCTAACCTATAACCGAGTAGCCGTGACCGAATTCCCCAATGTACCTAAGTTACTACGCATGCATGCCGCGCGTGGACCAGCTACGAGGCAGCTACGCGCGGCCACAAAGCACCCCTACTCGCTTGCTACATTCCAATCTGACCGCGCACGCGTATCGCGCGATCGGGCTGGACGGCTATTACCTCTCTGCCATTGCACTACCACCCCCCCCCCCCCCCACACACCCCCCAATATACTGACAGATTGAGTTACACCGCTATATTCTTCTGCGCGCGTATCGTGCGCTGTTATCAGCAAGTATCTATAATTATTCTAATGAGCCGGACCGCTGGCCCATGCTCGCTTTGCCATTTTTCTCTAATCATGGAATGTACATATGAGCTTTTACAGTGTCTGATTAAACTTGTCGTGTCTTAACTTTTCTTAAAAACAAACACAGGTTCCTATATAGGTGGTTCTGAAATTTTAACCTGATTCTAAAATTGAAAAATAAACTGTACACTAACATTGTATATATTTGTTTTGAAAGTTGTTGGGGTTTGAAACACCATGACCCGGTGTGGTATACTCTAGATAATAATAATTGAATGAAAGTCTACTTTGTTGTGATTTTAACCAGAGTTTAAATGCTATTACCCGATTATTGTGTCCCGGTGGGACACTAAGCTAGACTTAACTAATTAACCTTATACTGTCGCTGGTCCAATATGGTCCAAACGACCTGTCTGTAGGCTGTAGAGACCAGCAGACACAGTGTGTGACTCACACAGCTGATCCACAAACAGTGAAGCAGCAGGTCTGACCAGGATACTGGCTAAATGAAAAAGGTATATGAAAACGATAAAAGGAGGGTACAAATAAAACAGGAAAAGCGAAAGTATTTTAGACAAATTTATAAATTTTTATTGAGAATACTTAAACTTGTCTTAGCTTCCTTAAGTTTTTACGGTGAACGATGAAATTGGTTTTAACCTTCCTTAACTTATAACCCTTTTACTTAAGTGGTCCTGAATTTTAACCTGGATTTTAAATATGGAAGTAAACTATACTTTTTTTTTATACATAAGGACCGCTGTTGGTGAGGAAGTGTGCTATAAATTATTGTACAAAAACAAACAAACAAATTATAGAACTAAATCTTTTTATGTCGTGTTCATTAGCTAAAGTAAAGGCGTTATTCCCTGATCACCTCAGTGCAGAGGTACCAAAAAATGGATAAAACAAACGAACGAACAAACGAACAGCGATCACAGCGTACGGCACCGATCGAATTGTCAGGGTACCTTTTTCAGTTTCAGTCAAAGCCAGTTGTGGATAGCTAGTTTGTTTCAATCATCGATTATACAGTTGTGTAAGAAATATACACACGGCTGGCGCGCGTGCACGTAAAAACGATGCGTCCGATGTCGGTCGCGCACCTCGGCCGAAAAGCAGCAATGGCGGGCCAACATGAATAATGCGTCAATTTACAAATTTACACTTTACAAATTTCAAATAGAAGCGATCAAAAATCTCTGTAACTTCAGTAGCTGAACTGGCCCTTCGTCTGTCTTGTTTGTCTTAAATGGCGTAAATCCGTGTCTGTTACGTGAGTGTGCGTGTTGGGTTTCAGTTCGCGGCGCTTTGAGTCGATTTGCCCAAAAATTGAGAAAAAAACGCCTATATAATAACGGCATTATTATTATTATTATTAATTGGCGCGGGACGCGTTCCAAAAATGAACCCTGTATGTCTTGTATACCTGTTCTCTGTATCTACAATAACTTCATCTTGATATTCTGTACAAACGTTCTTACTTTACATACAAAGTTTGAATTCATAAAATGAAAGAATGTTTAGTTATTCTCCATTCAGCGTTTAGTCTCCAGACTCGAGTTTGCCGCACTGCCGTGAACCTATAGTGAGTATTCTCATAAACATCGCGCTATTCTACGACGCAGAGCCGGGACGGTCGTCGAATCTAGCATGTTGACAGCCATGGGCGTCTTAGTCCATAAGCTAGCTAGATCTACCGTGCACCCCCCCCCCCCTACCCCCCCCCCTTACAGTACTCAGCAAGATGGGTTTCAAAGTATACCTTAGTATGTCCTGAGACGATGTTTAAGCCATGTTCCCCGAAAATCCTTAGGAACATACCAGAGATATAGCCGATGGCGCAAGGGTACCCCCATTCACGCTCTTTGCAGATGCTTGAATGAGGTTGAGAAACATTTTCCTCTAAATAAATCAGAATTCATTCTAGAAGCCCAAATCAGGCAATATTATGTTAAGGCACACCTTCTGCATCCTCTGCAACAACAAACAAAAAAACAGAATGAAAAAATATTGAATCTCTGGCTCACAGTGAAGATATTTGTGCACCCAGTAAACGGCCATTTCCGTGAAATCGCAACAACAACAAAAAAAGACAAAAATAATGTGTCAGATGCCTTCAGACATTTTCTATAGCACTGACAGTCCATTTTCAGGATTATATCATTAAAACAGGATGTCACAATTATTATAAACTTGACTAGGTGATGCTGTGATCACTGTGAGTGCCACAGTGGTTGATTTTGTATCCCTACCTCCAAGTTGTAAAAATACACAACATTAATTTTTTAAAAAATACTAAAGTTATTTTATTTCATTTTAACCACTCTTTACCTATTAAGTTTCGATAATGTGAGCATTATGTGAGCATAAAGTGCAAGAAAATAAGGAAAGTCGGCATCCTTTACGGTACGTTCGTGGTGAATGATAGCTTTTTCCCATTTAAAATTGCCGATTTGGGAAACGTACGTTGTTTCCGATGCCCTCAGAAATTTTGTATACAACTGATATGTCTTTGTTAGGTTTTATTCGTTAGGATAGAGTACAACAGTTACTCCCAACCTGATTTTATGATGCTGTGATGCATTTAGGGGCCACAGTGACTGAATCTGCTGCCCTACCCCCATTTTACCAGTACGTGAAGGAACGCAAAATGATCATAAAAATTGCTTACGTCATACTCCTCTGTTTAAATATTTTTGTTGCCAGTTTTCTTTTTTTTTAAAAAGTATGCATATTGAGCATAAAAATTTGTGATCATTTCATTAATTTTAATGTGACCCCTCAATTTAATTGTAACTATTTTTAACTGGCTGGTCTTTTAGGTGATATTTTACCTAGCGTAAGGTGGGTCTAATAAGGTCTCCAGTTTTCCTTTCATTTATTTTCGTCTAGAAATGTTTAAATATGAATATGCGTAATAAAGTTTCATGGTTCCTAACAGCCAAAACAATGTTATGAAAATACTTAGTTTCCACATGTCCACCACGAGATCACCAATTCCACCTTCTTCTTCTGCAACGTTCAATTCCTTGATGGCCGTCTTTAAATCTTATATTGTTTTGACTGCCAATAAGTGAGCTGCCAAGAGCTCGGCAGCATGTTTTCAGAGTTTGGTGTACAGGGGCGTGTGTTCTGGTCAGAACTGCCAGCAGACCGCTTCTCTGTACGGACAGGTTTGGAGAATGTGCTAAGGAGACTGGTTTTCTACGCCAAATTCGCATAGGGCTGTTTCCGCATGACCCAGTCTCACGAGGTGAGTCCAGCAGGGTCCGTACGGTCTGCAAACATTTGTGAAAATTGTTAAAAAATGACAAGGCTTTTTCAGGGCCCTGGAAAGTCTGTTAATTTCAGTCCTTTTCCTGAAAGCGTGTGAATTTTTCTTTTTTAATGACAAAGTGCTGGCAAACTTTTGTCTACTTTTTTTTTTTTTTTTTTCTCCCCCAATTTGTGACTATTCCATTGGGAACGATCATGCTGACGCTTGTTGCAAGTGATCTATATTAACTCTGATCATAAAGTGACTGTATGGCCTTTCTGCTGAACATTCTGATTGGTTGTTTACGCTTCTACCGAGCTCCGCCATTCGCTAAGCGTTCTTTTATTTTGGTATCTCTTCATGTATTAGGCATGGAAACTAATTAAAGTGTGTAAATCTTCAGGCATCAGTTTGGGTTTGTGAAACGTTTATGAAAACTTTGTTAACTTCGTCCCTGCTTTCTGTACGGACCCTGTCCAGAGTAATCAGTGCGTAGATGAAAGATGGTGGCATGGCTTGTTGATGTCGTCTGCCCACCTCTGTCTGTTCAGCTTGTTGATGTCGTCTGCCCACGGGCTGCAGCCGCCATTCTGCTGTTGCCAATCACTTTGTTGCTGTGATGTCTTGGTTTCTTTACAAGAGGTTGTAATCTTGAGGTAGTCTGGCGCCTGCTTTGGCCAGGCTGTCAGCCTCTCCATTCCCAGCTACTCCAGAATGCACTGGAAACCACTGCAGCACTATTTTGTGGACAGGGCATCCAGTCTATCTAATTGATTGATTGTACATTGCTTAACGTCTCGACAGCAACAAGGCTTTCTCAGGACGTGCCTGCACTGCTTGTGAAAAATAAAAAAAAATTAAAAAAAAATAAACAGAATGTTACGTGGAGGAATTGTAGTCGAAGTATGATAAACACACCAGACACACACACGTAGAGTTCTTTAAAATAAACCTCGTTCAGCTGCAATCCGTCACACGCGGCTTAAGGATGTAGACAATACTGGAGTAACAGTTCCAACAATATTTAATTCAGCGATGCGATATCCACACAGTAATGCACTTTCAAATGCACAACTACTGATACAAAGTCTCTTTTGCAATGTCCACACTGCGACATAAAGTTTCTCATACACAGCATCTCTCCCAATAAACTACGTGTCTCTACAACTGACAAAGCAAGACAATGTACCAACGGGCTTTCCCAGCGCCCTCCTTATAAATACTACGAAATTCCAGAATCGTCTACGGAAATCATACAACGCAACCAATCAGAACAAAACACGCAGCCGAAGCTCATTAAAATAAACTTTCCAGAAAACTATAACAGGCTACAAAAACTCGGCTGCTCACTTCAGCTCTAAATTCTAGCGTATAATTAAGACACATAAAAGTATGGTATCCCTATCACCACGTTCCATGATAGCTCAAAAAGGTACGAGAACATTCCCAAAACAAAATAAAAGCTGCTCAATTGACGCGCACAGGAAAACAAAAAGTAGTGAAAATGTAGCGATGCCAACTACGCCACGTGACACTTACGATGTCACTAGACAGTGCGACCTCTCCAGAACGCACCGGACTTTACCCCCCTCTTAAGAATGAAATTTCACAAAAATTTCTTCTCAAATTTCAAGAATACGGTTGTGGCTGTGTAAACCTACACAAAACCCTAAACAAATATAATTTCACATCAAAAATCAAATTAAAATAAACGTCTCACAGATCCTGTAAACAGTCCTGAGCATCGAAATGTTTCATACAAAAGTTCTGAACACAAAAATGTTCATTTAAACTGCTCTGCTCAGGTAATCTGCTCCAAAATTCTGCGAACCCTTGATAGACTGTAGTTTAATGTCAAAATTCTGCAAGAACATCGCCCATCTCATAATACGAGAATTTGTAAACTTTGCAGAGTTTAGATAGTTCAAGGGCTGATGGTCTGTTTGGAGAACAAATGGCACTCCCAGAAGGTACAGTTCGAATCGCCTTACTCCCCAGATGATGGCTAGGCACTCCTTCTCGATGGTCGAGTAGTTTCTCTCAGCTCTGGTCAACTTTTTGCTGGCGTAGCTCACTGGGTGGAGTTTTCTGTCATCTTCTTGCATCAAGACTGCACCTACTCCTTCGTTGGAGGCGTCTGTTCTCAGGAAGAACGTTTTCAATGGGTTAGGAAGGTGTAGAACAGGCTTCTCGGTTAGGATGTCTCGAACCGCCTGGAATGCTCGCTCTTGGGCATCCTCCCACTTCACTATGTTAGGTTGTCCTTTCCTCAGCAAATCAGTCAGGGGTGCTGTGACTGCTGCAAAGTTTGGTATGAACTCCCGGTAGTAGTTCGCCAAGCCCATAAATGAGCGGACTTGCGTCTTGGTCGTAGGTCGCGGGGCATCCCTGATCTTCTGCACGTTGGCGTCGTGTAGCCCCTTTAAACCTTCACTCAATTTATGTCCAATGAAGTCTATGTTGTCAGCCCCAAGAATACACTTGCTTGGACGGATGGTGAAATTCGCATCTGACACTCTTTGGAACAGTTCTCGGAGGGCTTTGAGGTGGTCCCCCCAAGTTTTGGTATGGATCAAAATGTCATCCCAGTAAAAGACCACATTTTGCATATCTTCTAGGATCTTTTTCAGTCCTCTCTTCAATGTGGCACCACTGTTCACCATACCGAAAGGCATTTTCAGGAACTCCCAATGACCGTCGGGTATGCCGAACGCTGTCTTGGGGATATCTTCTTCTGCAACCTTGATTTGCCAATACCCTTTGCTTAGGTCAATTTTGGAGAAAAATCGGTCTCCACTGACCTTCTGGAACAGTTCTTCCGCTGTGGGCATAGGCTCTGGATCAAAGATTGTTAGTTTATTGAGTCTGCGATAGTCCACACACACTCGGTTGGATCCATCTGGTTTCTTCACGATGACAACTGGGGACGCATATGGTGACTTGGACTCTCTGATGACATTCAGACTCAGCATTTCCTTGATATCCTTTTTCAATTCTTCTCTCGTGTTATAAGGAAGACGATAAGGTTTGCTGTGAACTGGCTCGTTTGACGTCAGGTTTACCTCGTGCAGGATGGTGTCTGTTGTCCCTGGGTCAGGTGTAAACCGATGCTCGAACTCTTGAGTCAGGACGCGCAGTTCTTCACGTTGAGTCTGGGTCAGATTTTGACCGAACTGGATATCTTCTACATCCTCTTTGTGTCGGAGTTCATTAAGGTCAAACAGGTTCTCGTCGTCTAGTCTTTCGTCATTAGCAAGACGCACCGATGCGGCCATTTTTGGTTTGTCTTGACCTCTCTGTAGCTCCACCAGCCTGTCCCTATTCACGACAGCTGCTTCCGTGTTCTCCGCCACTTTTAGAGCGATGGTCTGGTTACTCTTCTTTGCTTGACTTCTCGTGGTAACAGAACATATTTCAGGTCTCCACTCTGGATCTGGATCGTCTGCGTTTCTGGCACCATCAATGTTTCCGATGATGAGGTCGTAGACTGGTGTCTTCACGCACAACGCTTTCACCTCTCCTGTCAAGTATGGGGTGTCGACACTGACTTTGGCAAGGGGGATAATCCTTACAGTTCCGTCAGCCAAAATGAGGGTGGTCCACTCCTGTAGCTTCTGGTCTTCAGCTACTAGGTCCTCTCTCACGATGATGCAGCTACAACCAGTGTCTCTCAACACTCTCACTGGTGTGTCGCCGACGAATCCTGACACCACCGGCATGTTCGGCACTTCATTCTCAGGCAGCGCGATGTTTGAGACTGGTAAAAATGTAGCCCCATCTCCTACTGGGATGCGTCCATTCTTTTTGAAAGATTCAATCAGCTCTGGTGTCACTCGCGTTTCTCTAGACTCAAAGTCATTGGATGACGTCACATCATTGGCTAATACAGCGGCAGCTCTGTGTTGAGACGTGGTACTGCTTCTGCCTGCTATCCCACGATCTTGGTTGGATCTTCTGATGTTGTCGCCTCGGGGAACATCTTTAGAAGGACATCGTATCGCTTTGTGACCTTTCTTTCCACACAGAAAACATGCCAGGTTCTCCACCGGCTTGTATCTCGGGGTGTCTCTGACATTGTGGATTTCCTCTGCTGGTGTAGACACACGCTGTGGCTTACTGGACCCCAACTTCATGCTGTGAGCGTCAAGGTATCTTTGAGCGAAGTTGGTCAGGGCCTTTAGTGACTGGTCTTTTTGCTCTCTGAGGTGGGCGGCCAGGTCCTTAGAACATGCGCTGAAAACTTGTTCTTTGGTGATGAGGTCGCACAGGTCTTGGTACTCTCTGTATAGGCCAGCCAGCTCTATCCATTTCTCCAGGTAGCTTCTGATTCTTTCAATGAATAGGCCAGGTGTTTCTCCTTCTTCAGGCTTGCAGTTCCGAAATCGTCGCCTGTAACCTTTTTCAGTGAAGTCGTACTGTCTCAACAGGGCGGCTTTCAACTGTGTATAATCTTCGGCGTCTTCTCTTGGTAAGCGGGTGTAAAATTCAAGCGCTTTGCCAGTTAGAAGTGCGCTCAGTTTAATAGCCCAAGTCTCTTGTTTCCAATTGTTGCTATTTGCGAAGCGCTCGAATCGCTCCAGATAAGCGTCCATCTTATCTGAGTTTTCAATGAAAGATGGAAGTTTTGGCGCACCGGCTGTTTGTTCTCTGCTCGCTAATGCTGTTGCTTCATTAGTTCTCTGGCTCTGTGCCTCTATCTCCATCTGCTTCAGATGAATTTCATGTTGTCGCTGCCTCTCCGCCTCTTTTCGTTGTTTTTCTGCTTCTTCTGCTTGAATTTCAAGTTTCCTGATTTCACGTTCTCCAGCTCTTTCTTCTCTCTCCAATCTCTCTTTTTCTTCTTTCTCTCGTCTCTTTTCTTCTTTCTTCTCTCTCTCCAGTCTCTCCTTTTCTTCTCTCTCTCGTCTCTTTTCTTCTTTCTCCTCTCTCTCCAGTCTCTCCTTTTTTTCTCTCTCTCGTCTCTTTTCTTCTTTCTCCTCTCTCTCTAGTCTCTCCTTTTCTCTCTCTTTTACAAACTCGAGGAGTTGAGCTCCTTCGAGTCCACATTCCTTTTCAATTTTCAGGAATGTCTCCATCTCCGATGTCGCCATCTCTGCTTTTCACTGCTGGCTGTTTTCTCCTGCTACCCTTTCCACTGAACCAACTGAAGAGATCTCGTCGGGGTCGCCAAAATGTTACGTGGTGGAATTGTAGTCGAAGTATGATAAACACACCAGACACACACACGTAGAGTTCTTTAAAATAAACCTCGTTCAGCTGCAATCCGTCACACGTGGCTTAAGGATGTAGACAATACTGGAGTAACAGTTCCAACAATATTTAATTCAGCGATGCGATATCCACACAGTAATGCACTTTCAAATGCACAAACTACTGATACAAAGTCTCTTTTGCAATGTCCACACTGCGACACAAAGTTTCTCATACACAGCGTCTCTCCCAATAAACTACGTGTCTCTACAACTGACAAAGCAAGACAATGTACCAACGGGCTTTCCCAGCGCCCTCCTTATAAATACTACGAAATTCCAGAATCGTCTACGGAAATCATACAACGCAACCAATCAGAACAAAACATGCAGCCGAAGCTCATTAAAATAAACTTTCCAGAAAACTATAACAGGCTACAAAAACTCGGCTGCTCACTTCAGCTCTAAATTCTAGCGTATAATTAAGACACATAAAAGTATGGTATCCCTATCACCACGTTCCATGATAGCTCAAAAAGGTACGAGAACATTCCCAAAACAAAATAAAAGCTGCTCAATTCACCCGCACAGGAAAACAAAAAGTAGCGAAAATGTAGCGATGCCAGCTACCCGACGTGACACTTATGATGTCACTAGACAGTGCGACCTCTCCAGAACGCACCAGACTAAACACAACAAAACGAAATCGGCTCTACTCACGAACAAAAGAAAATCTTACTTAAAAGGCACATGAATCGTTACCGTGAAAGCTCAAATAAACATCAGATCGTTACCTACGATCAACACACGCACGCTCTCACAGGATAACACAACCACAATCGTAACACAGAACATTGAATGTATGTCGCCAGCCGGTCAAATACGTTAAATAAACCTAACACATGGGGCCTAAATAAAGCTAAGACCATTTAGCAACACACATCCAATATCAAGAGCTACAGGCAGTGCAGACAGTAGGGAGAGTTTTAAAAAGGCAAATACAGGTGAATGGACAAAGTAGACAGAAACACATGTCCCAGAATAGAGAGAAAAACCCACCCTGTGGGGCTGACCAGGGTGACCCTGGAAACTAAAAAATACCTAACCCCACTCAAGTCCCCCAAGGGCAGACCCGGGTGGGATCCAGTCTATCTAGAAGCTTCCTGGTGAGATCAGTGGACCAAGCTGCCTTTCCCTAGCTAGTGCTCTGCTGCTGTGTTGAGCACCTGCAGATCTGTACGATAGTTGGAGCTGCTGCCGCCAGCTGGTGAGGAGAAGGAGGTAGTAGTACGGTCTGCACAAAAGATGTACACGCCACTTCCTTCATTCCGCACGTCGTCTTGTGCGGTACCACAGCTGCTGTGAGGGTAGCGCTTGTGCATAATCTCCAGCGAGATGGCTTTGTGCAGTGCTGCGACCTTTGTCATATAGTCCTGGAACATTGTGTTTATGTTGTCTAGAAGGCTCTTTCGAGATGTCCAGGTATCTGAAGGGAGGTTTTCACACTCTTTGGGCTTGGTTTCAGGATGTCAGTTTTAGCCCTTTGCAGGACCTTCAGTTGGCGGTTCAGACTTGGGCATTTCTGACGGTTCTTGGTCTGCTCCTGTAGTCTCCCATGCTGTCGGTGTTTAGTAAGTCTCTTCATCGTGTGTGCTGTTCTGCGTTCCAGTGGCTCCAATATCCTCCATTTCCTAAATTGGGGTACTCCAGATGGCTCTAAGAATGTCACTGCATCATGAAAATGGCCCATGTTCTGCATCTTGTCAAGCCTGGCTTTTTTAGTTTTGCAGGCAGTGTTTCATGTTGTCGATGTATTTTGGTATCGCACTACTGGTCTGACCGAGCAGGTCTTTGCTTACGCCAGGATGCTGTAATGTGCGCCAATGTGGTCTCCACCAGTTTCTTCATCAGAGACTTTTTTAACGCAGCTCTACCTTCCATGGCTTCGATGCGAGGCCTCCACGTCAATCCAGTAATTTATTTGTTGCCTGTAAAGTTGGCCTCTCTGTCTTTGGTACTGGAAGGTCTCCAGTTTCAAGGTGACCTCTTCCATCTGATTGAAAGAGATGGTCTAGCTCAGTTTTTAGTGGCCATCTTTTAGTCCAGCTGCTGACTCTATTGGCAGCATCCTGGATTCTGCAGATGCTATTTCAGTATGTGCTGCTGAGCTCCACACTGCAAAGTCATCCGCATGGAGGATGTCCGAGACGAACCTTGGTACTGTTGTACTGATGTCATTAATGTAGACCAAGAACAGCATCGGACACAACATCTCCCAGAGGTAAAGCTTCCCCAAGTTTGACAAGACTGCTGAATGTGCAGACGGTAGAAGCTTCAGCGGCAGCCCCTGTTAAACATGCCTTAACTAAAAATAATTACAATTAAATTGATGGGTCACATTGCGCCATCGGCTATATCTCTGGTGTGTTCCTAAGGATTTTTGGGGAACATGGCTTAAACACCTCAGGACACGCACTTTGAAACCAATCTTATTGAGTACTGGGGTGGGGGGGATGTGTGAGGGGTAGACCTGACTAGCTTATGGACTATCTGGTTTGGGCTCGGTGGTCACGATTTTATCCCGGCTGCGTAAACACAGCAGCATAGCCTAACACTAGCCAGCAAGATACATACAGATTCTTATGGCAACGCCTACTCTTAGCATATGTGACTCTTGCAGCTGTCCCCGTTTTGCCTATGTTTTTTACGTCACCGCAACCCGATTAAACTACGTAAACATAGCAATATGAAGATAATTCGACTAAGAAATACACAGCTTTTCACAAGCCCCCGCACTCTGCGCGGAACTCATGAAGATCTATGCCTCTTGGGAAGTTTTGTCTATGGTTATAGGCTAACCGGCATTGCTAAATAGTGAATGCCATCCGTCTTATGTAAAAACTAGAATATATTTATCCTCGTGAAAGTATGCGGTAACAGTGGAATGAATGTTTATTGGGCGGGTTCATTTATCTCTGTGCACATCAAACCAAACAGAGTAGAACCTTCTGCCGTACCATCTGACGGCAGTTCCCCTGAAAGCCTTCAAGGCTGGCTCTAGCACCACTTTTTACTCCCCCAGCATAGGGGCCCGATGACAGCAGCTTTGACTAAAGCAAATCCGCTGCGCCACAGCGTGCGCGCCACCGCCTACAAAGCCGCTCAAGACGGAATACAAGCAAAGATCCTAAATATTTAGGATCTTTGATACAAGGGAAGAAACGACGAAGCACTGTGATTCCAGAGCAGTTTTCAACCATCAAAGCAACCATCCGCCTAAAACCTCGAACTGAACAGACTCGGTAGATATCATTTGCCACAAATCTATACCAACCTTGTCCTCCGATCAAACCTGATAGTTTAGTATCAAGGCTTTTTGCACAGTCAAGCGTCATTCATAGCAGACGTCGAGTTGAAGGTTTTATATGCGGCCGGAAATACGCCTCACGCTCATTTTTCATTGATTTATGTAAATTAGCATATCCAATGAAATTAAAACAAGAGTGCATCTTACTGTCGACATGAACTTGTGACCTGCACGCAGCAGTCGCTTTAGGTACGTATTTCCCCAGCCCGAGAAGGTCTACTTTAATGGAGTCTGGTTTAAACACTGCTCAGTTTTCAATATCTTTTCGAGTAATTTTCTTCGACTTTAGAGTAAACACGGCAGAAAACAATGGATGCACTGCAGTGCACAGTAGCCTCTTTCACGGCACATCTACTAAAGGGTTTAATTTTCAACTCTAAATGTTGAGAGAGAGGTCCGGGAAACTTCCGGCCACAGCTATATTTTCCCGGGTGTCCTTTGTTTCTTCTCTTGTATTCTGCCTTCAGCTTAGTAGGCGGTGGCGCGCACGCGGTGGCGCATTGGATTTGCATTAGTCAAAGCTACTATCATCGGGCCCCTATGTCCCCCAGCCCTCCACCAACTAGCAGCTCTGTCCAAGCCCATGTCAGTATATAGTTTTAATTTGTAACCTGGCTTTTAAATTTCCGAGTCTGAGTTTTTATAAATGATTGATTGATTGTACATTGCTTAACGTCCCGACAGCAACAAGGCTTTCTCAGGACGTGCCTGCACTGCTTGTGAAAAAAAAAAAGAAAAAAAACTAAACAGAACATTGAATGTATGTCGCCAGCCGGTCAAATACATTAAATAAACCTAACACATGGGCCTAAATAAAGCTAAGACCATTTAGAAACACACATCCAATATCAAGAGCTACAGGCAGTGCAGACAGTAGGGAGAGTTTTAAAAAGGCAAATACAGGTGAATGGACAAAGGGTAGACAGAAACACATGCCCCAGAATAGAGAGATAAACCCACCCTGTGGGGCTGACCAGGGTGACCCTGGGAACTAAAAAATACCTAACCCCACCCAAGTCCCCCAGGGCAGACCCGGGTGGGGCGTTTTTATAAATGAACCCGTATATGTGCCTCAGAAGATCCAAATAATAATATATTCCTTAGTCACCCTGACTTTGTCTTTACCAGAACGAAAGGGAGGGGGAGGGGGAGGGGGGGGGAGTGTGTTCATTTGTACGGTCAATGATGTACGGTTACCGAAAAACAAAAGAAACGGATGAAACTCACTGCAAACCACAATAGAACATTTCCCTCCCCTCCTCAGCCTGGAAATTAAAATTGTGTGAACTGAAAAAGCTAAATTTAGGCACAGATTCTGATAGGTCACGGTCCTGTAACTTGCATGACGGACTCCTGAAGATGTATGCCTTTTCCCAGCTGTAGAAAGGGCCACTATCACACTGTCCTAGATACGCTCACTGATACGCACCTCCTGTCTGAAATAAACATAGATGCTCGAGGCGCCCGCAGATGCGAAACCTAATGAGAATCTTGTCTGCCTCTATCATTATGCTGGTCCTTTCATAGAAGAAGCTGTGCGAGCTGATTCAGGACTGCCTTCCTGACTGTATTAGACGCGTTGACAGCAATTATAAACAAACCGCTCTGCTGGAAAAAGGGGACAGAAACAGAGAATAGCGTGAGCTCACATTCCAGCGAATCAAAATGATTAGGCATGTCAGAGCCTGAGTTAGAACTGCATTGTACGTAGAAGATTTTCTTCCGTTACTGACACAAGAAGCAGCTGAAAACCTCTAATACGCATACCTACTTATACGGATTGTAAAGATGAAAAGTCGGTTTACAACATCGATTATCGGATGGACCAGAGACGTTTAGCAACTGATCTAAGCCCGTCATGGGTATTCCCTGATTAGCTTAGTGCCCTGACAGTCGATCCCGCGGAAAGTGAAGTTTTAAAAAATGTAATAATAAATAAATAAATAACTAATAAAAATTAAGTAAAAGAAAGTACGAGATGAATCAACTGATCCTGGAACATGAGATTGACGAAAAGGAACCATTAGAAACATAAGCTGCTTTTTTGGATTTCGAGTTCTTTACGAGGCCAAGCGTATGGGTCGGGCACAACTTGAGCAAGTGGATGATCGATCATATCCCTGCCAAGTTTTCCGCGATCGTCAGTGCTAGTGCTCTCTTGCTCTCTCTCTCTCTCTCTCTCTCTCTCTCTCTCTCTCTCTCTCTCTCTCTCTCTCTCTCTCTCTCTCTCTCTCTCTCTCTCTCTCGTTTCGTTCTCTTGCTTTTTGCATCGGAGGCAGTTACAAATTCTCCATTGTGTTTTTTTCCCGTAGTTTTTCTTCCTCCTCTTCTTCTTCTTCTTATTATTATTGTTAGTATTTGCATGCTCCGTGTATTTTCCTGTTATGTTGTTTGTTTACAGGACAGCTTGTAAGACAGGCATTGAGTTGCCTAATAGCTTTATCCTGAATAAATAAAGATTCATCATCATTCATCTCTCTCTCTCTCTCTCTCTCTCTCTCTCTCTCTCTCTCTCTCTCTCTCTCTGTGCCGTGTGTGCGTGTGTGTGTGTGTGTGTGTGTGTGTGTGTGTGTGTGTGTGTGTGTGTGTGTGTGTGCTCGCGCGCGCGAGCGCGTTATTTATAAAATAATAATAATAATACCGATATTATATAGGCGCTTTTTCTAAATTTTTGGGCGAATCGAATCAAAGCGCCGCGAACTGAAACCCAACACGCACACTCACGTAACAGACACGGATTTACGCCATTTAAGACAAACACAGTACAAGACAGACGAAGGGCCAGTTCACCTACTGAAGTTACAGAGATTTTTGATCGCTTGTATTTGAAATTTGTAAAGTGGCCTGAAACCGGTACCAAAGTGTGTGTGTGTGTGGAGGGGGGGGGGTGGAAGAACCGGAGTACCCGGAGAAAGAACGGTCCGCCCGAATTAACGGTGACACTTACCAGAGGAGAAAAGTCCGACGCCGGAACCCGTTTTCGAACCTCGCACCTTTGGCATTGGTGGCAGGCGCCCTAACCACTGCGCCACGGACCGCCCCGTTTGGCTCAGTGGGTATTTTTGCCTTTGTTTCATTAGTATGATTTTACATTAAATCGGAATTTTGAAAGTTTGCCGCGATCGTCAGTGCTAGTGCTCTCTCTCTCTCTCTCTCTCTCTCTCTCTCTCTCTCTCTCTCTCTCTCTCTCTCTCTCTCTCTCTCTCTCTCTCTCTCTCTCTAGATTGGCATTGTTATGCCTAAAACTTTTATCCTGAATAAAAACGTTTTATCATCATCATCATCATCTCTCTCTCTCTCTCTCTCTCTCTCTCTCTCTCTCTCTCTCTCTCTCTCTCTCTCTCTCTCTCTCTCTCTCTGTGACAAGTGATAAACAATTTCACCAAAGGTCACAGTAAACGGTCGCCTAATATTCCACCCGATCTCACTGTGGATGCGTTTAACGCTTATTTTGTGCCTCTTATGAGTATTCTGGATGTTGGTAAATCTATTTCTAGTTTAAAAAACAAATGATCTTGCGGTCCAGACGGCATCAGTACTCAGTTTTTAAGTCCCTTCTAATTCTACTTATTGAAGGGACTTTTTAGGACGGGTCGCTGTGGGGCGAATTTAATAGCATGTCCATGATGTCAAAGGCGGGCAGGCTAAACCTCTAACAACTGATGTAACAAGATAAAAATTACGTCATGTCTAGTTACGCTAACCTCGCTGCTGAACGTACATTTGGCGCGATGCGCCGTATGTATGTACCCACTCCAAGAAATTTCTCCTTCTTTGACACATGTACTGATAATTATATTGTATACAAAGCAAATTAATATTCATGAGCTTGCTCGATATGCTTTGCTTCCCATAATCCCTTGCAGACCAGAAAGACTCAATCTTGATGCTTGCCTGTCCGCAATGCAAAAACGCTAAATATGCGCATACTGTCACATTAGAAAGCTCCTTATGCTAACTAGTAATGAAATACTTCTTAGTATGTGCGCACGCTCGAACTTTCTTTCCCATACACGCATATAAACGGAGAATAGACAGCAGCAAACACACGAATCGAATCCCCACATTATTGAGATTGACGAAAACTAATGTCCGCTAGTGATAGTGACCTTAGAAAAGGATTAAATAAAACAAACCTGCTGGCATTTTTCGCCATTTATCCGTGTTCTAATTCTTCACTCAACAACACGCACGATTATAGAAAGCACTGATGTCTACACAGTCAAACGAAATCTCCGCGCTGTTAGTCGACAGTCCGAAATGTGGCACACAACAGGGTCACCTTTTGGACAAACACACTTCGGAAGTATCACACTCAGGTTCATAAAAAGACATAGTTATGAATGTCTGTGGTCGCACCTAAGGCAGCTTATATGCTTGTTTTAACCAACATCGGAGGCGTGCGAGAGGGAGTTTGCACGATGAAACATGTTCAGCAGTCAGATTTGCTGGGTTCTGTATTAGTGTTTGAAGCATACATTTGGTGTTGGACGGTAAAGTTCCCTTCAGGTAAACTTTACGTCATATCACCTTCTTTGCAACATTTCAGAAAAGTCTGACGTAACTCCAGACTATGCGGACCATAGATTGTGACGTTAAAGAGTTTTTATGGCGACGTGTTGTTCTAGTACGTGTAGTACACACAGTGCCAGTATCAGTGGCGCTCTATGGGTAAGTTTCGGTATATTTTAGTGCAAATCTAAAAAAACGTGAAAATATCCAGCGAAGGTCTCCACAGCCTGAATGAACCTGGGCGTAAATCTACCCAGTGTGAATGTGTGCTGTCGCTATTCCATTGAGATATTTTTTATTTGAGTAAATTCAAGCCTTTGTCGATTTATGTTGGGTGGAATCATGTTGTGAAGACTCAGGCGGAGTTAATTTAGTTTTAAAAAATAAATGGAAAATCAGAGGAACACATTTGCACTGTGTAGATGTTCGCCTTGATGGATTTGCGCTGAGTACATTTTGGTTAGTAGTGTCAAGATGGGAAGTTTTATGTCCAAATATAGCGAAATTGACCACTTTAGCACCAATGGCGGTAATCGGAAGGACTCTGGTAAAGTTTTGTTTTGGACTGGGTACATACATTATATTGAGCAACACATTTTGCTCGACATAGTGCAGATAAACAGACAGATGTGATTACTTGACTCGAATCAATTAATGTCATCGTCTTCGACTCGGACATTATGAATCGAGTCTCGTAATCACATCTCCCTGTTATCGCACTATATCATGCAAAATGCTGCTCAGTATAATATAATGTGTGTGCGTATGTATGTAAACAAGAGAATCTCCGATATTTCTGTACACACAAGCTTGAAACTTGGCGAAAGACTTTCTTAAGTGGGTGGCTAAGACAGCCTCCGAACATATTGTAACTGAACGTCTCATTGAAGACATAAACAACCGTTTATAGGAAGTCGGTTGACCCAGATTAAAGTCGTAATTTTTGTCATATTTACTTGAACTTTTGCATATAGCTAGTTTGGAGAAAGACATTGGACGAGTTTGTTAGCCAGCTTTGTAGCCTTTCAACTTCAGTCTTTAATAACAATTGATTCTTTTCAGAAAATAATTAAAACAGTATAAAAACACACACACACACACACACACAAAAACTTGACTTCTAGAGAAAGTCAGACAGTGGCGGTGACGTGAAAGGAGCAACTCCGTCACCACGCAGACATATGACGTAATTTTCTCTCCTCTCTCTCTCTATCTTGTAAATATAATTCTTTATTATTATTATTACTATTATTATTATTATTATTATTATTATTATTATTATTATTATTATTATTATTATTATCTTTTAATCTATTTTATGTTGTAGATGTTAGCAACGGCAAGTTTGTAAAATGACGATTTGTTTCTGTCAAAACTTTTTACCGTTGATAAATAAAGTTTCATCATCATCATCATCATCATCTCTCTCTCTCTCTCTCTCTCTCTCTCTCTCTCTCTCTCTCTCTCTCTCTCTCTCTCTCTCTCCGGCTCTCTCTCTCCCTCCCTCCCTCCCTCCCTCCCTCGCTCGCCACCTGATCCTTACACATATACGCCTCTGCTAGGCCTCCAAACGACCCTCCTTGTGAGCCAAAGAGACAGGGCTCCCTCCCTCTCTCTCTCTCTCTCTCTCTCTCTCTCTCTCTCTCTCTCTCTCTCTCTCTCTCTCTCTCTCTCTCTCTCTCTCTCTCTCTCTCTCTCTCTCTTATCCAAATTAAGTCGTATAGTTGACATTGCATTGATACTAGAAAACTGTTCTTTAACGCACACATCAAGACACATTGTAATTATCCTTCCAATATCTGGGACGGCTGTGGAGACATTCATTTGAAAAGAAATAATTCCCTTTACCGGCGAGGTATTGAGCTTATTCTTCCTGGTTCATCCCCTACTGATGAAAGACTGAAGGCCCTTAATGTCCTACCACTTAGTAAACAATTGGAACTTAATAATAATAATAAATAATAATTACGGTATTTATAATGCGCTTATCTTATAATAATTATAACTCTAAGCGCGCACTCACAACTCGCACACGCATGCGCATGCTTTAGACAATGACTCACGTAACACAAATAGTGAAGATACATTAGGACGGTCAGCTTGGGCTGGGGAGTGTGGTGATATAGTGCTAGAACTGTTGAAAGAGATGAGTTTTGAGGGCAGACTGGAAGGAGGAGAGCGAGTGTTTCTGACGGAGAGAGAGTGGGAGAGTGTTCCAGGTGGTTGGACCGTATACTGAGAAAGAGCGGGGGCCGAAAGTGCTGAGTTTGGTGCGGGGGATGAGGAGGCGGAGAGGGTCAGAGGCGGAGCGGAGGGAGCGGGGAGGAGTGTAGGGGTGAAGTAAGTTGGAGAGATACGCAGGAGGGTAGTTGTTCAGGGATTTGTAGCAGAGAGACAGAATCTTGTATTGGATGCGTTGGGGGATGGGGAGCCAGTGAAGGAGCTTGAGCAGGGGAGTGATGTGGTCGGATTTTTTCTTTCTGAGGACGAGGCGGGCAGCATTGTTCTGGACGCGCTGGAGAGTGAGAGTGGTGGAGTGAGGAAGGCCAGAAAGGAGAGAGTTGCAGTAGTCGATGCGAGATAAGATGAGAGAGACAGCGAGTTTGGTGGCAGCTTCGGTAGTGAGGTATTTTATGATCTGACTGATGCGGCGGAGGTGGAAATAACATGCCTGGGCCGTGGAGGAGACAAAGCTGGTCATGGAAAGAGAGGAATCGAGGATAACGCCAAGGTTCTTGACCGAGTCAGAGAGGGAGATGGGGGTGCTGTCGAGTTGAAGGTGGAGAGAGGGAGAGAGCTGGGAAAGTTTCTGGCGAGTGCTTACTTAATAATAATAGATGCTTACTTGTGCAAAAAATTCTAAACGATGCCGCCCCTCCCTATCTCCGTGAGCTGTTTTCCCATACGAACAGAGAGAACACGAGGAACAGCTTACTCCATCTAGTTAGGTAAAGTCAACCTGATTTCACGCAAATTATAACAAGACTGAAATTGTACCGTGAAATTCTAGTTTTGTCACCATTTTTGCAAGTCTTGAATCGAAAGCGAAACTCGTATCACGTTAAACATAAAATTACGTAAAAACAAACAAAACAAAAAACGTCATGACATGACAAATGACGTTAAACAAAACCAATGACACATGCGCGCATCTCCAAGAGGCACAGATCCTCGAGCCCGGAGGGTCATGAAGATCTATGCCTCTTGGGGATGTTTGCAGCGCGCGCATGCACATCGACGCGCTTTCAGAAGAAAATGTAGGTCAGTACTTAGTATAGCATGTAGCTAGGTAAAGTCAACCTGATTTCACACATATTATTACTTACTTACGCCTGTCACCCCTACCCGGGTATATGCCGTCGACGAGAGACCTCCAGCGACTCCTGTCCTGTGCTTCTCCTTCGATTTTACTCCAGGTGGTTCCCATTCTCTTGATGTCTGCTTGGAGGTCTCGACGCCAGGAGTTTCTCGGCCTACCTCTTTTCCTCTTTCCCTGTGGATTCCATGACAATGCCTGCCTAGTGATACTGGAAGCTGGCTTTCTCAGACTGTGACCGATCCATCCCCATCTTCTTCGCCCAATTTCATTCTCTGCTGTTATCTGCTCTGTTCTCTCCCAGAGTCTGATGTTGCTGATCTTCTCTGGCCAGTGGATTTTCAAAATTCTTCTAAGGCAACTGTTTATGAAGATCTGTACTCTGTTGACAGTGGTTTTTGTCAATCTCCAAGTCTCTGCTCCATATAGGAGAACTGCTTTTACGTTGGAGTTGAAAATCCGGACTTTGGTGTTTTGTGACAGCTCTCTGGAACTCCACCTTTTTTTCAACTGGAGAAAGGCTGCTCTGGCTTTACCGATTCGTGCTCCGACATCTGCATCAGTGCCGCCTTTTTTGTCTATGATGCTCCCGAGATAGGTGAAGGACTCCACCTCCTCCATCGGGGTGCCAGCAAGCAAGACTGGTTCTTCCCTGGTTGCGTTCAGCCTCATTGTCTTTGTTTTCTGTTTGTGGATGGTGAGGCCCACTTGGGACGAGACGTCAGCAAGCTTCGTGGTCTTGTCCTGCATTTGTTGATGAGTGTGGGACAGTAATGCCAAGTCATCTGCAAAATCGAGGTCGTCAAGCTGTGTCCACAGTGTCCACAGTATTCCGCTTCTTCTCTGCTCTGTGGTCCTCTTCATGACCCAGTCTATGGCCAGTAGGAAGAGGAACGGAGACAGCAGACACCCCTGCCTGACACCAGTTCTGACCTGGAGCTCCCTGGTGAACTGCCCTTCGTGGATCACGCGACGTGTCATGCCATCGTAGTTGCTCTTGATCAGGCGGACGAGCTTTGTGGGTACACCGTAGTGTCGTAGGAGTTTCCACAGAGTCTCTCGGTCCACGCTGTCAAATGCTTTCTCGTAATCCACAAAGTTGATGTACAGCGGGGAGCTCCACTCCAGAGACTGTCCCACGATGATGCGGAGAGTGGCGATCTGGTCTGTACATGATCGGTTTTTCCTGAATCCTGCTTGCTGGTCTCTCAGCTGGGGGTCAACGGAGCTCTTCATTCTCTCCAGGATGATCCTGTTGAAGACCTTTCCTGGTACTGACAGCAAGGTGATTCCTCTATAGTTGGAACACTTGCTGAGGTCACCTTTCTTGGGAAGCTTGATTAGGTACCCCTCCTTCCAGTCAGCCGGCATCACCTCCTCTTCCCAGGTCTTTCCAAACAGTGGGTACAGCATCTCTACTGTTGTCTCTAGGTCTGCTTTCAGAGACTCCGCTGGGATGCCATCTGGCCCTGCTGCTTTGCCGTTCTTCAAAAATGCCACTGCTCTTCTGATCTCTTCCCGGCTGGGTCTGTCACAGCTGATGGGTAGGTCGGTCTCTGCTGGCTGGATGTCTGGGGGGTCGGGTGGACTGGGTCTGTTCAGTAACTCTTCAAAATACTCGGCCCATCTGTCGAGTTGGTCTGCTCTGTCTGCAATAGGCTTGCCTTCCTTGTCTTTTACTGGTCTTTCTGTATGGCCATACTTGCCCGACAATCTTCTGGTAATGTCGTAGAGCTGTTTCATGTTGCCGCTGCCTGCTGCCTTTTCTGCCTCTGCTGCCAGGCTGTCTGTGTAGGCCCTCTTGTCTGCCCTGATACTCCTCTTCACCTCGCGGTTGGTTTCCGAGTATTCCTCCTGTGCCCTTGCTTTGGCTTTTCTCGTGCGACTGTTGTTGACAACTGCTTTCTTCTGCTTCCTCACTTCTATCTTCTTCAAGGTCTGTGCCGACAGCCAGTCCTTGTGATGGTGTTTCCTGAACCCTACAGTGTCTTTGCAGGTTGAGTTCAGCGCCTCTCTAACTGCCTTCCACTGCTGCTCTGTGGTGACCGCCTCCTCTTCATTTACTAGCTCCTGTAGCGCTTGAAACCGGTTGGACAGCACCAGTTTGAACTCTTCTCTCACTTCAGTCTCTCTCAGGAGGCCTACATTATAGCGCTGTCTTCTTGTTGTCTCTGTGCGGCTTTTCTTTAACTTGAGCTTTATTCTTAAGGTGAGCAGATGGTGGTCTGAGGCGATATCTGCTACCCTCCTCACTCGAACATCTTGAAGGGATCTTCTAAATTTCTTGCTAATGCAGATATGGTCTATTTGGTTCTCTGTAGTATGGTCAGGTGAGACCCACGTTGCTTTGTGTATTCTTCTGTGTGGGAAGATGCTGCCTCCAATGACAAGTCTGTTTAGAGCACAAAAGTCTACGAACCTCTCCCCGTTCTCACTCATCTCCCCTAGTCCCTGTCTCCCCATCACCTCTTCGTATCCGGTGTTGTCCTCCCCTATTTTGGCATTAAAATCGCCCATGACGATCGTGATGTCTCGCTCCGCACATTTGTCCACGGCACTCTGGAGTCGGTCGTAGAACTCTTGTTTCTCTTCCTCGTCACTGTCATTAGTGGGCGCATAACACTGGATGACGTTCAGCTTGAGCTTTTTCTTGGTTCTAAAGGCTGCTGTGATAATTCTTGGCCCAAGAGGTTCCCAGCCCATCAGCGCTCTCTGTGCCACTGGTGACAGCATGAATGCTACTCCTTCTGTATGGGGGGGGGGGGGGGGGGGGCATTCTCCTCTTCATGACCTGAATACAGAATCATCTCCCGACTTCACAGCCTTTTCTGGCCAGACTGCGTCCATCTGGCTTCACTGATACCTAGCAGGGAAAGGTTGTACTTTTGCATTTCCGCTGCTATCTGGGCGGCCTTGCCACTCTGGTACATGGTCTTGACATTCCATGTGCCCATGGTTGTGTCCCTGGATAGAGAGAGGCGGCTCAGTCCTGTGGCTTCCGAAGACTTCCGGCTTTCACCACAGGACGTCATATATCCTCTGGTAGAAGAACCTTCCTCCTCCAGGAAAGAAATTACTGTTTGTCTTTTCGTCGGCGTTTTTGTAGCTATTTCCTTTTTTGTAGGGTGGGGAAGCTACCCCCACGCCCAACCCCCTTACTAGGAGGACCAGGGGTTTTCTGTCAGGGTCATCTTCCCTTAGACCATGTTGGTTCACGGCACCTTATTTCATTCGGTGCACCTCTCTCGCGAGGGACCCCCTATCCTCCACCCAGGGGACGCGCATCAACGCCATATGGTCCCAGCGCGAGGACACATATTATAGCAAGAATGAAATTGTACCGTGAAATTCTAGTTTTGTCACCATTTTCCCCAAGTCTTGAAGCGAAAGCGAATCTCATATCACGTTAAATATAAAATTACGTAAAAACAAAAAAATACTTCAGTCATGACAAATGACGTTTGACAAACCAATGATGCGTATGTACTGCGCGCGCCACTTATAGAGTTCACTATGACGCATTGGCACATCTGCAAGGCTTTTTCAAAAGGATACATTTCAACATCAGAATCAAGTCAAAGACAAAAGGTAGAGAGACCCTTGACAGCGAAGACAGCTCTCATATAGAAGGGACTTTGTGGATTATAGTTCATCCCATCTTGTTATTTTGTTAATATCATTTACCAATATTTTGTAGTGTATATTGTTATCAGTCACAGCTGGGACCAAAGGCAGAAATCCGACAGTCGCAGACTGCGTTATGCCGACGGAGACAGAAAGGACAGGTCGGCCGTCAGCGATTCAGGGTGCTGGTTTTCCTATTAACCCCTAGTTTACCAAGGCATCGTACAATGATTATAGATCGTTCGTGCTTGAATGAAATTCAGCTGGAGTCTTAGTGCCGCATCAATAGGACATGATATAAAGCCGGTCAGTGTACATTTTGGCTCACATGCGAAGCAAAAGTGAGTCTATGTTTTGAGCCAGTGGTCGTCCGTCCGTCGTTCGTCCGCCGTCGTCCGTGGTAAACTCTAACGTTGGCATTTTCTCGGAGACTATTCAAGCCACATTCTTCAAATTTGGCCCAAGGATACTTTGTAGTAAGACCTTTCTAAACATACCAATTTGAGTGACCTCTCACAAAGTCAAGGTCACAGAGATCAGGAAATAGGTCAAAAATAGTTATATTTTGACATAATTTATTTTTTTCTCAAATACTATTCACAACTTCAAACCCAAACTTGGTACAAAGATACCTGATGGTAAGACCTTTCTATAGTACTAATTTCGTTGATTCTTCGGAAAGCTCAAGGGTCGCAAGGGCTCAGAAAATATGTGGAAAATAGCCATATTTTGACAAAAGATGCGTTTTCTCAAATACTATTCACAACTTCAAACCCAAACTTGGTACAGAGATACCTGATGGTAATACCTATCTATGCAAACTAATTTGGATGACCCCTCAGAAAGGTCAAGTGTCACAAGGGCTCAGGAAATAGGTCCGAAATAGCCATATTTTGACAAAAGATGCTTTTTCTCAAATACTATTCACAACTTTAAACCCAAACTTGCTACAGAGATACCTGATGGGAAGACCTATCTATGCACACTAAAATTTGGTTGATCCCTCGGAAAGGTCAAGGGTCACGAGAGCTCAGGAATTAGGTCTAAAAAAGCCATATTTTGACAAAAGATGTTTTTTTTTTCTCAAATACTATTCACAACTTAAAACCCAAATTTGGTACAAAGATACCTGATGGTAGGACCTATTTATGCATACTAATTTGGATGACCCCCTTGGAAAGGTCAAGGGTCACAAGAGGCTGGCAAATGTGTGTAAAATGCTGATTTTTAAAAAAATAAAATTGTAGGTATTCCCAAATTTTTGCAAATCTTTCAACCAAATTTGGTACAAAGATAGCTGCTGATAAGACCTTCCTATGCATACTAATTTAGTCAAATCATCACAAAGGTCAAGGGTCACGGGGGTGGGGTGGGGTTTGACAGATGTGTGAAAAATGCTTAATTTTCAGAAAACATGGATTTTGCTGCTGCAGAAGCCAGCTCTTGTCACAAAGGTCACACATGTGTAAATGGGCCATGCACTGACGTGAGCCATAATGGCTTTGCCTTTCTTGTTAAGTATAAAGGAGAGGTGTAGGGGGTGCATGGATTGGGGTGATCGATGAATGACTGAATGAAACGTTATTTGTCAAGGATAAACTCTCTAAAGGTGCAGAGACGGAAACGGATAAATAATTTACGTATAAGAACGTCTTTTTTCAATCATGACCTTGCTACAGTCTCAGTACTATCAAAATTCCGATTCATTGTAAAATCGTCAGTACTAATGAAACAAAGGCAAAAATACCCACCAAGCCAAATAACACACACACACACACACACACACACACACACACACACACACACACACACACACACACTCACGCACGCACGCACGCACGCACAGAGAGAGAGAGAGTTATTAGTTAGTTATTAGTGTTTAACGTCGAGCAGGCAACTAAGGCCATCTCACGGCGGGATGGGTAAAAATCTGGTCAGCCAGACTAAAAACAAGGTCTTAAAACAAGATGTAAATATATCTTAAAAATATGTCAGGCTAAAATGTCGCACGAGTCTTTAAAAGAAACGTCTACAGACTCTCAAAAAGAGCAAAATTGTGAAATTCACATAGTCTATGAATGCTCAGATCTTGTTAAAAATATTGAAAAAAATATTGCATTCTCTCAAGAAATTGAAGATTTTGTCCGGGGGAACATCCCGGAACAAAACCTTCAAGGAGTCTGCTGTGAAGTGTTTATATCTGGTGTCAATTAGATCAGCACAATACAGCAAAAAGTGTCGAACAGAAAACTGCTCGTCACAGGCAAAACACCATGGACGCTCATCCTGTTTTAGTAACATACGTGTGCCCGATGTGGAGCCGAGTAAGGACAGTCTCCTCACGGCGGCTGCCGCAGCGATGAGGTAGACTGTCGGACACCGTAGGAAGAGCTTCATGCAGCTTGTTCCCTTCCTCTTTGTTCCACTCGGACTGCCACTCGCGGGCTATGTAACCACTAATCTCAGGTTTAAAATCGCTATGAACAGTCTGTGTGTCAGGGACAGGGTCATTGCGGACACTGTTGGCAGCAGAATCTGCGATCCTGCTGCCTTCGATGCCCACGTGCCCTGGGTCCCAAATAAAAATGATGTCATAATATTCCTTCATCAAGTCCGCGTAAAGCTCTCTAATCTGCACCAGCAGGGGGTTGTCTGTTCCAGCGCCCTGGATCGCCTGCAGGGCAGAAAGAGAGTCAGACAGAATCAGGAAGTTCCTTTCCCGAGACTGACAGGCATGCTTGAGTGCCAGCAGAATTGCCTGCAGTTCTGCACTAAATACAGAGGAATGGTCAGGGAGGCGGAGCTTAAATGGGCGTCTAGGATGGCGAGAAGACACTGCAGCCGCAGCCACTCTCCCATCCTCAGACTTGGACCAATCCGTATAAAGACGACAATAGCCAGGAAAAATTGAAAGGAGTTCATTGAGGCTCTGTTGGTATATATGGCTGGTGGAGTACAATCATTCTTGTGGGCGGTCAAGTCCAACAAGATGTCAGGAACTGGTAATAGCCAGGGTGGAGTGATGTGTTGCAGAGATTCCGAAACTTTGTCCAGGTCCACTCCGGCCGCCTGCAGATGAGGTCGGACACGAAAGGAAAGTGGACGGACAGCTCCCGGATGGGCATCGCAAATCTCTACAAACGACGGGTTAAAAACACAATCATAGGCAGGATTGTCTGGATGGGCCTTCAGCTTCAGAACATAGCTGAGCATGAGGCTGATGCGGCGGAGCCTGAGAGAAGGTTCCTCTGCCTCGGCATACAGACTAGGAACTGGAGATGTCCTGAAGGCTCCCAGACATATTCGCAGACCTTGATGGTGAATTGTGTTCAGACGCTATAGAATAGACTTGGAAGAGCCATGTACCACAGAACCGTAATCCAGTTTGGACCGAACAAGGGCCCGGTACAGTCGAAGTAAGACAATGCGGTCTGCACCCCAGTCAGTACCACCAACGACACGAAGAACGCCGAGGGCCTTCTGACAAAGAGTTTCTAAGGTAATTAACATGGTTGCAGAAGGTCAATCTTTTGTCAAAGATGACTCCCAAAACCGTTGCCTCCTCGGTCACCTTAATTGGCACTCCAAAAATGCTCAGGCTAGGTTCTGAAAAAAATTTCGTCTGGTTAGTAAAATGCACACAGACTGTCTTGGAGTGCGAGAACCTGAATCCTTTGAGAGACACCCACCCCTGGATGCGATCAACGCAAAGCTGCAAGCGCCTCTCAAGGGACGCAAGTCCTCGACCTCGTGCACACAAAGTAAAGTCGTCCACAAACAAAGAGCATTCAGAATCATCCTTGACGGCCTTTACAATGTTATTTATTTTAATGCTAAATAAAACAGGAGCTAGAATGCTGCCCTGCGAGACACCCATCTCCTGTTCAAAGGATGCGGAGAGAGTGGAGCCCACTCGGACATAGGACGAACGGTTAGACAAAAAATTGTAAATAAAAACGGGCAGGTGCCCTTTAAAACCCATGTCCGACAAATCAGACATTATACCGTACTTCCAGGTAGTGGCATATGCCTTCTCAAGATCAAAGAAAATTGCATAGACATGCTGTTTGTTGACAAAAGCATCTCGGATAAAAGACTCAAAGCGGACAAGATGGTCAGTTGTGCTACGGAAGCGCCGGAAACCGCACTGGAGGTCTGTGATGAGACCCTGTGACTCAAGATGCCACACCAGGCGGGCGTTGACCAAGCGTTCCATAGCTTTACATAAACATGATGTCAAAGCTATTGGCCGGTAGTTGCCCGGGTCGGAAGGATCCTTACCCGCCTTGGGGATTGGCACAACTACATCCTGGCGCCAAGATGGCGGAAAATGACCGGTTATACAGATATGGTTAAAAGCCTGGAGAAGTAAAAGGAGTGAATCCTCAGGCAGATGTGTTAGGAGCTGATAGTGAATGGTATCTAGTCCAGCAGCAGAGTCATTACATTTCTGCATGGCTTGCTGCAATTCTGAAAATGTAAAAGGGGCATTATAGTCTTCCGAGTTATCCGATATAAAATCAAAAGTACAAGACTCTCGCTTCTCCTTCTCTCTCTGGAAGAAAGGTGAGTAATGCTCTGTTGAAGAATTACGGGCAATGGTGGAGGCAAGCAAACTGGCCACAGCCTTTTTATCCGTGACCAAACTGGCACCATCTCTAAGATGGCCGACAGAAGCCAAGCCACCCCTGCCCCTAATTCTTCGAACAACCTTCCAGACTTTTTGGGACGGAGTCCTAGAAGATAAAGAGGAGACGAAGCGTCTCCAGGAAGCACGGCGTTCACGTTTAAAAATGTAACGCGCTTTCGCCCTCAGTCGTTTAAAGGTTAAAATATTCGCTTGCGACGGATTACGAAAAGCACGTCGCTGAGCAGATTTGCGCGGTTTTTTTTTTTTTTTTTTTTTTTTTTTTTTTTTGTTTTTTTTTGGCCTTGCGGCACTCTTCATTGAACCATGGTACTCTCGGCTTCCGAGGGACTGATGTGGAAGTTTTAGGGATGGTTTCACCTGCTACGTCCAACAAAATAGAAGTAAAACAAGAAACAGGTTCTTCAGATGACATGACCACCTCCTCTGTAATACGAGACTGACAGAGGGAGGCGAACAGAGGCCAGTTAGCTTTCTTGAGATTCCAGCGCCCCACCGGCGAATCCTCCGCACAGCTGACCGATGACAGGACTACTGGGAAGTGGTCACTACCACACAGGTCGTCGTGAACCTTCCAGTCAAAGTCCAGCATGAGAGAAGGATCACACACAGTGAGGTCTAGAATAGAACTAGATCCTGAACCTGAGTTAGAGTATGTAGGTGAGCCATCGTTAAAAACACATAGGTTAAGTTGAGAAAAAAACATCTTCTAACATCTGACCTCTGCCATCATAGTGGTCACTACCCCAAAGGTGAGCGTGACCGTTAAAATCCCCCATAAGAATAAAGGGAGGGGGCAGTTGATCTACTAAGTTAAAAATATCATTACTATAGACCCGCAGGGATGGTGGCAGGAAAATACTGCATATGGTTATGGTCTTCTTCACGGTAACCCGAGCTGCGACAGCCTGAAGACAGGTGTCGATGCTAACGGGGCTACATAAAATTTGGCTGAAAAGAGCCACACCACCCGAGCGCCTCTTCGAATCAATCGATTGTACATTGCTTAACGTCCCGACAGCAACAAGGCTTTCTCAGGACGTGCCTGCACTGCTTGTGAAAAAAAAAAAACTAAACAGAACATTGAATGTATGTCGCCAGCCGGTCAAATACGTTAAATAAACCTAAAACATGGGGCCTAAATAAAGCTAAGACCATTTAACAACACACATCCAATATCAAGAGCTACAGGCAGTGCAGACAGTAGGGAGAGTTTTAAAAAGGCAAATACAGGTGAATGGATCTCGGGTAGACAGAAACACATGCCCCAGAATAGAGAGGAAAACTCACCCTGTGGGGCTGACCAGGGTGACCCTGGGAACTAAAAAGTACCTAACCCCACCCAAGTCCCCCAGGGCAGACCCGGGTGGGGGCTCTTCGAATCAGAGCCTTTATGTACAACGTTAAAACCATTAAAGGACACAGGGTCAGAAGTCTTCAGGTAAGTCTTCTGAAGAGATATTACTGAGGGGTTATAGAACTTGACTAAGAGACGTAATTCCTCAAAGTTAGCTTGAAAACCACGACAATTCCACTGAAGCAGAGAGTACATGATTATGTCTTATCTGGGGGTGAAGAGTTTTATTTCCCCCCCCCCCCCTTTTCCTTTGCCTTGGAAGGAGTTGAAGAAACAGAGGGGGGGGGGGGGGGCCGGCTCCCGGGCCTCCTCTGGTTCTTCGGAGATGAAGGGGGTGGAGCTGCCGCAGCATCAGCAACGACAACTTCCACTACCTCCATCCGCTCCTCCAATGCAGCATATTTGTTTTGAAGGGGGATATCAGTGTTCTCCTTCTGGGCCCGTGCGCACAGCGGTCCCATAGATTTCTTAGACTTCTGGTCCTGGGCAGCGTTCCTGCCGCTAGAGTTAGCGGACTTAGAAGGCTGACCAGAGCCAGAAGCCTTTGGAGTTGACAAACTAACAGGTTTGGGTGGGGGCTGAGGCTGAGGCCTTCTGCGTTCCCTGGCTCCTTGTCACCAACCGGAAGAGGGTTACTCTCCGGGGGCGAGAGGAGCCGAGGCTCCGCCTCCAATCAAGAAGTTGCGGGTTGACATGATAAGTCTTTGATGGGACACTTGCCTGCCACCGCTGCACTCAAAGTATACACAGAGGTGTTAGAGGTTGGGTCAGCCGCAGCTGCACCAGGGCCTTCAACCAGTTTTTTGGCGTCCAGAAAGGACAGCCCCTTCTCCACACGCACCTGCTGAATCTTGCACTCGGATATCCAACGAGGGCATTTCTTGTCCGAAGCCATATGCGCTCCCTGGCAATTCACACACAGAGGGGTGGCTGTGCAGGACTCAGCAGAGTGTCCGGGCTTAGTGCAACGGGTGCATGAAGCCTCTGCCTGGCGGCATGTCTTCTGTCCATAGCCATACTTTTGGCACTTAAAGCACCGGAGGGGGAGAGGGACGTACTTTTTCACTCTCAAGGAGTAGTAACCTCCCCAGATGGTAGTAGGAGGGGTGGGGGTGCCAAACATCAGGATGATGGTAGGGAGACGGATCTCCCCACCACCTCGCTTGGAAGCGAAGTGCCTGACGTAAGTCACTCCCTGAGACTTAAGATTCCATACAAGTTCATCTTCTGACAGTTCTTTTATTACGCCTCTTGACGAATTCATAGTTTTGTGGGGTGTGACTTCCACAGGAGTGTCTCCGATGGAAGAGAGCCCCAGTAGCCCGCTAGAGTTTCCCCGGGTACGGCACTCTACCAGCAAGTCACCAGACCTGAGGCGCTGGGCATCAGGCCTGCCAACACGGCTCCTGAGGGTCTCCCCCACCAGAAAAGGATGCAGCTTGGAAACAAGTTTCTCCTTCACCTTGCTATGGACAATGAGGAAGCGAGGCCATACGGCCGATACCTGAGGCGTCGCTTCCTCACAGTCCGAGTCACTGTCATGTTCAATGTCGGTGTCTATGTGCCGCTTCTGTACCAGGTTTTTTTTCCATATTATAATAGTAGAGATGTTCATCCCCCGGGGGTCCCCGCCCGCCACCGAGCCCAACAAGGGAAAGTGCAACTGTCGGCGGGTCTCCAGCCGACGCACAATGGAGACTGCCCGAAAGATATACTCAAGGGGGTAAGCCCGATTGAACCGTTTGAGCCACCACCTTCTATCACGCCGCTGAATGCAGGGGAATACTGTATAAAGCACCTAGTCAGCAGCAGAGGCTATAGCATGGTGCTCCGTATAGCAACCCGCATGTCAACAGTGGGATAGGGCTCAACGTGACAAGAGCCGATTGACTAGGCCGGTACGACTAGCCTCCCGTTTAGGTAGAAGTCAAGGCCAAAGTGGAGTGTTGGCACCAGTGAGCCGCAACCCAAAGAGAACCTCAGCCACCAGGATCCTCTTCTCCCCCGACACTGGTCTCCAAGCACGGCAAACACTTGGGATCCAAATGATTGATTGTACATTGCTTAACGTCCCGACAGCAACAAGGCTTTCTCAGGACGTGCCTGCACTGCTTTTGAAAAAAACAAAACAGAATATTGAATGTATGTCGCCAGCCGGTACACTACGTTAAATAAACCTACAACATGGGGCCTAAATAATGCTAAAACCATTTGGCAACACACATCCAATATCAAGAGCTACAGGCAGTGCAGACAGTAGGAAGAGTTTTAAAAAGGCAAATACAGATGAATGGACCTCGGGTAGACAGAAACACATGCCCCAGAATAGAAAGGAAAACCCACCCTGTGGGGCTGACCAGGGTGACCCTGGGAACTAAAAAGTACCTAACCCCACCCAAGTCCCCCAGGGCAGACCCGGGTGGGGTACTTAGGATCCAAAGGACCAAAAGCTCACGAGTATTTTTAAGGACCAATCCAACATGGTACGACCTGTATAACAAACCAAGGGGAATTACTCAGCGCTGGACAGAACATTTAGATCCCCTGCCTCCGCCTATCAGGCACCCATTCGCCAGCCCACAGAGAAATACGCAGGTATAGAACAAGACGATCATCTACATCCCTAAAAAGGATGCATCAGGTCTCTTATATAACCCATGTCTTTCTCCGGAACTTAGGAAGTAGGCAGGAGAAACATACATACACAAACACGAAGGTGCATTACTATATGTGGTCGGGTAAATACCCTGAATTCCCACAGTAGATGCACAGAACATGTTTGTGTATGTATGTTTCTCCTGCCTACTTCCTAAGTTCCGGAGAAAGACATGGGTTATATAAGAGACCTGATGCATCCTTTTTAGGGATGTAGATGATCGTCTTGTTCTATACCTGCGTATTTCTCTGTGGGCTGGCGAATGGGTGCCTGATAGGCGGAGGCAGGGGATCTAAATGTTCTGTCCAGCCCTGAGTAATTCCCCTTGGTTTGTTATACAATTCTGCCAGCGCTAGCCTCACCTATCTGGTTTGTGAGTATGGTACGACCTGGGTTAACACAGCTTCTTAAAAACCGGACCAGTGAAAAAGACTGAACAACATATCTGCTGACATCAAGTCCTAATCCTGGACAAAGATGGCACCCCTCTGCTAGCCCACTCAGTCAGTGACTGAGGAGACTACCCACCCACGCCACGCGGAGGCCGGTGCCGAGTGTGGAGAGAGAGAGAGAGAGAGAGAGAGAGAGAGAGAGAGAGAGAGAGAGAGAGAGAGAGAGAGAGAGAGAGAGAGAGAGAGAGAGAGAGATTGATTGATTGATTGATTGATTGATTGTACATTGCTTAACGTCCCGACAGCAACAAGGCTTTCTCAGGACGTGCCTGCACTGCTTGTGAAAAAATAAAAAATAAACAGAACATTGAATGTATGTCGCCAGCCGGTCAAATACGTTAAATAAACCTAACACATGGTGCCTAAATAAAGCCAAGACCATTTAGCAACACACATCCAATATCAAGAGCTACAGGCAGTGCAGACAGTAGGGAGAGTTTTAAAAAGGCAAATACAGGTGAATGGACAAAGGGTAGACAGAAACACATGCTCCAGAATAGAGAGAAAACCCCACCCTGTGGGGCTGACCAGGGTGACCCTGGGAACTAAAAAATACCTAACCCCACCCAAGTCCCCCAGGGCAGACCAGGGTGGGGTTAGAGAGAGAGAGATAGAGATGATGATGATGATGATGACGATGATGAAACGTTTTTATTCAGGATAAAGTTTTAGGCATGCGAATACCTCTCTTACAAACTGTCCTGCTACTCTACACACATAAATATACATCGAGCAACACAGTAAAATGTGTTTTTTTTTTTTTTAAATAGTGTCAAGAACATTCAAGTGTACGAAAAGCATAATAGGCGAAAATAGGCACTTGAGGATCTATGCCTCTTGGAGATGCTCGCATATGTGTCATTGGTTTGTCAAACGTCATTTGTCAGGACGTATTTTTTTGTTTTTACGAAATTTTATATTTAACGTCATGAGTTTCGCTTTCGATTCAAGACTTGCGAAAATGGTGACAAAACTAGAATTTCACGGTACAATTTCAGTCTTGCTATAATTTGTGTGAATAAGGTTGACTTTACCTAGCTACATGCTATACTAAGTACACCTGCATGCTCTTCTTTAAGCGCGTTGATGTGTGTGTATGTGTATGCGTGTGCGTGACATGATGAGTGCATGCGTGCGCTTCAAACATCCTCAAGAGGCATATACGCCCTCCGGGCACATGAGTGTTACGATTGTGGTTGTGTTATCCTGTGAGAGCGTGCGTGTGTTGATCGTAGGTAACGATCCGATGTTTATTTGAGCTATCACGGTTACGTTTCACGTGTTTTTTTAGTTAGATTTTCTTTTGTTCGTGAGTAGAGCCGTTTTCGTTTTGTTGTGTTTAGTCCGGAACGTTGTAGACAGGTCGCGCTGTCTGGTGGCCTCGTAAGTGTCACGTCGGTTAGTTGACATCGCAACATTTTGTCTACTTTTTATTTTCCTGTGCGCGTGTATTGAGCGGCCTTTATTTTGTTTGGTGAATGTTCTCGTACCTTTGAGCTATCATAGATAGGGATACCATACTTTTATGCGTCTTTATTATACGCTAGAATTTAGAGCTGAAGTGAGCAGCCGTGTTTTTGTAGCCCGATATAGTGTTTCTGGAAAGTTTATGTTAATGAGTTCGGCTGCGTGTTTCGTTGTGGTTGTTCGAGTTCATGACTTCCGTAGAAGATTCTAGATTTTGATAGTGTATATAAGGAGGGCGCTGGGAAAGCCCGTGCGTACATTGTCTTGCTTTGTCATTTATCAGTAGAGACACGCAGCTTATTGCGAGGGACGCTGTGTATGAGAAACTTTGAGTCAGTCGTAGTGTGGACTGTGACATAGCTGAAGAGACTTTGTATCAGTAGTTTGTGCATTTGAAAGTGCATTACTGTGTGGATATCGCATCGCTGAATTAAATATTGTTGGAACTGTTACTCCAGTATTGTCTACATCCTTAAGCCACGTGTGACGGATTGCAGCTGAACGAGGTTTATTTTAAAGAACTCTTACGTGCGTGCGTCTGGTGTGTTTATCATACTTCGACTACAACTCCACCACGTAACAATGAGGATCTATGCCTCTTGGAGATGTCCGCATAATTTTGTGAGAGAGAGAGATTGATTGTACATTGCTTAACGTCCCGACAGCAACAAGGCTTTCTCAGGACGTGCCTGCACTGCTTGTGAAAAAATAAATAAATAAACATAACATTGAATGTATGTCGCCAGCCGGTCAAATACATTAAATAAACCTAACACATGGGGCCTAAATAAAGCCAAGACCATTTAGCAACACACATCCAATATCAAGAGCTACAGGCAGTGCAGACAGTAGGGAGAGTTTTTAAAAGGCAAATACAGGTGAATGGGAAAAGGGTAGACAGAAACAGATGCCCCAGAATAGAGAGAAAAACTCACCCTGTGGGGCTGACCAGGGTGACCCTGGGAACTAAAAAATACCTAACCCCACCCAAGTCCCCCAGGGCAGACCCGGGTGGGGGTGAGAGAGAGAGAAAGACTGGAGAGAGAGAGAGAAATGAAATGAAACTTTATTTTTCAAAGTACCCAACAGAAAGAAACACGCTTAGAAAAGTCGGGTATAATAAATAATAATAATAATTACGGTATTTATAATGCGCTTATCTTATAATAATTATAACTCTAAGCGCGCACTCACAACTCGCACGCTTTAGACAATGACTCACGTACCACAAATAGTGAAAATACATTACGACGGTCAGCTTGGGGTGGGGAGTGTGGAGATGTAGTGCTAGAACTGTTGAAAGAGGTGAGTTCTGAGGGCGGACTGGAAGGAGGAGAGAGAGTGTTTCTGACGGAGAGAGAGTGGGAGAGTGTTCCAGGTGGTTGGACCGTATACTGAGAAGGAGCGGGGGCCGAAAGTGCTGAGTTTGGCGCGGGGGATGAGGAGGCGGAGAGGGTTGGAGGCGGAGCGGAGGGAGCGGGAAGGAGTGTAGGGGTGAAGTAAGTTGGAGAGATAGGTAGGAGCGTAGTTGTTCAGGGATTTGTAGCAGAGAGACAGAATCTTGTATTGGATGCGTTGGGGGATGGGGAGCCAGTGAAGGAGCTTGAGCAGGGGATTTTTTTCTTTCCGAGGACGAGGAGGGCAGCATTGTTCTGGACGCGCTGGAGAGTGAGAGTGGTGGAGTAAGGAAGGCCGGAAAGGAGAGAGTTGCAGTAGTCGATGCGAGATAAGATGAGAGAGACAGCGAGTTTGGCGGCAGCTTCGGTAGCGAGGTCTTAACGTCCAGACAGCAACAAGGCTTTCTCAGGACGTGCCTGCACTGCTTGTGAAAAAAAACTAAACAGAACATTGAATGTATGTCGCCAGCCGTCTGTTGTATGCGGTCAACTCAATGTTGGAGAGACGGAAAGAACCATCAACGACCGTTTCAAAGAACATCTTCAGTCTGTCAAGTACCAATACAACAGACCGGTCGGACGACATTTCAATCAGGCTGGGGATGTATGTGGTCGTCTTGTTGCATGCCTGTGTGTTTTTCTGTGGGCTGGTGGGTGCCTGTTGGGTGGGGCTGGTGGCTCGGGCTGGTTGTCTTCCCCCCCCCCCCTTTTTTTCCTTCTCTCTCTCTCTCTCTATCTCTCTCCCTCTTTCTCTCTATCTTCCTTCCCCCCCCCCCCACTCCCCCCTTAACACTTCTCTCTAGCCCTCTTTCTCTCTTTACGCTTTTCCTTTTACCCTTCTTCCCCTTCCTCCTCCCCCCCCTCCCCCTCCCCCCCCGCCCCTCTCTCTCTCGCTCTCTCTCTCTCTCTCCCCCCTATATATATATATATATATATATATATATATATATATATATATATATATATATATATATATATATATATATATATATATATATATATATATATATATATATATATATATATATATATATATATATATATTTCGAGTTACCCTTGAATACGGTTTCACAACTACCTACTCTCCACTTATACTTATACCAATATTCTCTTACTGAATTTGATTATTTGCTTTGTTTCAAATGACTTATTACTTGTTGTGTACCGTGCTAAATGCTGGGGGGGGGGGGGGGGGGGTTCCCGGGGTCCTCCCGTTTTTCACTGAGGTAGTCCTCAACTTGAAGGTGATATAAAGTTTGCCTTCGGCCTGGTTGGTGTTTAGCAGGCTTTGTGTATTAGACACTCAGCCTACTTCGTGCCCAAGGGTGCTCCCCGTTCTCTCTCTCTCTCTCTCTCTCTCTCTCTCTCTCTCTCTCTCTCTCTCTCTCTCTCTCTCTCTCCTCTCTCTCTCTCTCTCTCTCTCTCTCTCTCTCTCTCCCTCCCTCCCTCCCTCCCTCTCTCTCTCTCTCTCTCTCTCTCTCTCTCTCTCTCTCTCTCTCTCTCTCTCTCTCTCTCTCTCTCTCTCTCTCTCTCTCTCTCTCTCGCTCTCTCTCTGTGGCCTCACATACACGCGTTTACTTTTCTCGCTCCTGCGCGTGCCTACTCACACTCTGTCTTGTCTCTCGTGTTCCGTTTCTCTCCGAGTCTCTCTCTTATGATTTTTTCGTTGACGTCATTTTTACTTTTTGCGCACTTTTGTTCTTCCTTTTGTCTTTTATTTTATTAGTTACGTCACCTTCTTCAGTTGCCACATTCCTTCTGCGAATAAAGATAAGTAGCGGCTAATCTCTCTGTTTGTTTGTCTATTTTGACAAAGCGGGGTATTTACGCGAAATATTAATAAATTGTCTTTTCTAAGCGTGTTTCTTTTCTGTTGGGTACTTCTTTGCATTTTACACGTTTGGCAGTCATTTTTTTTTTTTTTTTTTTTTTGGTCTGGATTGTTTATTTTTCAAGGATAATGATGATGATGATGATGAGAGAGAGAGAGAGAGAGAGAGAGAGAGAGAGAGAGAGAGAGAGAGAGAGAGAGAGAGAGAGAGAGAGAGAGAGAGAGAGGTGATGATGATGATGAAACTTTATTTCTCAACGGTAAAAAGATGACAAATCGTCATTTTACAAACTTGCCGTTGCTAACATCTACAACATAAAATAGGTTAAAGAAAATAATAATATAACAATAAAGAGATTATATTTACACACATTATTTCATGCACCAATATTTTTTTTAAAGGCGGAAAGAAACAAAATAATAATTTTAAAAAATTAAAAAAATTAAATACACAGAATAATAGTAACACTCAACATTCATCGTTCAGAGAGAGAGAGAGGAGAGAGAATTACGTCATTTGTCTGCGTGGTGACGGAGTTGCTCCTTTTACGTTGCCGCCACTGTCTGACTTTCTCTAGAAGTCGAGGATTTACTGTTTTAATTATTTTCTGAAAAGAATTAATTTTTATTAAAGAAGTTGAAAGACTACAAAGCTGGCTAACGAACTCATCCAATGATTACTGTCTTTCTCCAAACTAGCTATATGCAAAACCGCTGAGTTCTGAGCCAATCTGGGTCAACCGACTTCCTACAAACGGTTGTTTATGTCTTCAATGAGACATTCAATTACAATAATATGCTCGGAGGCTCTCTTAGCCACCCACTTAAGGTAGTATTTCGCCAAGTTTCAAGCTTTTGTCACAGAAATATCGGAGATTCTCTTGTTTACATACATACACACACACACCTACATACTGCGCACATACGCGGTGCTTCAGTCGTGCCAAATGTACCACGTTCAGCAGCGAGGCCTGAGCGTAAACAGTCATATATGACGTAATTTTTATCTTGTTACTCATTCCGTCCCAAAACGTCCCTTCCATAAATAGAAGGGACTTTAAAAAATGATATCTACAACAACGTCTTTGGATATTAGTAATGCACTGGTCTACTCTCCACTCACCCAGAGTATACTGGTCAGTGAAGGACAAGCACCTGTCGATGTTTTGTCGTCTGCAAGTTTGTTTGATAGGCGTTACCTCCCCTATAAAAATGAGGGGGAAATTTTTGTAAAGAAAATTTATATTTATCTTAAAATGCAACTAAAGTGTTGAGCACAACATACTTACCATAATAATAATATATGCAAAGTCTTATATTGTTTCTGTGTGGTAAATTGTAAGTAATGAATTGCGGGACATAATGTTGTGTTTGAAGTGCATGCCACACGTAAACTACGCCCTTTGATGGCGGGATATTGCAACTTGGCCCGGGTCAATGGTTACTGCTGCGGTTCGTTGGTTTATCACAATAAAGTAAGGAAGGGAATGTATTTAATTATCAGGTTATCTTCAAATGTAAGTCTTTTGTTCAGATGTTTTGTAATCGCGTTTTTGTGTCTATTTGCGACGTGCTGAGGGTTTGTATTCAGCGACAACCACGTCGTGATTTTTTTTTTCTTTCTCCATCGTGTCAGTACTCTATCGATATCCTTTTCTGAATCATCTTTGAATGTTACATTTCAGGACTAGAAGAGCTGAAAGATGACTGATCTACAAGCAATCAGAGCTTGGTTGCAAACATCATACAGTGTTCAAGTTCCCCCTGACTGGCTTGCAGCGTGTGTGGAGTGGATACAACAAGAGAGTGGGGTATGAATATATGATTATGAGATTCATATTTTCTTAACTGGGTTACACACTGTAATCTGTAGTGTAATGTTGGATTCTGTTGTGTGTGGTTGTAAACACTTGAATTATTTTGTTTAAATAATTACATACACACACTATCAGTTGGGAGAACAAAATCTTTTTATAATTTACAGCAGAAAATCTGCCAACTAAAAATAGAACGAGGGTGAAAATGATACACAGCTATGATCACAAAACAATGGAAATAAAACCAAAGTAAAAATAAAACATATAAACTGTGCAGATTCTATATTTAACAGTTAGACTGTAGTTTATTGTGTTCCATCAGCATTAACCATTACAGTTGAAACACGCACTCAGAATCACAACAGGCTTTACACTATCATGGGTGAAACTTTTTCCGTTTTAGAACGGAATCCGTTTTTGAAAAAAAGCTGTAGACGGAACTTCATTTTTGAGGAAAAAAAAAAAAAAAAAAAAAAAAGCTTTTTTCTGTGTTGCGATACTGATGACAGTGGCGTAGCAGGCAAAACGTTGACAATAGTTATGATGTTGAAGACAGTTAAATGTGGCAAGGTGACATTTTCTTCAGCGCCGCGGGGCGTTGCCCCTGCACCCCACCAGGGGCCACGCCCCTGGACCCCCTTTCAGTTTTTCAAAAATTTGGCTGTTTCACCCATGCACTATGTAGTATGTACCAATTGATGTTGTGTGGCTAATTATAGAGTAGTAGCCTCCTTTGATGATGTATCGCTCAACTGAAAGGCTAGATTATCTTCTGTTGCCACACATACACACACAATGAATATAAAAGGGGGAAGGGGGGGGGGGGGGGGTGCTCACAATCATGAAGACAGTTGCACACAAACTGACAAAGATTACGTAAACAGCACCTGGTCAATCAGTATTTCTTTCACCTGGCTTTCAGTACAAAGTTCTGTTATAAACAGTTGGCCAACACTTATTATTTAGACCAGGCCAACGTTTTTAGTCTGAGAAAAGTGATAGTTTTTAGTCGGCTGCTATACACTGGAACCCTGAAATGTAATTTACATCACAGGGCCAGCCAGTAGCAGCAACACAGCTGCGGACACTGGTGTTTGAGCAATGGTTGATGTCCGATCTGAGGGAACTTGGAGCTGCTTGTCTGCCACAAGACCTGGCTAGCTCACCTCGAACACAACTGTCAGGAATATACGCATTGCAGGTGTGATCGCTAGTTATTTCCATGTCATTCAAATGACAGTGTTTATGGTCATGTTAGTTGAATGAACTCATTTACAGTCATGCTTAGTTTAAAATTTATTTATAATCTCATTGCCAGTCTCGTTTATGTCAGTAATTTTTCTGTCAGTGAGATTTCCAGAACTTTTATATAGCATGCTGATCAAATTACAGTAGACATGATTAATGCACACCAATACGAATAATAATTGTCTCCACATAGTTATACCAAAGACAATATATTATAAGACATATCACTCCTTCATAAGGCTTACTGAAAAAAGCGAGGTCAGTGTAGCAGGTGCGTCCCATGGTGTGATCGTGTTGTGGCCGTACGTCTGTCACTATCTGGTAATGGACTCGAGCTCTGGCGCGAGGCTTTCTGAAGGGTAACGTGCTTTTTGTGTCTGCATTGCGGAAAGCTGTTTTAAAATCACATGAGCTTTGCTTCTAAGATATTTGTTTTCTATTCCTAATCGAAAGATTTTTCGGGAAAGTGGTAATTAGCACGGACAGTGCAATCGAAAAATAAATAAATTAGGCATTTCATTGTTGCCGTAAGTGTGAGTTGATGTCTAGTACACACAGACACACAAACACACACACACACACATATCCGTGCACGCAAACAAACACATGCACACAAACGAACACACATGCACACAAATGAACACACATACAAACAAAGCACCAGCACAGGACTAAATAAGAAATAATTTACAGCAAACATCAGTTGTTTTGAACAATCTCACAAGAAGATCAGTTTATTAATACACGTTCAACTTGCAGCAGGTATTATTAAAAAAAAACACCAAATAGTGATTATACACAGGCCACACTAACCACCTTATGCATACTCTCATTAGAAACTGTAAACAGTACCTGGCGTTGTATGCACAAAGAGATTAATAAGAAATTATCACTAATTACCTGTTCTTTCTCATCCTCTCCATTCATCCCTCCACCCAACACAAGTAAATTTATGACAAAATTATTCATTATACACGAAATAGTAGGTCAACATGAATTATATACGCATTAGGCTGAATTATCATAAGACGTACAACTACAACAGACAATACCACCAGTCACATGTCCACCGCTACTCCCTCATCGTGTGCACGAAGCCTTTAGATCTAAAAGTCATTACCGGGTAAACAGATAAACATATCATCACCGATCAGAATTACGTTCTCCAACAACCCCCTCGCCTCCCCCACCAGACTATCGGCTGCTTTCAGTGGGAAACTAAACCCCTTACAACAAAGACAGTCGCATGGTTTGCCACAAGCTTTGTCCTCTCATCCTCCTCTCATTCTCCCCAAAATCCTCTGCCCCTTCTATTTGATCACGTTTTTTGTTGTAGGTGACTTGTTCTTTTATTGTCATTTCATCTAGTCCTATTACACACAGATCTGACTTTGGTGGCAGTGCAGACACTTTAATCTGAGGCGCTTTCGGAATCTTGCTTGGCATTATAGCCGGGGAAGACTGAAACCTTTTGCATAGTTTTCCGTAAGGTTGAAACTGACGGAAGGACAACGATTTTTGCAAGCATACAATATGCTCTGGGGCTTGCATGAAACAAAGATAGAGCTGTTGTTTTGTCTGTCTCCGTCCATCACCGGCCTTGTTTCTTTTTGTGTATTTCACGCAACTGTGCTGAAATAAACTGAACACATGAATCAGGCAACAACAAAAAATGGGCCAAGCTCTTTACTGCTGCATCCTTCTTCTCTTTGAGTGTTAATGCCTTTTCTTTCCTTGTTTGCCGTCTTTCTGTCATAACTTACATTTATTCTGCAGGCAGTACAATCTGTTGCGCACAGTTTTAATACTTTTCTTCAAAGCCTGCTTTCTTGGTTAATCGCTGTCATGACCACCTGTTGCTGCAGTTCCCCCCACATCAGTTTCTCCACTGGACTCATCTGCACACACACACACAAACAACCATGCATTAAATCATTAATGATATCATGATAATCCACAGCATCTTTACTCAGATCAAAAAATCAATTCACATTTCATCTGACTGACAAGAAATGTATTTTCACACACACATGCAGGCGCGAACACACACAAAAAGGCCATCGAAAATTCATCCAAATTTAAAATCTGCTTGTGTGATTTTAATAGTCGACAGATTTTACGACCACAGTTGTGAAAACAATGCACACAACTGATCTTTTATGCTGTCATTTCAGTTTTGGTAATCTTTTTATAAATTAAAATTTTCAGCTTACAAATTATAAATCAGATTCATATTTATTCATTGAAAGTACTTGGTTGCAGTGACATGCGTGCCCGTGAGGCGGCGATTCTAAATCTGTAGCAGTATCCCTCGTCCTGGATGGCTGTCTCTTTGTTGTTAGTTGTGGGGGTGGGTTGGGCACCAAAAACTAAGTCGGCACAGGATTCCATAGCAGCCTGCGCCTCCATCTGCGTGGCACACGTGAACTGGTTGTTTTCAAAATGGGCACTTGCACAGCCAGCAGGAAAGTGAATGCAGCTCAGCAGGTGACGGTCCCAACAGATCTTCCCTGCGCATATTCTGCACCCATTTCTGACATCTGTTGGGAGAATAACAAAGACTTAAATACAAGTACTAAAACACCACCAGCTAAACACTGTAGTCTGTAGGCGTAGTTCGTGAAAACAGTACAGTGGACAGAGTTCTGCATGACCTTTTATACTTTTGTATTCTAAGTCTTGATAGATAGTGAAAGCGAAGTAACTTTGCAATGACTGAATTTTATCAACGAACTTACAACTCAAGGTTTCTTTGCTTAATTTCTCACCAGTACTTTCCTCTTTTTGATCGGAACATCGGTCTTAAAACAACTCAATTAAGAACTTGAAACTTACACAGGCTTCTCCCTATCAGTCGTATTGCCTTGAACGAAAGGGAAAGGTCCGTGTAGCCTAAAGAATACTTTTCCTCGCCCAAGTTACTAGCACGTGTGGCACAAATGACTAGATCTAACTTGAGTTAGACCAACATTACACGGATAAAATGGGACAGGAAAACTGGTCTATGTACGTATGGCCATCTTAAATAATAATAATAATAAAGAGCATTTATATCGCGCTGAATCCCCAGGAGCAGTGGGCTCTAAGCGCGTTACAAAAAAATGTATATATGGAGAATCTCACTACCTTTAAAAAAGTCTAATCTATGCACTTCTAATCTACGCACGCACATACAACTAAAACACACATAACAAAACCATATGTATGCAGACCAAACCAACATCACACACACGCACACACAATCTGTGGATTAATGGTAGGCAAGCTGAAAGAAGTAGGTTTTAAGTTGGGTCTTAAAGATGTCAATGTTTTCAGCATTCCGGAGGTGTAGGGGAAGTGAGTTCCAGACAACAGGGGCTTGATACTGGAATGTCCGGCAGCCAAACCGCTTAGAGGAAAAGCTGGGGACACGGAAACGCTTCTCAGAGCAGGAACAAAGGGAACGGGAGGGCTGATAGATGTTGAGGAGGGATGAGAGGTACGGCGGTAGGGATCCATCAAAGCAGCGAAAAGCCAGGACCGCAATCTTGTACTCGACTCTAAACTGAATGGGTAGCCAGTGCAATTCCTGAAGTAGGGGGGTTACATGGTCCATTTTAGATTTGCCAAAAGCAAGTCTGGCAGCATTGTTGAGGACTGTCTGCAGACGAGAGAGTTCTTTCTGGGGGACGCCTGCCAGGAGGGAGTTACAATAGTCTAAGCGGCTAAGGACAAGGGAGCAAATAAGTTGAACAGTAGCGGACCAGGTGATGAATGGTCTAATGGAGCTGATTCTTCGCAGCTGGAAGTTCGCCGTCCTGCACACATTAGTAATCTTCTACATTTGAAAACAAAATTACTTGAAACTTATAATTACTCTGGATCTAAATGGTCGTTAGACCACTTTTCTACTGACATTTATCGGAATTTACAGCGTGGAGAGCCGGCTAGGGTATGTTTGCAGTTGGATCAGTTTTCCACTCTCCCAGATTTAAACCCAAAGATACATATCACACGAGGGACCTATGCCTGAGTATCGCCCAGGCAACTCTAATTCAGAATAAAAAAATTTCGAGATAGACATCCTCTGCGCCATGAAATTATTATACGGTTGTAAATTTATGCAAAGATAAGACCACAGAGTAATCATCTTACCTTGTTTCTTCCTTGGGGAAAAAGGAAAAATGATATGCCGGTGCAACTTGGCATGTGACGGGTGTTCAAACAAGAAATTGCGCTGCAAAAGTCAGACCCTTGCCTCGTTCGGTCAGCCATGATTCAACACGATTACAAGAGAGAAAACTCTCAAAACGTGTCCTAGCACTCTCGGGGCGAGTGATTTGTCTTATAATGTATTGTCTTTGGTTATACTAATCTACAGTCATGAGGTTATGAACAGTTGTCTACCTTACAAATAAACAGGTGGAGAGTATGGTGAACATTGGTGTACCCCTGTATGGTCAGCTGCAGAAGGTCAAGGGCACTCAAAATGAAAATTGTGAGGTGTCTGCTGACACACCACTACAACCAGCGGTAAGAAATTTGCAGTTTTGAACGACGTTTTCATTTGATTTTTTTTTTAAGATTTATATCTTTCATGAAACTGTGGTCTTGTTAACAGTTTGGTCTGATATGGCCTTGGCTCAGATTTACCATCCTCTGCACCCGCTAACTTTCATACAAGATTAAAGTACTTTAGACTTGTCAAAATTTAAAAGTAATTACGGCTTCTTTCAGACAAAAGGTGGAAGTTATACAGAGATTTTTTTTCTTGTCCCAAAAACGTATTAATTGATGAATTTTTTTTTTTTTTTGGCATTTTCGGTGTCGCGCTCTACTGCTGGTTTTGTTACATGGTTATTGGTAAGCTGATTTATCGGTCAACAGCAACAAAAATTTTGTACCTATCGCATTGTTTTTTTATTGTAGCAGCACAGCAAGAGTCTGTAGTCTCTGAAAAAAAACTTCGGGCTTGAAATTGTGTTGCTTAAAACGCGTGATACGATTAGTTTGGTTTTTTTCAAAAACATTACCAATGACATTACTGATAGGAAATGTACACTTAGCTTACCCAATTTCAGCCAAAAATTCCGTTGTGTACCTATATGACAAGAGAGGCGACCCAAGGGCACCGTAACCCGGTACCCTGAGTAGCCTCCCGTCCCTCCCTATCCGGTCACGTGCCCAGTGGTGTCACGCCAATCTGTTCACTTAGCTTACCAGGAACGGTTGTGAGCTCTGCTTACTGCCTGTTTCGGCTGTGTACGGTGTAACCGGTCGTACCTTGGATTGGACTTTACCGTTGTGTTCTGTGCTTGCTTTAGATTACATTCGTTCTTTGGAAAGACCTACGTGCCTGCCTTGGATTACCTTTGTTCTTTAGGAAGACTTACGTGTGTGCACTGGTGCTTCCCTTCGATTATCGTGGTGCTTCCGTTGGATTTTGTGGTACCTCTGTTGGCTGGGAGGTGAGAGAGGAGCTGCTGTTGCGTGCTCCGCTGGCCAGAGAAGATCAGCAACGTCAGACTCTGGGACAGAACAGAGCAGATAACAGCAGAGAATGAAATTGGGCGAAGAAGATGGGGATGGATCGGTCACAGCCTGAGAAAGCCAGCTTCCAGTATCACTAGGCAGGCATTGTCATGGAACCCCCAGGGAAAGAGGAAAAGAGGTAGGCCGAGAAACTCCTGGCGTCGAGACCTCCAAGCAGACATCAAGAGACTGGGAACCACCTGGAGTAGAATCGAAGGAGAAGCACAGGACAGGAGTCGCTGGAGGTCTCTCGTCGACGGCCTATACCCGGGCAGGGGTGACAGGCGTAAGTAAGTAAGTGCCAGGCTGTCTGTGTAGGCCCTCTTGTCTACCCTGATACTCCTCTTCACCTCGCAGTTGGCTTCCCAGTATTCCCCCTGTGCCCTTACTTTGGCTGCTCTCGTGCGACTGTTGTTGACAACTGCTTTCTTCTGCTTCCTCACTTCTATCTTCTTCAAGGTCTGTGCCGACAGCCAGTCCTTGTGATGGTGTTTCCTGAACCCTACAGTGTCTTTGCAGGTTGAGTTCAGCGCCTCTCTAACTGCCTTCCACTGCTGCTCTGTGGTGACCTCCTCCTCTTCATTTATTAGCTCCTGTAGCGCTTGAAACCGGTTGGACAGCACCAGTTTGAACTCTTCTCTAACTCCAGTTTCTCTCAGGAGGCCTACATTATAGCGCTGTCTTCTTGTTGTCTCTGTGCAGCTTTTCTTTAGCTTGAGCTTCATTCTTAAGGTAAGCAGATGGTGGTCTGAGGCGACATCTGCTCCCCTCCTCACTTGAACATCTTGAAGGGATCTTCTAAATTTCTTGCTAATGCAGATATGGTCTATTTGGTTCTCTGTTGTATGGTCGGGTGAGACCCAAGTTGCTTTGTGTATTCTTCTGTGTGGGAAGATGCTGCCTCCAATGACAAGTCGGTTTAGAGCACAAAAGTCTACAAACCTCTCCCCGTTCTCACTCATCTCCAAGCCTAGTCCCTGTCTCCCCATCACCTCTTCGTATCCGGTGTTGTCCTCCCCTATTTTGGCATTAAAATCGCCCATGACGATCGTGATGTCTCGCTCCGCACATTTGTCCACGGCACTCTGTAGTCGGTCGTAGAACTCTTGTTTCTCTTCCTCGTCACTGTCATTAGTGGGCGCATAACACTGGATGACGTTCAGCTTGAGCTTTTTCTTGGTTCTAAAGGCTGCTGTGATAATTCTTGGCCCAAGAGGTTCCCAGCCCATCAGCGCTCTCTGTGCCACTGGTGACAGCATGAATGCTACACCTTCTGTATGGGGGGGCATTCTCCTCTTCATGACCTGAATACAGAATCATCTCCCCACTTAACAGCCTTTTCTGGCCAGACTGCGTCCATCTGGCTTCACTGATACCTAGCAGGGAAAGGTTGTACTTTTGCATTTCCGCTGCTATCTGGGCGGCCTTGCCGCTCTGGTACATGGTCTTGACGTTCCATGTGCCCATGGTTGTATCCCTGGATAGAGAGAGGTGGCTCGGTCCTGTGGCTTCCGAAGACTTCCGGCTTTCACCACAGGACGTCATAAGTCTTCTGGTAGAAGAACCTTCCTCCTCCAGGAAAGGAATTACTGTTAGTCTTTTCGTCGGCGTTTTTGTAGCTATTTCCTTTTTTGCAGGGTGGGGAAGCTACCCCCACGCCCAACCCCCTTACTAGGAGGACCAGGGGTTTTCTGTCGGGGTCACCTTCCCTTAGACCATGTTGGTTCACGGCACCTTATTTCATTCGGTGCACCCCTCTCACGAGGGACCCCCTATCCACCACCCAGGGGACGCGCCTCAACGCCATATGGTCCCAGCGCGAGGGACAGAGCAATGCGTCATTTCAAATTTGTATGCGTCAATGACCGATGAGCATCCTATACGCTGCAACCAGAAGCAGGGCGGGATGCATTCCCCCCTCCATCTGCATCCTCCTGTACCGGGTCCTCTGGTGGTGCAAAGATCGCGGCATCTCTCCAAGCAAGACACATCCCGGGTCACCTGACTGTTCTAGCCGACTCCCTCTCGCGACGCGGCTAGCTTCTGCACACCGAGTGGGCGCTCCACCCTGACATCTTTCGGATGATCTGCACAGAATGGGAGACTCCCATGATCGACCTCTTCGCGACAAGGTGGAATCGCCTGCTGTGCCCCTCTTTGTCTCCCCCATTCCGGACCCCCTCGCCTGGGCAGGCGACGCGCTCTCCATCTCCTGGGAGGGCATCATCGCGTGCACCCATGGTGCTCGTCCCCAAGGTCCTGCTGAAGCTCAAGGGTTGCAACGCGATCCCGTTACTGGTGGCCCCGTTCTGCTGGACCAAGTCTTGGATCACCGACCTCCTAAACCTCGCCACGCCCCCCCCCCCCCCACCCCCTCCCCCCCCATCCCGCTCCTGTGGCTCCCCACCCCTCGCATGATGCTCAATCAACCACGACAGGTGCTGTACCATCCGTGCCCCGAGCGACTCCTCCTCTACGCCTGGAGATTGTGCAGCGCGCCCTCGCTGCTAGAGGCTTCTCAAGTGCAGCGGTGGAAGCTATCGCTGCAGCCTGCAGACCTTCGACCCGACAAGTCTATGAGTGAAAGTGGCGAGTCCTGTGGTCCTGGTGCGATGACCGGCGCCTCTCCACCACAGATCTGATTGTCCCACAGCTGGCCGAGTTCTTCCTCTGGCTCTTCTCCGAGCAGCACTTGGCGCTGATCACCATCAGAGGCTACCTCACCATGATTGCTGACACATACCACCACTTGGGCCGCCCGGACCATAGCGCTTGGAAAGACCTCGATGACCTTATGGCCCACTTCGGTCTCCAGCGGCCTGCCTCCCACTCGCTGATTCCGCGATGGGACCTACACTGGTTGCTGACGTGGCTCAACTCGGACTGCTTCAAACCGCTCCCCTTGGCGCGGTTGGCCGATGTGACCCGGAAGACCTGCTTCCTCCTGGCCCTCGCCATGGTTTCCAGGGTCAGCGAACTGCACGCGCTCTCAGCACGCCCCGTGTGCCTGCAGTTCAGAGTGGATGGCTCAGTGCAGCTACTGACTGACCCAGCCTTCCTGGCCAAGACCCGGTCCCCATTGGCCGCACCCCAGGTAATCACCATTCCGCCGCTGAGGGAGATAAATCTGACCCAGGAGACCAGTCAGCAGGACCCGGTGAGGGCCATACGGGTGTACCTGCGCCGAACCAAGCCTCTCTGCAGAGGACGCTCCCACCTCTTTCTGCCTTCATCCCCAGGTAGAACTGACATCTTAGCCCAGACGATATCTTCCTGGCTCCGCTGGGTTATATGCTCCGCCTACCAGGACCTCTCCCCTGACGGTGCTAAGCGGCTGAAGATCAGGGGGCATGAGGTTAGAGCCATGGCCGCAAGCGTCGCCTTCGACCGCAACTGCGCCGTCAAAGACATTGTGGCGGCCGTGGGTTGGCAAGCGGAATCGACCTTCGCCCTGTTCTATCTCAGAGATCTCTCAGGCCAGCGGGAGAACCTAATCCTGGTGGGGGACATCACTGCGGCGCAACACTCCCTCCCGGCGCCTTTGGCGCTGTAGGTATCGGGAGGTTGCCCCGGGGAGGGAGGGTCTTGTTAGTACACAGGGGAGAAGGGCGCTTTACACGGCACCCACCTCCTCTTCGCTATTCTTCCTATCAGTAATGTCATCGGTAATATTTTTGTGGAAACAAATAAATTTTTCTCTAAAATGTATTTTTGGGGAAAATACTTACCGATGACATTACTTGGAGGACCCTCCCACCTGCCCCGCTTGCCACTAGTCAGCTAAGTGAACAGACTGGCGTGACACCACTAGGCACGTGACCAGATAGGGAAGGACGGGGTCGCCTCCCTTGTCGTGTAGGTACACAAGAGAATTTTTGGGCTGAAATTGGGTAAGCTTCCTATCAGTAATGTCATCAGTATTTTTCGAAAAAATACATTTTAGAGAAAAATTCATTTTTCTGACTGGATGCATAGGTCACTCGATGTCAAAATAATACACCAGCAATATGGAAAAAAATCGTCGGTCTATATTCACAATAATGATTGACCCCCCAAAAACAAAATTAATTTCTACCTGATGCAGGTTAGTTAGCTATCAGAATGTAAAAAAACAAAAATCTTCACCACTTCTTTGTTGTAAAGATTATGTACACAATACACTTACGAATAATTTTAATCTTCTTGATCACTAAGCGTTAGAATGAAAGCAATTGATATTGTACACAAAATACATGTAGTTGAATTTTGTCAAGCACCAACCTGATTTTGGTTTCAACTGAGGTTGTAAGTAACATCACAACATCCAATCTTCCCATCCTTAAAGAATTTTCATCATATGGTTAAAATTTGCCCAAGATTATCATGGATGTGGCCATACAACATTTCTAGGATTTCACAATCCAAATAACATAATACCTGACAGACCTTTCGTTTTGAGGCATTTTGCAGAAATAACTATTAAATGAGAGATGTGCATAACTTTATTACAAACATTGTATTCAGTTTTGTGAGTTTATGTACACATCATCATCATCATGAAATATTTTGTTGTGGAAGAGATGACGTCATGTTTTTACAGTACTGCATTAGTTATCATGAGTTCCACACAAGTTCATACATACTGATGCAGTTTCATGGCTAAAATAACTTTGTTTAACCACGGGAAAACTGCCCCCCAAAATAGTCAGTTTGTTGTGAAATTATGTACTCAGGAAGTTGTCTACCATTTTTCCGCATATCCCCCCCCCCCCCCCCCCCCTGCCCACACACACCACACACACATAAATCAATAACAGAGGTGCATTAATACAGAGTAGCTGTTGTGCTGGTATGATTTTGTTTTGTTTTTCTTTAATTTGGATGTGTGTTCCTTGCAATGTCATGGTGTGAAGTTATGTACCTCAGGACCTCATTCAGCATTTCTGACCAGTGTATTAGGATATATGCCTGTTTTGTGGTAGTTCTTGCCATGGCTATGTGAATCTTTGAATGCCACAAATACCTGCACCAATTTGAATGCATTTGTAGCCATTTTCATGTCTAAAAGTGTCTTATTTACACAAAATAGATGTGTCTGTCATTGATTGCCTATTTTTTATACTACTTACATTAAAATCCGATTTTTTTTTTTAGCAGTGAAAATAGCATCACAACCACTGATTTGTTCCGTTTAGGTTAATGGGGTTTTTGTTTTTGTTTTTTAACCAGACTTTGAGGATTAGAGAGATCATTTTCTTTTGAAAAATGTTGTCAAGTTATGTACACTTTCTTCTTCCTAAGAATGTTCAGTTTCTTTGAGGTCAGAAAACTTTGCTTTCACTCTAGCTGATAAGATTATTAAACAATCTTGCCAAGGTGCTTTTTGTATGAGCTCCTTGGCATTACTGCTGTGGAAATACACACTGTATGTGCAGTACACTTTTGTGACGGTGTAAATGGTTATGTACACGGTGCTAACTGTTTGTGCATTGAAATAACAGAAATAAAGATTTTATCAACACAAAAATACCACAGGATATGGCGTCTTGTTTTGAATTTGATGTGTCATGTCTGTACCTTTAAATATGGAGTTCAATTTTTGATTTGGAGTGTCGCAACTTCTTTTTGGTAAATCTGAGCCAGGGCCATATATATTTAGTTCATTTTCTTGCTGGTTTTTCATTGTGATTTTAATTCACAATGCATAGTCTTTATCTTTTATGTACAATGTAAGCATATGGCCATACATGTTTCCTTTGCATGCTTATTCATTGTTATTCATTATTACCTTGATCCAAGTTTTCTTGTACATGGGCTTTAGAACTAGTATGCAGTTTAATTTGTTGTGTCCAATGTACTGTTATGTAGTGGGAGCCAAAGCCTAGCCGCATGATGCTTCTGAAGATGACAGATGGACAGACAGACATTACAGGAATGGAGTACAGATCCATACCAGCCCTGACTCCCAACCTTCAACCTGGATTTAAGGTACCAGTATTACTATTAGCTCTGGGAAGCAAAAGACAGTAAGTCCATTTGTGATTTAAAGTGATATTTTTATTGCATACGGCTTTCCGTTAATGGAAAATTGTCCATATTTCACAGAAATTTTTTGATAGGGACGGAAAAACTGGAAGGCCGTCCATCCCTGGGACGGATAAATGTTGAGCAAAAATGCACTTATTCCTGCTGTGCTTCAAGTACACAGCGGACTGTAGAGAGTCTGGGACAGATTTTTTGTCATGCTGTCCATCCCAATGACGGACAATTTTCAGGCCTAGTGGAAAGCCTATTGCATATAATGAAAATCCTGCTTTTCACAAAAATGGACTGACTTTCTTTGGCCTTCTTCGCAGGGCACAGCTCATTGTAGAGTTTGTTTACACTGCAGCTATGATGATAGCGTCAGATTTTTAACACTAGTGACATGTAGGCATGTGGGCTGCTTTAGTTTAATGAGCAACCTAGTTAAGAATACCTTTATTGTCCCACGATGGGAATATTGGGGCAATAAAGGTATTCGTATTCATATTTGTATCTGGGTTTCTCATTAAATTTAAGCAGCCCCACCCGGGTCTGCCCTGGGGGACTTGGGTGGGGTTAGGTATTTTTTAGTTCCCAGGGTCACCCTGGTCAGCCCCACAGGGTGGGTTTTTCTCTCTATTCTGGGGCATGTGTTTCTGTCTACCCTTTGTCCATTCACCTGTATTTGCCTTTTTAAAACTCTCCCTACTGTCTGCACTGCCTGTAGCTCTTGATATTGGATGTGTGTTGCTAAATGGTCTTAGCTTTATTTATGCCCCATGTTGTAGGTTTATTTAATGTATTTGACCGGCTGGCGACATACATTCAATTTTCTGTTTAGTTTTTTTTCACAAGCAATGCAGGCACGTCCTGAGAAAGCCTTGTTGCTGTCGGGACGTTAAGCAATGTACAATCAATCAATCAATCATTAAATTTAAGCAGCTCATAAGCCTACATGTCAAATAGATGATGTTCAGTTGCTGAGTGACAAAAAGCAGTTTACTTTTTTCTCTTTGATTTTTGTTCATCTTCTATTTGTACGCGAAATTCAAACTTGCTTCCTGTCACAGGACTGAAATGCATCACAGCTGTGTACAGTTGCTGTTTTTTTTTTTTTTTTTTTTTTTTTAAGTCAAATGTATACTTTCTGGGCACTTTTAAGGATTTGTTACATAACTTACATTACATCGTTTAAGTTAACCCCTAGCGCATGCAGCCACCTGTACTGTTTACAGTACGGGTGGATGCACACACAAAGAGGAGTAAAATTATTCTGCCTACAGGTGGTGGTGCATGGCCAGGTGACATGTCGGCGTGGTGTGCTGATGCTGACAGCCGACAATCTGCACGTGCTGGGGGGCGAGGTGGATTTACTCATCGAAACTAACACACCTCTTGCAGTCCTAGAACAGGCAATGTGAGTGTGGAATCAAAGTGATCAATCCCTTCCAAAGCCAGTGTTTAAAAATGATGTCTCTGAAACCTTGAAAGATCACTGTCGGAAATTCTGTCTGCCTGTGGTACATCGATGAGAATGAAGCCAGCAATAGGCATACATCCTCTTGAGCCTCAGGGGCTCATGAGAATCTGTGCCACTTGCATTTATGTGCCAGTCGCTGTCCTCTTGCAGTCAAGAGGCTTTACATTGCAATGTTGATTGTAATAAGTATCTTTATTTCCTCAAAAACATAACCGATGACATGACTACTAGGAAGTGTCTACTTACGCACCCAATTTTAGCCTAAGAACCCGGTGTGCCACCGCACAACCCAAGAGGCACTCTGGGAACCCCCAGAGGGGCCGAGAGTTGTCTCCCGTGCCTGCCCATCCGGTTCCGAGTCATACAATGATTCCTCAGTCAGTCTACTTAGCTCGCACCATTCAGACGTGTTTGCTTAGCCTCTGGATTGCCTTCACACGACCGGTTTGGAACACGTGCTGGACTGTTGTTGGGCCTGCTTCCCCTGCAGTGCCCTCCTTGCCTTGTGTTTCCTTTCCAAGGGAGCTTCTGTCGCTCTGCTGCCCGGCTGTAGCTTCTTGACACTTCTTCCCGTGCTGGCGGTGGTTTGGAGGTGCCTTCCCCCGTTCCTGCTGATGCAGAGAGGTAAGGTAGCTGTTCTGGCCTTCGGCCGGCCTCCGGGCGGGACGCCAGTTCGTTGGAGCCCTCAGCTTCACGTGTTATATTTGACTACCATTTGCGCCGGACTTCGTCTTAGCTTGGCGCAGCCCCTGCTAGCGCCATGCTCTTCGCTGGCGGTTCGAGTGTGGTGTAGCTGGACGCTTACTGTGTTGGGCTTTGTTCCTTTGGCGTCGTAGGCTACGCTTAGCTTGGCGGGACCCCTCGCTCCCGCACCTTCGCACGTTAGGGTGGTCGTTGTAGGGCCTAACCCCATATATGTTGGTTTGCTATTGCAACCTTGGCCTTGGCTGGGCAGAGCCACGTGCTCTCTCTCGTATGCTTGCGTGTGTATTATGTGTTGCAGTTGCCAGGTACGGACCTGCTCACTGTGCGGCGATTTCCAGTGGCCAATGGACAACCACAAGGTCTGCCGTCCCTGCTCGGGCTGCGCCTCGGACCGCACCTGTGACATCTGCTCCGCCTGGCCTGAACTGAGGTGGTCTCAGTTATGGAGCTTCTACAACCGGGACCTGCCATCCCTTGTGAGTGACCTTCCCGTCCAGGCGCCCACCGCTGTGCCTGGAGCAGTGACCAAACGCGACCGTGCCGACCCTGTGGAACGGACGCCGCGCCGAATGCGTGCACCCTCACTGCTCGGAGAACTTAAGTCAGTGCGCAGACACCCAGCGCCCGCCTCACGTCCCGCCGCCCCTTGTCCGCTTATCAGTTCTCGCTCGTCTCTCACGCTCGTGGACTCTTAAGGGGAGTCCATATGCCAGCAGGGAGCCCGCCTCACTGAGCCCGGCTTTCAGAGACGAAGTGCCACGCGCCTGAGGACCTCGGACCCTTGGAGCCCTCCCAAGGTTCCTCCTACTCCTGGCGATCCCGCTCTCCTGTGGACGCTCGTCGGAAGGACCGCCGCGCGCACCGGACGACTGGCAGCCAAACCCCCCCCCCCCCCCCCCCCACTTGCTTTCTTCGCGCTTGGCCCAGTCTGCGGCACGACCATCCTCGCTCATGCTTCGTGCCTCACCGCCGCGCTCTTCGCGTCGCCCTTCTGCCTCCCCGCACCGCCGCTCAGGCAGGTGCCCTCGTCTTTGGGATCATGGACGTCGCTCCCGTCTTCGCAGCCGCTCCCCTGGCGCCTCCTGGCGGGACTCCCCCCAGTCTCCGCCCCGGTCTCGCCGCAGCCCCCGTTCGGCCTCTCGGCGTGCTTTGTCTTCCTCTAGCGTCCTTCTTCTCCGTCGCTCACACACACACACACACACATACACACACACACACACACACACACACACACACACACACACCCGCCCCCCCCCCCCCCCCCCCCTCCCCCGAGGATGACGAGGCCCTAGGTCTTCTCGCTGAGGACTCCGTCTCTGCGCTGCTTGGCGCCCCTGACCGTTCCACCGCTTCTCGTTCGGACGTCGCGGACCCTTCGGCGCTGGCTGCGACCTCCCGTTCGGACTCTGTACTCGCCCTAGATGAGCCGGCCTGCCTCTTCTCGGCCACCCTCCCCATAGACTCTTGCCCCCCGTCTCCCCCGCTCAAGAGGAAGGTCTCCGCTTTCGTCGACGCTGGCAGGCAGGCCAGTAAGTTCAAGTCGCTCCCTCAACCTCCCGGTTTTCGTGACATGCGGGATGCCCTCTCTGCGCTGCTGCTCGCCTCCCCTTGGGAGGATGGTTTCTTCTCTGACCATAGATGGCCCCCTGGCCTCGACTTTGCCTTTCATCAGGGATGGTACTTCGGACACTCCCAGGCCTTCGTCTGCCCCCTTCCCACAGTGGATTCCGGCGGCCATCGTTCAGGCAGGCGGCCTCACCCTCCTGAAGCGTGCGATTCCCCGTAGTCTGGATAGTTCGGCTACACTCATTTGCAACACCCTCGCCTGCTCGGGCTTCCTTGAGCTGCTCACCCTAGCCTTCGTGCGCCGGATTGAGGACATCGGGCATCCCTCCTTGACGCCCCTCCTAGGGGATCTTCTCGTTCTCGCGGAAGTGGCCAACCGGGCAGCCTATCACTCGTCCGTCAATGCCATGGCGGCCTCCTCCAATTGTGACCTCATGTGTCGAGATGCCATTCTGCTGGCCGGTTGTGGTTTGCCTCCGGACCTGCGTAGCCAGCTTCGGGTGCCACCCTGGGTGGACCCCTCCTCTTCGGCGACACCTGGACCTCGGTGAAGACGGCGAATGCGGACCGTTGGCCCGGCAGGACAGCTCCCCTTCGCTTCGACCGGCCCGCAAGGCTCCGGGTTGCGCCCTGCGGGTCGCTAGACCCCTTGCATCCTCTGACCACCCGGGCCTGGTTAGCTCCTTTGCCCCCACCCGGCCCCGTCCTGCCCGTCGCCCACCGATGCGCTGAAGGCCAGCGCTCAGCACTGAGAAGTCACCACCCTCCTGCAGAAGGCCGCCACAGAAGTGGTGGTGCGCCCCGACTCTCCTGCCTTCTACAGCCGCCTCTTCTTGTGCCCAAGCCGGACGGCAAGTGGCGACCAGTCGTCGACCTGTTGGCGCTGAACACCTTTATCGCGGCACCATCCTTCTGCATGGAGACTGCCAGAGCCCTCAGAGCCTCCGTCCAGCCTTGGACTTTGTGGTGAGCCTGGATCTATCCAACGCTCGTATGCACGTCCCCTTTCACCCCACCTCAAGGAGGTACCTCCGCTTCGCCTGCGACGGGGTAGTCTACCAGTTCCGGGCCCTGCCGTTCGGTCTCAACCTCAGCCCTGGGGTTTACCCGCCTCATGCACACAGTGGTGGCCAAGGCTCAGCAGTCGTCTTCCAGTCCGACGTCCAACTACCGCGACGGCCTCCTCTTACGCGACCATTCGGTGGCCGTCCTAGCAGCCAGCAGGGATGCGCTGGTGCGGCTTTCTGATCAACGCGGGCAAGTCGGACCTCACGCCCTCTCGCCGGTTCGTCCACCTCAGCATGGAGTTAGCCACCGACCTCAACAGAGTACTTTACCGGAACGGCGGCTTCAGAGGTTAGCCGCCTTGGCCAGTGATTAGACCGGCAGGACACAGCCCCGCCAGAGTCTGGCTTCTACTCCTCGGCATGATGAATGCGGCCGCGGATCTCCTCCCACTCGGTCGCCTCTACTCGCGGCCGATACAGCGGCATCTCCTGCCTCACTGGCGCCCATCCTCCGCCCACTTGCCAGCCCGGGTACCGGTAACTCCGATGCTTCGCCCCCCCCCCCCTCCCCACCTGCAGTGTTGGATGGTTCCTGCGTGGCTGGCTACTGGAGTCCCTCCCCCAGTTCCCGGTGGGTCGACGCAAGTCTCTCCGAGTGGGGTGCCCACCTGCTACCGGACTTCAGTACGACCTCCGGTTCCTGGCCTCCAGAGCTGGCCGTCAGGCATATCACCTGGTTGGAGCTGCAAGCAGCCTGGCAAGCCCTCATCGCTGGGGAGACACGACTCGGCCACCAGGAGAGCTGCTGGTCCTCTCCGGCTACGCGACAGTGGTCGCGTACATCCAGAAGCAAGGCGTTACTCGCCCTCCCCCCCCCCCCCCCCCCCCCCCACTCCCCTGGCCTGTGCATGCTCCTCTCCCGTCCGATGCTCTGGTGCCAGGACCGCGGCTTTTCCCTCCGGGCGCGCCTTCCCCGGTCACCTGAACAGCTTGGCCGTCTCTCTATCCCATCGCGGCCAACTGACACACGCGGTGTGGACTCTTCGCTGGGGCTTCTTCCGGATGAAAAGAAAAAGAGAGGGTCGAGAGGCGGAGTGAGGGAGAGACTGAAGAGACGGGGTATTAGACACCCCCTCCCTACCATAACATTATCAAATGTCCGCTCCTTGCAGAATAAAATGGATGAACTAACGGCTCTAATGCAGTTTGACGGTGACTTTAGGCGGACTAATTTATTCTGTTTTACCGAAACATGGCTGACGGAGGACTCTGGGGAAGTGACATTGCCTGGTTTTACAACTGTACGGGCTGACAGGGACAGGGTTAAGATTCAGAAGAATGTGGGCGGTGGTGTGTGTATGCTCGTCAGCGAAAAGTGGGCTACACAGCTGACTGTCCGTGAGCGGGTGTGTACACGCAACCTTGAACTGCTAATCGTGTCGCTGCGACCACACTACTTGCCACGTGAATTCGGCCAGCTGACTATAATTACCGTTTATGTTCCGGGTCCCGACTTCAAAGCTGCAGCTGAGACGATCGCTGACTGTTATTCTAGAGTGGTATCAAACTATCCTGACCAGCCAGTATTTATTCTTGGCGACTTCAATCAGTGCGATCTAACACCACACCTCTCTCTACAACAGTACATTACATGTCCTACAAGACTTAATCGCACCATTGATCTCTGCTTTGGCAACATTGACGATGCGTTTAAGCCGTTGTGTAGGCCCCCACTGGGGCGCTCGGACCACAACGTCATACACTTGTTGCCAAAGTATAGACAAAAAATAAAGACGTCCAAGACTGTAACGAAAACCACACAGCTGTGGACACCGGACAGCATGGAGGAGCTCCGTGGGTGCTTTGAGGCGACAGATTGGGATATGTTTACTCATAACTGTGATGACCCTAATGAACTTGTTGAGACAGTCACTTCTTACGTAAGATTTTGTGAAAACACTGTAATTAAAACCAAGACAGTGAAGGTGTTTGCTAACAATAAGCCATGGGTCAGCAAGGAGCTAAAGGTGTATTTGAACCAGAAGAAACTTGCTTTCTTACAGGGTAACACTGATGAATTTCGGGAAAAGGAGAGGGATTTTAGAAGGGCTGCTAGGACTGCCAGACTGAACTATAAAAGCAAGATCAAAACAAAATTTTCTTCTGGCAACGCTAGAGATGCATGGAATGGTCTGAACGGCATGATGGGTAGGCAGCAAAAGAAACAAGCCAGGCTCTGCACTGGGAATCCAGTTGAGATGGCCAATGATCTAAATCGTTTTTACTCACGGTTCGATGGCAGAAACCTTAGTGATAACTGTGATGAATTGTGCCAGTCCATTGTGCCGGAACCTTTGTCAATTACTGAAGAGGAGGTAGTAAACATCTTTTCTAAGCTGAATGCACACAAAGCACCTGGACCAGATGGGTTAGGTGGCAGAGTATTGAAAACCTGTGCAGGTCAATTGGGGAAGATCTTCACTACTATTTTTCAGTTCCTGCTTGATCATCATACTGTCCCTACGGCTTGGAAATCATCAATCATTGTCCCGATTCCTAAAAAAACGAACGCTCATGAATTCAACGATTTCCGTCCAGTTGCATTGACTTCTATTTTGTCAAAATGTATGGAAAAAGTGGTGAGGAGGCATCTGTTAAATGATGTTGCCGAACTACTGGATCCATTCCAATTTGCTTCCAAAAACCATAGGGGTGTGGAGGATGCATGCCTTACTCTGTACAATCTTGTATTTCAACATCTTGAGAAATCAAAGGCACATGTGAGAATTCTTTTTATTGACTTTTCTAATGCTTTTAATACTGTGGAACCACTAATGCTTTTGCAGCGTATGATGGACTTTAATGTGAACACAAACATTATTCTGTGGGTGCGAGACTTTTTGAAGGACAGGCCACAACGTGTAAATGTACACGGCAGTCTGTCTGACCAAGTGGTGCTAAATTCAGGCTGCCCTCAAGGTTGTGTCCTCTCTCCGACATTGTTTTCTATATACACAGACCATATGCGTTGTCACACTGCCACTTCTCGTCTCTTAAAGTTCTCAGACGACATGGCCCTTGTATGCCTACTCCAAAAAGAAGACAGTTTGGCCGAGTACTTTGCACAGATAGCAGTATTAGAGTCATGGTGCAAAGATAGTTTTCTGGAAATGAATGTACAGAAAACCAAGGAACTCGTCATTGATGACAGGAAAGTTGATGATATTTTTATACCTGTCTCAATTAATAATCAACCTGTAGAGGTGGTCACTGAATTTAAGTACCTTGGCACAGTCGTGGATAGTGGGCTGTCCTTCACTGGCAACACTGATCTGATTGTGAAAAAAGCAAACCAGCGTCTGTACCTTCTTAGGAAACTGAGAAGTTTTGATGTCAGTTCCAGGGTTTTAGAATCCGTTTATAGAAGCCTGATCGAAAGCATACTGACGTTTAACATCACTGCTTGGTATGGCAATCTCAGTATGAAAAACAGGGGCAGACTGTCACGTATCGTCAGAACAGCTGAGAAGATCATTGGCCTAGGACACTACCCAGTAGATGATCTGTACCATAGAGCTGTCCGAAGGATAGCTGCTAGCATTGTCAATGATCCTAGTCACCCACTCTCTGATCAGTTTCAAATGCTACCATCAGGCAGACGTTTCAACATGCCACTTGCCACAAGGAATGTTTTTAAGAAGTCTTTTATTCCAACTGCTGCCTTGATTTTGAACTCTCGTTTATAACGCCGCGATAAGTATGATCTACTTAACATCACCTCCCATCTTGTGACAGATTGCTTGTGATAGATTGCTGCAATGATAATTTTTCCTGATATGCTTTTGCAGCGTTTGTTAATGTCTTATATTGTTGTTTCATGACGAGCCGAAAGGCAAATTTCTGTCGTGCCTGGACTCGAACAGACAATAAAGTTGTATTGTATTGTATTGTATGATCTGTGCGCACTGGGAGACCCCTATGATCGACTTGTTCGCCACGAGGTGGATCCACCAGCTTCGTCTCCCCGATCCCACCCCCACCCCCCCCCCCCACCCCCCCTGGCCTGGGCACTCGATGCACTCTCCATCCCCTAGGACGGACTTATCGCTTATGCTTACCCCCCCCCCCCCCCCCGACAGTCCTCGTCTCCAAGGTCCTCCTCTAGCTTCGTGGATGCAATGCGGTCGTCTTGCTGGTCGCCCCATTCTCCTGGAACCGGTCTGGGACCACCGACCTCAGCCCCTCCACGGACTCCCCCCCCCCCCCCCCCCCCCCCCTGCAGCTACCCACGCCGGGGACGATGCTCAAGCAACCTTGCCAATCGCTGTTCCACCCTTGCCTGGAGCGTCCCCTTCATGCCTGGGGATTGTGCGGCACACCCTCACCGCTAGAGGCTTCTCGAGGCCAGCTAGAGGCTTCTCGAGGCCAGCAGTGGAACTGATCACTTCAGCCCGCAGACCCTCGAAGCGGCACGTCTGTGAGGGAAATGTCGAGTGCTGTGCTCCTGGTGCGAGGACCAATGCCTCTCCCCCACCGGTTTGACGAATCCCCAGCTCGCGGACTTCTTCCTCTGGCTCTTCGGAGATTGGGGCTTATCCCCTGTCCCCATCAGGAGCTACCTGTCCATGATTGCCAACACCTAACGGCACCTCGGCCACCCGGACCCCGACTCAGGTAATGACTTCACCGATCTTATGACTCACTTCGGCCTGCAGCGTCCAGTGCTCCACCCACTCATTCCTCGCTGGGACCTCCCCTACAGTCTAGCGACAAAGTACTGCAGCTGGATGAGTGGGGAAACGCATCCCCTCCTCCCCTACACGCGTCTCCGCAACACGTTGACAGCTAACATAAACACCAGCCGCAAGCCCGTCGAGTTTAATCTGTAAACTAAGGCCTGCTAGTGCCGGGCAGCCACCACCTTCCGCATTTAAACAGCATAGATTCTCATAAGCAGATAATTAATTTATAGAGGAGGCGTTTGTTACATTTGTGCCAGGATTTACAGCTGTGCTCACTATAGTGAGAGAATCATTGCTGTTGAATGTGCGTCTGCAGCAAAGCTTTCTGATATGTATGACGGAGGCATATGCGTAATTCTCATGAGGGTTTAGTTCAGTTCACAGTTATTGCATCTTGAAATATGCAGCTGTGTTCCTCAGTTCAGTACTGCTGAAGACAGCATTAGAGTTGAAGAGAGACCAACCAACCCAGTGATCGGTCCTCTCGAGCCAAAAAACGAAAACCTCGCCGTGCTCACAGTTTGTTCTCCGATGTATAAAACTGATCAGAGTACTTGATCATGCTTTCCAATGACGTTAATGAAAGTACACACGCACACATGCACACACTCACACAAGTAAGCGTGCTTAAAATAGTGTGCATGAGCACCAGCGGTCTACAGCATATGTTAAAGAAAACATTTTGCAATACTTTTCAATGCGACATGTAAAAATTAAAGCAAATATCAACACTATTAGTATTATATCTGGTATCAATTCCTTGAAAATCGGGCACGACTATGACCAAATTAGTAGAGGTCATATATAACTTGCGCTTTCATTAGCGTCGTTTGGGCGGTAACCCCTTCATCACAAAGTTCACACCTAGCGACTCTATCGCATAAGCGGGAGCACAATACAATACAATGTTGATGTACATTGTTGTTATATGCCGATAATATGACATAATGCCCGACACAAACGCTGTGGATCCGACGCACTATAGTAGCACAATAAAACTGCCGAGAAAGAAGTAAGAAAACCAATACATGAACTAACGCATTAATACATAACTAACACTTTAACTCAACTATGAAGAACGGTTTCAAAATGTCTTGAGTGCTTTGGTCCAAGGGTTATGATGAAAGGTGACCACCATTATGCCGTAAACCGCCATATCTCGGTGTATGAGTGCAACGTTTGTTACTAATTCAGTATCTTCAGTGTTATATTCACAAAAGTCCATAGTTCAATGTTGAGTCTGAAGAACTCCCTGTCTCCTGACCAGCTCCATATGTTCTACTTGTTACTGTATCTGCAATTATAAAAGTTCAAACATAAGAACAAAGGCAGTCGTTAGCTCGAACAAAATTTTCTTGTATGATCATGTACAAGCTACAATAATTGTCATGGCTCAATCGATGTTAGAATAAACCTTTTGGAACCGTAACGATTGAAGGCACACTATTTTTATAATGTTCCAACTTTGACAATTCTTCATTGCCATTATGATTACAACCGGTTTAATATGTCCTTTTCAACAAAATATACCCATATTTCTGTGTTTGCTAGTCTAGTGTAAATGTACACGTTATTGTGTTTCTGGCTGATGTGACACTTTCTCGTGTTATTGTTTCGTCGTATACACGTATAATAAGTATTTTATTCGCAACTCTTGGTACAAAATTAAGCAGTGATAGAGTACCTTTGGAGTAGATGTCACTGGCTTTATCTTTCGACGCTCGCCTTTTTGTGGGGTGTCTTGCATGCGGCGTTTCGTTCCTTGTCTGCTGGCCCGAAAAATCAAGCCCTGAAGGACAGCTTCTGGAGTTTGAAGGTCCTGCTTGACTTCAGCTCTCATTTCGGAGTCAGAGTTGTAGTCTACTTGGCCATCAGCTCGTTTGACAAGGTATCCAGAAGACAGGAAATCTGGCAAACTAGAGGCGTGGTCGCCGGCAGTGAACAGATATGCGATCTGTAGGTCAATGAGATCTGCGATGAGATGTAACCCTGGTACTGGTGGCATCCACAACTGTTCGTTATTGAAGGTAGACCTTTTGGGGTCTTTAATACTGTACTCTCTGACCGACTCAACTGACAGTTGAGAGGGGTTGCAGCGCGGCGGACAGTGTAAGGTTTTCATCATTTCCAAGTACCTTTCTTTGTCGATGGATCCGCCTGTGTAATAACCTTTATCACCATCTGCCACAAAGGGGAACAATGTGTGATAGTAACCCTGGGATAAGACAGTCTGTAGTAGTTTTGCATGAGAAATATTGAAAAATTTCGGCAGGAAATCATTACCACGCATGCACAAGGTTATGGCAACCTTCATCCCAGCGTCTTTTCCATATTTCTTCTCTAGTGTTTCAACGATATCTGTGATGTTGTAGGTGTCGTAAAGTCCCTTGGTCTTCTGTATCACGACATGAACGGGGTGTATGAATGAACCATCCGATTTCCTTGGCCACCTGTTGCTGACGACAAAGAGATGAATTGGTGAATTGGAACAGCATCTATGTCTGCAGAGCTCACTAAAGAAATGATGCTCTCTCCTGGTCTGAGGTCTGGTACAACATCAACCAGCCAGTCCAGCTGCATCATCTCAGCCTCGCCTTTTCTTTGCTGCAAAAGAATCGATGACTGGTAGCCGTCTGCACTGAAGATGGATCGAAGAGGCACAGCAAACTTTGTTCCGCAGGCGTCGGCGGTATGATATTCGCTGTCATTGTCGATGATGACATCTTTTCTGATATCCACCTGGCCGATGTTTGCTGCCAGGTACGTACTTATGGCTTGTTTATGCTATATTGGTCTAGTGTGCCTGGTTGCCCTCGCGCTGGGACCATATGGCGTTGAGGCGTGTCCCCTTGGTGGTGGATAGGGGATCCCTCGTGAGAGGGGTGCACCGAATGAAATAAGGTGCCGTGAACCAACATGGTCTAAGGGAAGGTGACCCCGACAGAAAACCCCTGGTCCTCCTAGTAAGGGGGTTGGGCGTGGGGGTAGCTTCCCCACCCTGCAGCCTACCCGGCACCGGCCTCCACGTGGCGTGGGTCCACTCGGTCCCTGACTTGAGTGGGCTAGCAGACGGGTGCCATCTTTGTCCAGGATTAGGACTTGATGTCAGCAGATGTGTTGTTCAGTCTTTTTCACTGGTCCGGTTTTTAAGGAGCTGTGCTTACCGGGTCTTACCATGTTGGATTGGTCCTTAAAAATATGCGTGAGCTTTTGGTCCTTTGGATCCCAAGTGTTTGCCGTGCTTGGAGACCCGTGTCGGGGGAGAAGAGGATCCTGGTGGCTGAAACACTCCACTTTGGCCTTGACTTCTGCCTAAACGGGAGGCTAGTCGTACCGGCCTAGTCAATCGGCTCTTGTCACGTCGAGCCCTATCCCCCTGTTGACATGCGGGTTGATATACGGAGCACCATGCTATAGCCTCTGATGCTGATTAGGTGCTTTACGCCAGTATTCCCCTGTATTCAACAGTGTGATAGAAGGCGGTGGCTCAAACGGTTCAATCGGGCTTACCCCCTTGAGTATATCTTTCGGGCATTGTGCGTCGGCTGGAGACCTGCCGACAATTGCACTTTCCCTTGTTGGGCTCGGTGGCGGGCGGGGACCCCCGGGGGATGAATATCTATCATACTATAATATGGAAAATATCAAAAAACCAAAACTAGCACTAAAGCGGCACATAGCCGCCGACATTGTCATTGAGAACGATAGTGACTCTGACTGTGAGGAAGCGACACCTCAGGCGTCGGCCGCCTGGCCTCGCTTTCTCATTATCCACAGCAAAGTTAAAGAGAAGCCTGTTTCAAAGCTGCACCCTTTCCTGGTAGGGGAGACCCTCAGGAGCCGTGTTGGCAGGCCTGAGGCCCAGCGCCTCAGGTCTGGTGACTTGTTGGTAGAGTGCCGTACCCGGGCACACTCCAATGGGCTACTGAGGCTCTCCTCCATCGGAGACACTCCAGTGGAGGTCACTCCCCACAAAACAATGAATTCCTCTAGAGGAGTGATTAAAGATCAAGCATTGGCCGAACTGTCTGAAAATGAACTTGTACGGAACCTTAAGTCACAGGGGGTGACCTACGTCAGGCGCTTCATTTCCAAACGAGGTGGTAGGGAGATCCGTCTCCCTACCATCATCCTGACGTTTGACACCCCCACAGCTCCTACTACCATCTGGGGAGGTTACTACTCCCTAAAAGTGAAAAAGTACGTCCCTCTCCCCCTCCGGTGCTTTAAGTGCCAAAAGTATGGCCATGGGCAGAAGACATGCCGCCAGGCAGAGGCTCTATGCGCCCGTTGCACTAAGCCCGGACACTGCTGAGTCCTGCACAGCCATCCCCCTGTGTGTGAATTGCCAGGGGGCGCATATGGCTTCGGACAAGAAGTGCCCTCGTTGGATCTCCGAGTGCAGGATTCAGCAGGTGCATGTGGAGAAGGGGCTGTCCTTTGCGGACGCAAAAAAACTGGTTGACGGTCCTGGTGCAGCTGAGGCGGCGCCAAACTCAAATAACAACTTTGTGTATACTTTCAGTGCTTCTCTTGTCAAACCCCAACTTCTTGGTTGGGGGCGGAGCCTCGGATCCTCTCACCCCTGGAGAGTAACCCTCCTCCGGTGGTGACGAGGAGCCAAGGAACGCAGAGGGCGGACGCTACCGGTCCGGTGGCACCGCCTTCTGCTGCCCCTAAGCCTCAGCCCCCACCCAAACCTGCTAGTTTGTCAACACCAAAGGTTTCTGGCTCTGGTCAGCCTTCTAAGGCCGCTAACTCTAGCGGCAGGACCGCTGCCCAGGACCAGAAGTCTAAGAAATCTATGGGACCGCTGTGCGCACGGGCCCAGAAGGGGAACACTGATGTCCCCCTTCAAAACAAATATGCTGCATTGGAGGAGCAGATGGAGGGAGTGGAAGTTGCCGATGCTGCGGCAGCTCCACCCCCTTCATCTCCTAAGAACCAGAGGAGGCCCGGGAGCCGGCCCCCCTCTGTTTCTCCGACTCCTTCCAAGGCAAAGGAAAAAGGGGGGAAAAACTCTGCACCCCCAGATAAGACATAATCATGGACTCTCTGCTTCAGTGGAATTGTCGTGGTTTTCAAGCTAACTTTGAGGAATTACGTCTTTTAGTCAAGTGCTATAACCCCTCAGTAATATCTCTTCAGGAGACTTACCTGAAGACTTCTGACCCTGTGTCCTTTAATGGTTTTAACGTTATACATAAAGGCTCTGATTCGGAGAGGCGCTCGGGTGGAGTGGCTCTTCTCATTAGTAGCCAAATTTTATGTAGCCCCGTTAGCATCGACACCTGTCTTCAGGCTGTCGCAGCTCGGGTTACCTTGAAGAAGACCATAACCATATGCAGTATTTACCTGCCACCATCCCTGCGGGTCTGTAGTAATGATTTTTTTAATTTAGTTGATCAACTGCCCCCTCCCTTTATTCTCATGGGGGATTTTAACGGTCACGCTCACCTTTGGGGTAGTGACCACTATGATGGCAGAGGTCAGATGTTAGAAGATGTTTTTTCTCAACTTAACCTATGTGTCTTTAACGATGGTTCACCTACATACTCTAACCCAGGTTCAGGATCTAGTTCTGTTCTAGACCTCACTGTGTGTGATCCTTCTCTCATGCTGGACTTTGACTGGAAGGTTCACGATGACCTGTGTGGTAGTGACCACTTCCCAGTAGTCCTGTCATCGGTCAGCTGTGGGGAGGATCCGCCGGTGGGGCGCTGGAATCTTAAGAAAGCTAACTGGCCTCTGTTCGCCTCCCTCTGTCAGTCTTGTATTACAGAGGAGGTGGTCATGTCATCTGAAGAACCTATTTCTTCTTTTACTACTATTTTGTTGGACGTAGCGGGTGAAACCATCCCTAAAACTTCCACATCAGTCCCTCGAAAGCCGAGAGTACCATGGTTCAACGAAGAGTGCCGCAAGGCCCAAATAGCGCGCAAATCTGCTCAGCGACTTGCTTTCCGTAATCCGTCGCAAGTGAATATTTTAACCTTTAAAAGACAGAGGGCGAAAGCCCGTTACATTTTTAAACGTGAACGCCGTGCTTCCTGGAGACGCTTCGTCTCATCTTTAACTTCTCCCAGAAAGTATGGAAGGCTGTTCGGAGAATTAGGGGCAGAGGTGGCTCGGCTTCTGTTGGCCATCTTAGAGTTGGTGCCAGTTTGGTTACAGATAAAAAAGCTGTGGCCAATTTGCTTGCCTCCACCATTGCCCATAATTCTTCAACGGAGCATTATTCACCTTTCTTCCAGAGAGAGAAGGAGAAGCGAGAGTCTCGTATTTGTGATTTTAAGTCCAATAACTCAGAAGACTATAATGTCCCGTTTACATTATCAGAATTGCAGCAAGCTTTGCAGAAATGTAATGACTCTGCTGCTGGCCTAGATACCGTCCACTATCAATTCCTAATGCATCTGCCTGAGAGGTCACTCCTTGTACTTCTCAAGGCCTTTAACCATATCTGGAGAACTGGTCATTTTCCGCCGTCTTGGCGCCAGGCTGTGGTTGTACCGATCCCCAAGCCGGGTAAGGATCCTTCCGACCCGGGCAACTACCGGCCTCTCGCTTTGACATCATGTTTATGTAAAACTATGGAGCGCCTGGTCAACGCCCGCCTGGTGTGGCATCTTGAGTCACAGGGTCTCCTCACAGACCTCCAGTGCGGTTTCCGGCGCTTCCGTAGTACAACTGACCATTTAGTCCGCTTTGAATCATTTATTCGAGATTCTTTTGTCAACAAGCAGCATGTCTATGCAATTTTCTTCGATCTTGAGAAGGCGTATGATACTACCTGGAAGTATGGCATAATGTCTGACTTGTTGGACATGGGTTTTAAAGGGCACCTGCCCGTTTTTATTCACAATTTTTTGACTAACCGGTCGTTCCATGTCCGTGTGGGCTCCACCCTTTCCGACTCCTTTGAACAGGAGATGGGTGTCCCACAGGGCAGCATTCTATCTCCTGTTTTATTTAGTATTAAAATTAATAACATTGTAAAGGCCGTCAAGGATGATTCTGAATGCTCTTTGTTTGTTGATGACTTTGCTTTGTGCGCACGTGGTCGAGGACTTGCGTCCCTTGAGAGGCGCTTGCAGCTGTGCGTTGATCGCATCCAGCGGTGGGTGTCTCTCAATGGATTCAAGTTCTCGCCCTCCAAGACTGTTTGTGTGCATTTTACTAACCAGACGAAATTTTTTCCAGAACCTAGCCTGAGCATTGCTGGAGTGCCAATTAAGGTGGCCGAGGAGGCAAAGTTTCTGGGGGTCATTTTTGACAAAAGACTTACCTTCCGCAACCATATTAATTACCTTAGAACCTCTTGTCAGAAGGCTCTCGACATTCTTTTTTTGCCGTTCTTCAAAAATGCCACTGCTCTTCTGATCTCTTCCCGGCTGGGTCTGTCACAGACAGCTGATGGGTAGGTCGGTCTCTGCTGGCTGGTGTGGATTTTTTAGAGAAAAATGAATTTTTTAACCCATATCATACCGAGGCTAAAAGCTTCAAATTTGTACACTGCCATGTGCAATCTACATAATAGTATTTACAGAAAAAGATATAGACCAATGGCTTTAGTTCAAGGGTGGTGCCTGAATTGCTTGGCACCTAGAGATGGCAAGCTATTCTGGCACTACCCTTAAACTATTTTAGGCAAACTTATTTTTTGCTTATTCCGAATGATAAGGGTTAAGGCACTTGTTTGTACCAGTCAAGTTTGTGGAGGGAACCAGTTTTAAATTGAACACAAGTACCTTTATTGCAGTCTCTTTTTATGGACCCCAACCACAATATATCGAGTCTGACCTATGTTTCTACCCCCTCTGACTTGGAAGACTGTTCCAATCAGTGACAGTCCATTCTGCATTGATACCTGCCTTTAGATTGAATTGTCTTCTTTAAAATCAAGGCAGTCACTTGTGTTCTGTTTACTGTAAATTCCTCAATTTTTCTGTCCATGTTTCTCAGGCAGGCAAACTTGCACAACAATGGAAAAACAGAAAAGCAGCAGTTCTCAGGACGAATTCTGAGCCGAAAGGACAGCAGTTTGTGTGGTTCTGTCCAGACACAGAACACTAACAAAGGCAGCAAATATCAGACTGTTACACAACAGGGAATAGGAGGCACATTGGGGTCAAGGTCTAATGTGAAGACACAGTGTGTCAAAAAGGAACCTCTGACAGAGATGATAGATGATGTGAGTTGTATGTCTGTTTCATGCAGTAAATTTTGCTTGTACCAAGGTTTGATATATAACAAAATTTGGCCATAACTCTTTTTCAGAGGTCCTGTCTACACTATATCTGTGTACCTAACAAACTTCAGACATAACAAGCAACAAAAATTATTTTGCATCCCTTGGGACTTTATTAATATTATATCTAAAATTTAGCGTATTTGTGTGCTTCATTGATTGTGATATAAATATATGTGCCTCTTGCTTTGTAACCATGTTGTTTGGACGGCTTGAGGCTCCTCTGAACTGATAAAGTTTTCAGATACACAGTCTGCAACCACTGGCAGTAAAGGGGTTAAGCTGTTTTGCAAGCAGCCACCAGTACTGTTTATGCTTGTTTAGGTTTACTGTTTATGGTACCAGTGACCGCTTGCCCAGTGGAGTTAACTAACATTTGTGTTACAGTGGGAACAAGATCTTGACTATGGCAGGATTCTTGACGAGCCTATGGATGACCCATTTACAGACCATATAGCTCCATTGTCTGCTGAGATGTCACAGGACATGAAGCCAGACTTGGAAAACAATTCATCTGTATACAGTGTAAACTCTCACAGATCTGCTGTTTCTGAAAACAGTAATGGTGGCGGCATGCACCTAGGGCTTAATGGGTATGGACATTCTCACATGGCAGCAGAATTTCATCCTCAAACAAGCAGTGTCAAAGCAAACTCAAGTGTTCCGCAGCACAAGATTGGACAAGGATGTGCAAGCCCCCCTTTTGCTCATCAGTCTGTAGCCAAGAGCGAGGCTGATACTGTGTTTGATGGTGCCGATTGGGATGATGATGATTTTGAGCAGGACAGTATGTCACCTGTCATACCTGTGCAGGGACAGTCACATGAAGGAAAGCTCCATTGGAGGGCAGTTCTAACTAGTTCCAATGCAGTTCCATCTAGATCAAAGCATGAGTCCAAGAAGAGCAACAGTGCTTTGGTCCCACAGAAACGGTCACTTCGTGAAACCCAAAGTGTTAATAGCAGTAATAGCGGACTTTCCATCGCTATGCCTGTACGGGCCAACAGCTTGAGTAGTTTGCCAAACACATCAGCACTGAAACCAGACGGCAAAGTGTTGCATATGAAACAAGATAACACATACCAGATGTCTTCAGTACTGAATCTAGAAAGTTCATCCCAAAAAAGCACACCACCACCAGCAAAGCAACGGAAACTGACAAGCATGTTGTCGGCTGTTCACAGAGATACCAGAAAACTGCCTGACGCTGACAGGGCAGACCTTGGCCCCTTTGTGCATGAAGATACTGGTCCTGAAAGCAGTGCTGATGGTTGTATGCACAAGGGGGTTAAACCTGGATCAGAAAACAAAACCTGTGTTAGTGATACTGCAGACAGTCAACAGATACACAAGCCGCCAAACATTGTTAGGGGAACAGTAACAGCGATGAATGGTGTGAGCAAGCCACATAAGCCTGTTGCATACTTTGAGGCAAATGTTATGCAAAACTCTACCATGCAAGCTGTGGCAAATGTGCAAAATTCCACTGGAAATTCTTCATTTAACATTGCACAGAACATTGCGGGAGGTCCTGACATTACCAGCAGAGTGAGTCACATGGCAGGTAATTGAGTAACTTCAGCACTTGTACTTTGTAGGTTTGTAATGAAGGTTTGTGTTGGTCATGGCATATGTACAAAATCCAGACCAAAAGAGTGACTGGCAAGCATGTACATTTGCACCTGTTTCGAGCAACCATCTTGTTTGCAAAGGGAAAAAAGTGGCCTTACAAGAGCTCAAGAGCAGTCTTGAAAAGCAAACAATGTTACGTGTCGTTTGGCCCATCATTTACAGCCACTTAAATGATGGTCTTTAACCTGTTAAGTGCTGAGAAAATTTGAACACCACCCAACTGCAAGAGGTTTAGATCCGTATGAGCCTCCACAATTGTGGCTGCTCATAAGGATCTATGCCTCTTGCTTACACCACTTTGAATCCACGTTCACGTTTTGTACAGTTATGGTTTTTGGCTCAAGTGCGATAGCAAAAGTAGGTCTATGTAATGGGCCATCGGTTGTCCATCTGTCATCAGTGGTAAACTTTGACGTTGGCATTTTCTCGGAGACTGTTCACAAAAACTGTTTTTTCTCAAATCATATTTTCAACTTCAAACCCAGATATACCTGATGGTAAGACCTTTCTATGCATACTAATTTGGATAACCCCTCAGAGAGATCAAGGGTCACACAAGATCCAAAGTTAGGTCAAAAACAGCCTTCACCTAAATTCTTTTCTTTTCCCAAATACTATTGTCTACTTTAACTTGGTACAAAGGTACCTGATGGTAAAAACTTTCTGTGCATAGTAATTTGGATGACCCCTCAAAAAGATCAAGGGTCACAAAAGGTTGACAGATGTGAAAACAGTGCCTTTTTTTTTTTTTTGTTCTTGTTGGGGGGTTTTTTTCTGGTTTTTTTTTTTAGAATTTCAGTTTTATCAAAGTTTTGGATCAGTCATACACCTGGCTTTTTGCCACTCTTGTTTGGTATTGATTTAACAGAGATTGTGTTAAAACAGTCTGCATTAACCCACTAAATCCTGAGGCTGATTTATGTGCTAATTGTCCTGTGAAGGCTACATTTCAGATTAGGAGATAGATCAACCATTTTAGTTCAAAGGTGGTGCCAGAATAGCTTTTGATTGTCAAAGAATAAACATTTTCATTGAAAATTCCTGCTTTTACTGTTTTAGACTTATTAATCACTGTTTGAAGTCATGTCTTTATTTTAGAAATTTATGTGAAAAAATAAATGAAGATATATATATGGGTGGGACTTATCCAGCTACAGTGGGATTTCCGGATTCGCCCCCCCCCCCCCCCCCCCCCCCACCTCCCCCCCCCCTCCCCCCAATTTTTTTATATTTTTTGTTCCACTTAAAAAGTGCCCCCAGACCCCCGCTTCAGGATTCATCAACTTTTTTTTTCAGGAATCGACTTTTTTTTCTGTCCCACCCATGTATATGTCACTTGCTGGTAGAGGTGTTTGATATTCATTTATCACTTTATGTGTCTTGATCACGTCGTGAGCAAAATTGTCTTTTCCCTTTATATTATTTAACCCTGATCATTCAGAATACACCAGTGTGTGAAAATAAAATAAGTTTGACTTAAATTGTTCAAGGGTAGTGCAGAATAGCTTGGCGCAGCTATTCTGGCACCACCCTTGAACTAAAGCCATTGGTCTGCATCCTTATGTCCGCCGTGAGATGGCCTTAGTTGCCTGCTTGGCGTTAAACCCAAATAACTAACTAACTATATCCTTATGTGTCGGTACTATAATATAGCTTGAATATGGCAATGTACAAATTTGAAGCTTTTAGCCTCGGTATGATATGGGTTAAAGAACAAATTAGTATAAAAGAGTACTTTGTTCTTGTTCTGTAGTGAAGCAAGAGTTAAAGTCCCAACCAGAAATTCAAGGTCTCCAAGCTGCCCAGCATTGGCTTGCAACCAACACAGAGGGGGAGGCTTTCTTCACTGCAAAGGTAAAGAAATGGCCTTCTGCTGATCTACCCTGTGATGGCAAAAGACATCAAGTCCATTTTTTGGCAGGAAAGTGGGATTTTCATTAAAGTGAAAATCTTGTTTTTCACTAAAATGTACTTGCATGTTTTGTACATATATTTGCATTCACAAGGCAGTGATCTGACTGTCTTATGGGTGGAACTTTTCCGGCTACAGCCGGAATTCCGGATTCAAATTTTTTTGTTTGTTTGTTTGTTTTTTCACTTAAAAAGTGCCCCCAGACCCCCGCTTCAGGATTCAACTTTTTTTCTGTCCCACCCATGCTGTCTTTATGAAGACATTTATGTACAGCAGTCAGCAAGGTACTTTCCTTTAGTAATTTAGTACCAGTAAGTAGAGTGGCAAGAATTTTATTCAACTGTTCATTCCTGGCATTAAAACATTAATTGAGCATGATAGTCTAAGGGTGGGACGTGCTAGAGTAGCCAGAGTAAAATACAAGTTTCAAGCTATTATAGCACCATTTTAACCCTTTGGCTGTCAGCAGCACTTTTGTTTAATGATGATTCTTGCAGGAATCATCACAACAAACAGCTATAGGGTTGACTTTCGTGGTAGTTTTGTCCCATGAATGGTACGTAGTCTTCAGAGGATAGCTTCTGAAATTTTGACCTTGTGGCTCAGCAAGTTAACCCCTTCACTGCTGTAAAAAGGTGAACACAATCCAGCTGCAAGAGGCATAGCTTCTCATTATACCCAAATTCCTTGGACAGCTGTGGCTTTTGGTCGTTGAATGAACACAGATTTTCTAAATAAAATACATGTCCATTGGCAAGGAGGGTGTTAATAGTTATTCCCCCCTTAACTCCTTCCTTGCTATGGGCAATACTGTTAAGCAAAATAGTGCATACTTGCGCATCTTATCCACTAGCTGAATGATATGGTCAGTAGTGGTCAAAGGGTTATTAGAGTTGAAGAAACCGGTAAGTAGATAATGCTGTGGCAGGTAAAACTCTTGAAAAAAAAAAATGATTTGTTAAAGCTATGGATGGATATAAACTTTGTAGAGGATCATGTTATTGTTGCCGAGTTTCATGTAGTTTAAGCATGATGTAGAAGAGATTCAGTTTCTATGTATTTTGTTATTGCAAAGTTCTCATTTTGCTGTTGTTGTTTTTTTTCCTTTTAAGGGCTTCATCACAACATTGACAGATCGTCTACGCACAGACAAAGTGATGTGGAACCTGTCTTGTCGCATTACAGATGGTACAGCTACCATGGAGGTCACACTAGCTGATTCTGTAAGTCAGAAAATAAAATTTCATATACAATTAAGATAGCCATGTTATTGTTGTGTGTACTGTTAAATTTATTCACACTTTATGATGACTTCCGCAGCTTTTGAAAATTTGGAAGACATCTTGAACGGTGTTGGCACTAGCGTTTTTGATGATCAGTATTTCCTTTGTTGTGTACCTGGCCAAGTATGGCACAGTGTCAAAATCAGTCATGAGGAAATGCTCTTAACTCATGCTTTTCTTTTATTACTTTTGAACTATCATGGCAGTCCCGTCTCCTGCTGTGGTCTTGGAGGGATGAATGTGTTCATGGGAAATTTGTACACAAGTTTCAGAAACCTGCACTAAAACGACCATTACTGCAACATTTTACAACCTCAGCATTTTGTCATCTCTCTATTTTATTTACCCTTTGGCCGTCAATAGTGGTTTATGTTGAGGCGATACCTACAGGAATCACCTTGATAAAAAGTGATACCGACAGCCGGAGGATTAAATTATACTGACCATAGAATTTCTGTTTTGCCAGATACTGACGAAACTGATTGGATTCTCAGCCAGAGAAAGCATCAGCCTCCGACAGCAAGCCAGAAAGGATCCCCAAATGAAAGGCTATGTCCAAGAGGTATTCTGTTCATACATGAGCTTGTGGCAAAACGTCGTGCGCGTAACAACTGACATATTACAACAGAAAATTAGTTCTTTATTTTCTCAAAATCATTACCGATGACATTACTAACTGGAAGCTTCGCTTAGCATGTCAATTTTAGCCCCAAAAACTTACTGTGATACCCTCTAAGGGAGCCGTCCTTGGGCGGACAGAGGTTAGAGACTCTCCACGCCCTTGACGAGGTGGCGCGACTCATCTCGGCTTGCCTCCCTGTGGAGGACTGCCCACCCTCCCCCCCACTGAAGAGGAAAGCTGCGGCCTTCGTCGGCGCGGAGCGCCAATCCAAGAGGTTCAAGTCTCTCCCCCAACCGCCGGGCTTCTGCAACCTACGAGACGCGTTCTCCGCGCATCTCGCGCAGGGCTCCTTGGGCCCCTCCGGATTCTTCTCAGATGCCAGGTGGCCGACAGATTTGCACATGTACTTTCGGCAGCCCTGGTATGCGGGACACTCACAGAGCTTCTCCTGCCCCCTGCCAAAACCAGACCCCCGGGCCTGGTCCTTGGCGGCTAGGGCCGCATGACGGATACTCCTCCCCGGGGTGGATCAGATAGCAACACTCATCTATAATGCTCTGGCCTCGGCAGGATTCCTCGACCTCCTGACGCAAACCATCGTTCGCCTCGTCGAAGATGCGTGGCATCCGTCCCTCACGCCGCTGCTGGGGGACTTGTTAGCCCTGGCCGTCTCAGGTAACCGCTCCGCTTACCACACCTGTGCCAACGCCATGGCATCGGCCTCTAACTGTGACCTTCTGCGTCGGGATACCCTCCTCCGCGCCTGCCCGCTCCCTAACGACGTGAAGCTTCAACTTCGTCAGGCGCCCTTCGGCGGAGAACGGCTTTTCGGTCCCACATGGCTTGCAGTCAAGGAAGCTAATAAGGACATCTGGCCCAGCCGCGCCGTCCCAGGCTCCTTTCAGCTTACCCGCAGGGCCCTGGGTCGCTCCCTGCGGGCGGCCAGACCCGCCACTCGTCCCTTCACCAGAGGTGGACGTCTGCCCCCCCAGACCTCCGGCTTTCCCTCGCGCCCGTCCCCTCTCTGGCTCCACCTCCGCCCCTACTCCCAGGTCCTGGCCCAAGACCGCCCGGCGCCCCGGGCGGGGCAGGGCCCACTGACTGTCTTGCTCTTCGGCCCCCGCGGACCGCTTCGGGGTCTCCAGTCGGCGGGAGGTTGGCGCTTCGCAGCGACGTGTGGCAGTCGCTGCTACCAGACGACCCTCGGATTCTTGCGACCATCTCTGAGGGACTGCTGATCTCCTTTCAGTCCCCCCCCCCCCCCCCCCCCCACCCCCCCCCCCCTCCCGCGCCGTTCGCCCATATGGACCCTAGTTCCGACAGACCAACTCAAAGCCGAGGCCCTGCGCAGCGAGGTAGTGCCAGGTAGTGCCTTAGGGTAGTGCCAGTTTAGCTTGGCACCATCAGGCGCCAAGCTAATCTGGCACTGCCTTGAATGATCATGGTCGATAAATGTGACCATTGGGTTGATGGGTTAAATACAAAACACGCAGTTTGTTGTAGTTTCTGACTGTTTATCATTTTGTGCAGACTTGACTCCTTTTGGTCTATGTACTTTATATACCTCGGCACAAATAGCATACAAAAACCCTGTGTGCATATGCCACGTTTACCAACTGTTTAATGGTCAGGCTTTACACTGATGTGTACCCTTGTAATCTTTGTGATGTGGTTTTTATCTTTCACTTTCAGGGGTTACAGAAATGCCAGACAGCACTAGTGGAGTTCTCAGGGATGATGGAAGTGAAAGTCAAGGCTGGTGGTGAGAAACCATGTCTCATCAACATGGTACAGCTGGAAAAGAAACAACGACCAGTAGAATAAGTTTTGAAGACTTACATAAACGTGTGGCATGACTGTGTGTGTTAGGGTGTGCATGCCTACTCCCCACTATAATGCTCAAATAATTTATATGGGAGGCTCATATAACAAATGTTGGATGCATTCACTTTTTTTTTTTTTTTTTTTTTTTTTTTTGTTATCCTTTTGGATTGAGCATTGTGTATTATTTCCACAAATTTGTCACAAATTTCAAGGCTTTGTTCAGTGTGTGTGAACTTAGTTCTGAAGAGACACGGTACTAAGAGTAAGAGGCATTGAAAAGTTATACATGTACAATGAACTTGGATCTAACAATACTAGCGATGTAACCTTCGTAGAGAAAGTATGGTCAGGACCTCTGAAAAAGCACATAACTTAATCCAACCTTTTAATATAAGCAAATTCAACCATATTTGCACTTCTGCATCCAGCACCATTTTACTGCAAGACTGAAAAGCACAGATCTTCATCTGCTTTGGTGTTTATGAGGTCCTGTAACTGTTGCTGGACATACTTGTACGTGTATTTCGTAGGCAGAGGTGCTAGGCAGGCATTCAGTGGTCTTTTGGTCTCTTCGTGTAGTTTTGCTTTATGTTCTGAAATAATTGTTTTATACACACCACATTGGGAGCATAACACGTTCACGACTTGCTGCATTCAGATGCGCAGCCTCATGCTGCAAATCCAGATTACACATCTCGAATGAATGACAAACTTAAATTTGGGACCTTTTGATAATTGTAATGCAAATAGTACATACACATGGGAGAGTGTGGTGATTGAAAATCAATACAATAAAGGATATTTTGCAAATGTAACTTCATATCAACATTTTTGTAAACCATTCTACATGCATGCTTTATTGATGTGTTCAGCATTCATAGTAATATTGTATTCACATGACTGTACAATTTGTTTTGTCCCAATTTCCGGGGGCAATGTTTATAGCGTCCCTTCCAAGAAATGTTTTACCCATTCAGCCCTGACGCCCTACAGCAGGAGATGGGTCAACCATGATAATTCAAAGGTAGTGCCAGATTAGGTTGGCGCCTGTCGGCGGCAAGCTAAATCTGGCACTGCCCTTGAATTATCATGGTCGATCCATCTCCTGCAACTGGTTCATAGTCATTTGATGACGCCTCCAAAATTTGGGAAATACGGCCGTCAGGCTAAATGAGTTAATGTGGAAAGCTAAAGAGGATAAACTTACTGCAACCAACAAATGGAAAACTTCTCAGTGCATCTTATTGTGCAGATATCTCCGCAAAGAATCTCTTTTTTTGCGTAACGCTTATAGGACAAATTTTATTTAGTCTCATGTGACCAATAGAATTTTATTTTTACTTACATGATGTTTCAAATCGGGAAATGTGCCTAAGATATTGTATTCAGCCCAGTACAACAAAAATCTGTTCTCATATGAATGACTGAAGTTGAGTAACTTTTCATAATTGAAACATGACAGGCATCCATGAAGTCAGCAGTAGGTCAAGGGCCTTGACAATGGGCATAAAATGATAGGAAGTGGCTATTTGGACGGCGCCGTCCAAGCAGCCCGTAGGCTATTTGGACGGCACTTGTAAAGATCGCCTTGTCCGCAGGCCAGAGCCTATGGTGGTCTGAGGTCCAGCGTCAAGCTGTACTGAACAAGGAGAGGCTGGCTGTGCAGTATTTGCAACTGGAGGCCTTGATCCTTTCGTCCTTGAGGGAACAGACATAAATTCATCCGTGAGATGAAGTTCCCGCTGGGTTGTTTTATCTCACTTTTGACTGCGATGGGTCAGTTTTTGAGTCGACACTGTTTGTTTAAGTGTTCGGGATATAGGGCTATATCTTGATTGTTTGGTCTTCTGTTTGCAAGGCTTTCCAAACATTTATGCATGTGCCTACTCCAGAAGGCCACATGTCTTGCAGGTGGCCATGGGGTATTAGTCCAGTCAACGGCAGGCCCGGAGGTTACGCAATCAAGGACCATTCCTAACACCCTTCTAAATTTTCATCTCCACGGTTTGGTCCCCTGACGGTGAGGAGTACCGGCAATTTAAAGCAAAACTTCCTCGAAACACACATGAACTAGACATAAAAATTCAGACTGACTTGTGTCACTCAAGTGTGTACGGCCGCCGAAAAAACAGGCCATTGCTTCGGATAGTGTGCGATGTGATACACTTTTTTACAAACTGTAAATCATGTCCCTGGTCACGGTATACATTTAAATTGGGAAGTTCAGGCAGTAAGAGGCCCCGTGTTTTTAAAAATAATTTTTGCCTTGTTTGAAAATTTGCAGTTGGGCTGAATGTGGGAATTTGCTGGAAATTTGTGGTTAGCTGAGAGGAAACATGTTTGGTGCTTTGATTCATACCATCCTGAGCTTATCCAGTGGACATTTGTGGGCCTATGTTGAGTTGCCTTTGACGTAGTGATTTGAGGGGCACGCTGATTTCAGCTGTGCTTGGGTGTGGGGTTGGTAAGGAACCAGTTTCATAGCCAAGAAATGAGACGGGTCATGTGCTGTTTTTTTTTTTTGTATTTTGTGCATGGCAAACAGAGGTGCCTACCTTACGCGCTGGCTCGTAATTTTACGCATTTTCGGCTCAAGTTACGCGAATACGACTAGCTCCTCCAAAATACGCAATTTACGTGGGAGGGGGGGGGGGGGGGGGGGCTTTTTTGTGGACTGAAGATCGGCCGCTTTATAGGCTCCTCAGCCTCTGGAACCAGAGACTATGTCACCGAGCTTTGGCGTGTAGTCCGCTAGACACTGACTAGCCAAGGCAGCAAGAATACTCGCACACAGCGCGCCAAGCGTGCACTGAAACACTGAAGTCTGACTCGCGGGTAGTAACTAGCGATAGCAGGGAGCTCCTCCGCTACAAATGCATGCAACGTGTGCAGAAAGGACTTTGGTGTTGCTCACAGTGGTGCGTACAAAAGTATGATATTCAAAGACATTTGACGTCCGCTGGGCACAAGGCCAAGGCAGCGGTACATCCCAAAGCTGACATAAAGCACTTTTTCGTTAACCCTTTCGGTCCGGCAAACCACTGTACTGGTTGGCGGTCTCGTATACCGTGCAGCCCAGAAAACCGCTTAGAGCGGTGTCCGGTGTTTTATATCGCGCACCCGGTGATAAGCGAGCCTCGCCGCGCGTGTGGTGACCTTGCCCGTCGCACTGACACATCATGTTTACACTACAGGGTCCTGACAGTGCATGTGTACTTTTGTACGTGGTATGCGGTCAGCTTTGCAGTGCTAGCATAACGTATTACGGTCAAAATGGCGAGTGAATGTGTAGATATTCGGCGGAGTGATAATATTTTGTGTTTGGAGACATGGTTTCAAAAGCAGATAGCTTTGATGTATTGGGACACGTGTGCCCACCTACCGCATGGCAGCATAACTGACCACGTGTTGGCAGTGTCAGCTGGAGCGATCGACGGTTGAGGCACTGACAACGGCAATGACGTACGGCTTGATTCTGAAGCTGAATTTAGAGGTTCTAATTGATATTCCGTTCCTCTGATGTTACACCCTTGGTGCACCTGTAGGTGACTCTGTGGACACTGACACACATTGGTCACACGTGTAGTACGTGCATTGTCTTTACAACACTGATACTTCCAGCCGATCGTGTATGGGACACAACATCGTTCAATGCCGCTTATTACATGCTGTCTAGACTGGATATACCGTACAGTGGCAAGTGTAAACATTGACATCTGGCGACCAGGTAGGAGACTTACAGTGTATCGCCGGCATACTGGAAATGCATGGACACTAATGTGTCGCAGTAACAGATCCCCTTTTTACTGATGCATGTTAAGTAACAGCTACCTGTCATGCACGAAAGACATTTTTGGCTCACGTGCGAAGTAAAAGTGAGTATGTTCTGAGACTAACTTTGGCATTTTCTCGGAGAATATTGAAGCTACAGTCTTCAAACTTGGCCCAATGATACTTTGTGGCAAGACCTTTCTAAATATGCCAGTTTTAGTGACAGTTTCTCACAAAGGTCAAGGTCACAGAGGATCATTTAGTTAGTTATTGGGGTTTAACGCCGAGCAGGCGACTAAGGCCACAGAGGATCAGGAAATATCAAAAATAGCTATTTTGGGACATGTTCTCAAATACTATTCACAACTTCAAACCCAAACTTGGTACAAAGATACCTGATGAAAAGACCTTTATTATGAACACTAATTTCGTTGATCCCTCAGAAAAGTCGAGGGGTCACAAGAGCTCAAGAAATATGTCTAAAATGACCATATTTTTACCCCCCCCCCCCCCCCCCCCCCCCCCGAAAAAAAAAAAATTAAATAAATAAATAAATATATAAAATAAAAAATTTGCAAATACTATTCACAACTTTAAATAGTTTAAACCCAAACTTGCTACAGCGATACCTGATATTGTGTGAATAAAATAACTAACAGTATGGATAAATGTCTTTATTTTTAATTTGTTTGCTGTGGTGTATTTTTTTTGTTGCGTGTTGCGCTGAAATGATTACACAAAATACACATTTTTAAGCAGCCCATTACACAAAATGGTCTAAGAGGGGTAGGCACCTCTGGGCAAATGTGCAGCTGGTGGGCGGTAGTGTTTTTTAGGGAATTGAACAATTAGGGGATGACTGGGACTGACTAAGGCTAAGAGACTGGACAGTACGGAAACAGCACTGTGGTCCGTGGCCTGTCAGGTGCACCACATGCCATATGTGACATAGACTGGAAACTGGTTTAGTGTAACCAGATCATTGAGTTTGGATGGTTGCAGTTGGAAAAGTAAGAAAATCATGAAAAATTTGAAATTTTGCCAAAAAATCGCTGTGCATGCAGTTTTATAGGCATTTTGGCATGTTTTGCGTGGCAACACCCTGTCTTACAGGTAGTCATGAGTCTTTCCTTCGACCATGAGCTTTGACCTTGAAAGGGGTGGGGTTTGGGGTGTTCAGTTTGATAAATGGTTAAAAAAAATTCACTCTTACAGTTATTGAAGTTGTGTGGGGTGGGTGTAGGGCAAGGATGGGCAAACTACTTTTGAAAAGTAGTCCGCTACACTACAGTTACATTTGTAAAAAAATAGTAGTTCGCTACTTTACAATTACATTTTGAAGAAATGTAGTTCGCTACTTTTTTGCTACTTTACAAAAAGTAGCTAACTACTTTTCAAACTACTTTTTTTAAAAAACTGTCATCACAACTGGGTCTGATAAGTATTTTGAAGTTCAAGTAAATAATCAACTTTAATGTCAAAAATAGGAAAACAAAAGCAGCTTATATATACACTGACAGTGATGTCTAGTATAAAACATAAATACAGCCACAAGGTTGTATAGGCAGTTGAGAATAAATGGGCTAAAGAATTTAATTGATCATTCAATGATTGATGAAAACACCGACACTTCCTTATAAACCTTTCTTAGAGTTGTACTTAACCAACACTTTTGCCTCAAAGTTAGAATCAGTAACTCTGGCTCTAATCTTTGTTAAAATAAGTCCAGCCTGACTAAACAGACGCTCAACTGCTGCACTGCTGGGCAATGAGGTGTTCGTCCTCAGGAAGACAGCTTTGACGCCAGGGTACTTGTCCAATTCATCCAGGGATTTGGCCAGTCCCTCTGTCAGGTAGGCTGTAGACTCGGCCACGTCAGCGACATTATCAAAGAGAATGAAGTCCTCATCGGTTTGAGACTTGACTGCTGTCTGGGCTGGTGGCTTCAAGGACATCACTTCATTAGTCAGCAGCATCTTCGCTGTCTCCTTAAGCTTTACATTTCCTGTCCAGGAAAGCTTGAGTCTGAAACAGAGACAATGAAAAATATTACAATCATCGTCATAAGGCCATAAATAAAGCAACATTGTATAATTCACTAACCATAAAAAAGCAATTAATCAATGTTTAATTTAACAGCAAAATTCTGAGGAAATAACTTAGGTGAAGAACACATTAAAACAATACCTTGGATCCGATACAGCAGCTAGCAAGGTGTCCCTGTCTTCATATGCCTCCTTGAATCGGATCGCAATCCCTTGGAGAACAGCATCTGCCAGGGGCCTGCAGATTTCGAGCTTGCACTTCTCCAGCTCAATTCTGGCCTTCATAGTCTCAAGCTGAGGCAGTAGGCTACCCAAGCCTACACATTTCTCTCCTTGCAGATAATCGAGGCTCTTTGCAACCGGACCCATCACCTAAAACAGAAAAAGATAAAATTCATGAAAAAATATGGCCATTTCATGTGCAGACCTTTTCGCACTTAGTCATAGACATAGTATAACTTTTTGGACATATACAATGCATTGTTAAGTACTCACCATGACAAATTCTTTCATAAAGAGATGGTCTCTGCTGGTGAAGCGTGCAAGGCCCAACTTGTCGCAGATCTTTCCCAGGCTGTCAGGGGACAGATCACTGAGGCACTTAACTGCATCAAAGGTGGAATTCCACCTGGTCTGGTTTGGGATGATAAGCTGTTTGCCCGTCTCTTCCTTGATGTTCTCTGAAACAAACAAGCAAACGAAATATACATGATCTCATTCACTGAATGAAATATAATAAACACACTGAATCAAATATAATAAATATGGAATAACAAGCAGAATCTGCAAATGCTATGCAAACGCATAAAAGCAATGATAGACAAATATGAAAAAAATTACCTGCTGCAAGCACAGTTTTGGACTGTTTAGTCCATAATGCAGATGCCTTGCCAAACATTGACCTGCTAGCGGTCTTAAAAGTGTGGCCCTGGAGAGCCGCCTCAGAATCCTTGCTAGCAACAAGGTTGATGGTATGTGCTGCACATCGCAGATGAGGGGGGAGAACAATTGTTGACCCTGATGATGGCCCCTCCCCCAAAAAGTCATATGAAGTGACTTCATCCTGCTCCTCATCATCATCACTTTGGTCTTCTGCGCATGGACTACCGGTCTGCCCAAAGATTCTGCAAAAGAAAAATAAAATGTAGACAAAATACAGGTCAAATAAATGAATTTAAACAAAATAGCAAAAGAAAATTTATATCAGTTGAAATTTTAAAAATGCAAAAGAAAATTGTGCTTTATAGATATGATAGAATAACATGTTTTACTTGTATGTTACACACCTGAAGGCCTTGACAAAGTTTGATCCATTGTCAGTCACTATCCGATGAACTTTGTTCTGGATCTTGTATTCCTTGAGGATGGAATCTAAGTGCTCAGCCAGCACATCATATGTATGAGGCCCTTTGATGCGCCGACATGCAAGGGCTGCGCTTTTTCTTTCATAGCCGTGCAGGTACTCCAGGTAGTGGCATGTCACTCCAAGGAATGATCTAAAAGAGTAAAAAGACAAAGAAAACCAGTTGCTTAGTTGAAAATTAATTTTAAAAAATTCACGCACCCACCCCCTCCTGAAAAAAATCGACAAAAATGAAAAGGACACAAAGATGTACTTTTTAAAAAAAAAACAGTCATCTGGCAACTACAATACAATACAATACAACTTTATTGTCTGTTCGAGTCCAGGCACGACAGAAATTTGCCTTTCGGCTCGTCATGAAACAACAATATAAGACATTAACAAACGCTGCAAAAGCATATCATGAAAAATTATCATTGCAGCAATCTATCACAAGCAATCTGTCACAAGATGGGAGGTAATGTTAAGTAGATCATACTTATCGCGGCGTTATAAATGAGAGTTCAAAATCGAGACAGCAGTTGGAATAAAAGACTTCTTAAAAACATTCCTTTTGGCAAGTGGCATGTTGAAACGTCTGCCTGATGGTAGCATTTGAAACTGATCAGAGAGTGGGTGACTAGGATCATTGACAATGCTAGCAGCTATCCTTCGGACAGCTCTATGGTACAGATCATCTACTGGGTACTGTCCTAGGCCAATGATCTTCTCAGCTGTTCTGACGATACGTGACAGTCTGCCCCTGTTTTTCATACTGAGATTGCCATACCAAGCAGTGATGTTAAACGTCAGTATGCTTTCGATCAGGCTTCTATAAACGGATTCTAAAACCCTGGAACTGACATCAAAACTTCTCAGTTTCCTAAGAAGGTACAGACGCTGGTTTGCTTTTTTCACAATCAGATCAGTGTTTCCAGTGAAGGACAGCCCACTATCCACTACCATCACTCATAGTCATACTTATGACAGGTGAACATGAATATGAGCAAAGTATCACTTGCCTATGATGAGCAGTCCAGCAATCAGCGGTGACACACACTCGCTCAACTCTTTCAAGATCCTCAATGATTATTTTCTTCAGCTGCTTCATCTTGTCCTATAACAGAAATCAAAGCAACTGAGAAGTTGGAACAGTAGTGTTCATCATCTTAGTATCTTTTAATCTGTATAATTTTGTAAAACTAAATATACCCCACTTGAGGCTTATCCCATAGTGTATTACTAAGGTAGACAATAGGCATGCGTTATCAATCAAAATGTACTGTTCTTACCTCCAACAGAGTATTTGCCTTCTTTCTGCTGAGAAGGTCATCTGCTGGCTGGCCGGACAATTTGCTGACAAATTCCTTGAAGTTCTGGCTATCAAGGAGGCTGAACGGCATGTTGTCTCCAAGGAGAAGGTCCACAACTGCTCTGTCAATTTGCTCCTTAGACAGTTCAGTCTTCTTGGACAGCTTGATCATTTTGGCGATAGGCGGCTGTTCGACACTGTCCTCCCTCTTTCGTTTTCTTGTTTCCTCCTGAGCTTTCTGCATTTTCTCCAAAAGGAGAGGATGTTTCCTCTGAAACACAGTAAAATAACTATTTGAGCTTTGTTTATTTATTTCTTACTAATATTTTATATATATATATATATATATATATATATATATATATATATATATATATATATATATATATATTATAATTTGGCATATGCTTGTTTTAGCCCCACCCAGCAGTCAGTTACTGGGACTACTGGGACAACAACTCCCCTACTAAATCTGTTTTAACTTTTAAACTATACAGAAAAATCAGCATTTTATTTCCAATTCACATTCAATAGCCTATCCCAAACAATGAAATGAAAGTATTTCCCAGTCCGTAATGTGGTTCAGTGACACAGGTGCCTTTTCTTAAATATACAATATCTTTAGTACTTACTTACTTACGCCTGTCACCCCTACCCGGGTATAGGCCGTCGACGAGAGACCTCCAGCAACTCCTGTCCTGTGCTTCTCCTTCGATTCTACTCCAGGTGGTTCCCAGTCTCTTGATGTCTGCTTGGAGGTCTCGACGCCAGGAGTTTCTCGGCCTACCTCTTTTCCTCTTTCCCTGGGGGTTCCATGACAATGCCTGCCTAGTGATACTGGAAGCTGGCTTTCTCAGACTGTGACTGATCCATCCCCATCTTCTTCGCCCAATTTCATTCTCTGCTGTTATCTGCTCTGTTCTCTCCCAGAGTCTGACGTTGCTGATCTTCTCTGGCCAGTGGATTTTCAAAATTCTTCTAAGGCAACTGTTCATGAAGGTCTGTACTCTGTTGACTGTGGTTTTTGTCAATCTCCATGTCTCTGCTCCATATAGGAGAACTGCTTTTACATTGGAGTTGAAAATCCGGACTTTGGTGTGTTGTGACAGCTCTCTGGAACTCCACACTTTTTTCAACTGGAGAAAGGCTGCTCTGGCTTTACCGATTCGTGCTCTGACATCTGCATCAGTGCGGCCTTTTTTGTCTATGATGCTCCCGAGATAGGTGAAGGACTCCACCTCCTCCAACGGGGTGCCAGCAAGCAAGACTGGTTCTTCCCTGGTTGCATTCAGCCTCATTGTCTTTGTTTTCTGTTTGTGAATGGTGAGGCCCACTTGGGACGAGATGTCAGCAAGCCTCGTGGTCTTGTCCTGCATTTGTTGATGAGTGTGGGACAGAGATGCCAAGTCGTCTGCAAAATCGAGGTCGTCAAGCTGTGTCCACAGTGTCCACTGTATTCCACTTCGTCTGTGCTCTGTGGTCATCTTCATGACCCAGTCTATGGCCAGTAGGAAGAGGAACGGAGACAGCAGACACCCCTGCCTGACACCAGTTCTGACCTGGAGCTCTCTGGTGAACTGCCCTTCGTGGATCACGCGACATGTCATGCCATCATAGCTGCTCTTGATCAGGCGGACGAGCTTTGTGGGTAAACCGTAGTGTCGTAGGAGTTTCCACAGAGTCTCTCGGTCCACGCTGTCAAATGCTTTCTCATAATCCACAAAGTTGACGTACGGCGGGGAGCTCCACTCCAGAGACTGTTCCACGATGATGCGGAGAGTGGCGATCTGGTCTGTACATGATCGGTTCTTCCTGAATCCTGCTTGCTGGTCTCTCAGCTGGGGGTCAACGGAGCTCTTCATTCTCTCTAGGATGATCCTGTTGAAGACCTTTCCTGGTACGGACAGCAAGGTGATTCCTCTGTAGTTGGAACACTTGCTGAAATGAGACAGGTCATGTGCTGTTTTTTTTTTTTTTTTTTTTTTTTTTTTTTTTTTTTTTTTTGTACTTTGTGCATGGCAAATGTGCAGCTGGTGGGCGGTAGTGTTTTTTAGGGAATTGAACAATTAGGGGATGACTGGGACTGACTAAAAGGCTAAGAGACTGGACAGTACGGAAACAGCACTGGTCCGTGGCCCCTACGCTCGCGAGTCAACACCGCCTGCCGTGCATAATCACGCGTGCTGTCACATTACTCACGGAGTAATTTCCTTCACAAGTGCCCTCCAAATAGCCTACGGGCTGCTTGGACGGCGCCGTCCAAATAGCCACTTCCAAAATGATATGTGGTTCCTACTTTAGCTAAATTTTCACAACTGCATTTATTGACTATCTCTAATATTTTTTAAAGGGTAACCGTTTGTAACAGTATATTTTTAAAACTGCAGACTTCGAGTGGGCAACTAATGTGCATAAACTGTCAGATAATATCTAAATATCGTAAAAACAGTTATGGAATCATCTGTACAGAATCGATTCAGGGGGAATTACCTCGTACAAGTTTCAGAAGTATAAGCTTGATCATCTCCCTTTACGAAGCTCTGGAAGACGGAAGCGCTTTCGTTGCAATCGACTGACTTCGTGAAATCAGCGGTTTGAATAGCTCGTTTTTTTTTTTTTCACGCAACAGTCAAAGCATTGTAGGGGGGGGGGGGGACCAGTAACACCCACTGACCCAGCCTTGAAAGTATCACGGCACCCTGCATTGACTGATATTACTGCGTTCGGGTGAGGTGATGAAGTTCTGGGGTGGAGTAAGGGAGCGACTTGGATGATACCGCAGTAGTTAAAACTTGAGATTGTTAATCCCCCAACGCTAAAAGTTGCTAAAACAGGTTTTTATTGTATGAAAGTGGGACGAGATACAGGTGCTCATACGCATGGATTTATATTCTGAAAAATCTTCTTGGCATATCAACCGGTTCTGTGGTGTAGTGGTTATCACGTCTGCTTTACACGCAGAAGGTCGCGAGTTCGAACCTCGCCAGAACCTCTTTTTTTTTCTTCTTTTTTTTTTTGCGGGGGGGAGGGGATGGCCACAGTCAGTTCAAACAAATGCCCTTTTTTTTTCAATTAATTTATATTTTACTCGTCTACTGCCAATTGGATTTTATCAGTATCTTCCTTAATTGAGTGTTATGGGTTATTTAATTTTTTTTTAATGAGTGATTGATGATGCCATGTGTTGTATGGGCAGACAGTGAATTTCCCCGTGAGGGATTAATAAAGTATTATTGTATTGTATGCAATGCTGGGAGTTGATACACGCTGATTCTCTTACGGTACCATTTGAATGCGGATCTCAGAAGAACAGCGCGCATTATGCTGTGGCAATACAACCAACGTGCTTTTCACCTCGTTCAATCATCTCAGGAGTGGCTCTTCCCACGTCACGCTCAACATCGCTGCCTACGGAATAGCGCAAGTGCATATAATGAACCGAGTACCAGGAAACTTCAGGCCCCCACATTCAAGCCGAATGATGTGATGACAGAAACCTCCCAACACAGTGACTGTGTTTCTTACAACAGCATGTGCATGTGTGTACTCTCAGTTAGAAACCATTTTTGGACTGCTTTCACGTTAATACTGTAGTTATACTACTATTGCTTTAAAATTGACTATGAAGTTATATACTAGTTAAGTTATAATTAAGGTGGTGACTGTTTATGCCAGAGCAACTCTCCAATAGCCGGCGCTGTTCTTGTAGTGACGGGCCCCCAGGTAGCAACTGTGAAAGTATAACTGATTCGTCTTTTCAACTTTTGTTGTTGTTTTTTTTGTTTGTTTGGTTTATGCACATTTCTCATTTGTGCAACTAGTCTCAGCCAAGCAGAAAGTTTAAAAACATTACGTGTTTAATTAAGAGATACTAGGGCTGTCTTTAGTTTGCTTTGTGTTAGGGAGGTTCAGGTCGGGTTGGCGCCGGGCCATGACTGACGCCTTGGCAATGGGCTTCAACCGTCCAGAGCCATTGTCCATTTGTTCTTTGTAAACTGTTGTGCGAGTGTGGGTGATTGTGATTTGCACCTGAGTTTGCGAGACAAATTTTCCTGTATGTGGCAACATGTATTTGGAACAATAAAGTTGATTGATTGATTGATATTATTATAATACCCATTTGTTGAGACTCCATTGTTTACCTGGAACAGTCACAATCACAGAAAAAGGCTGTTTCCTTTATTATCTTGAATTAAACTAATTCACATTGTAACAAGCCATGAGTAGCTTCGCTTTAATTATAGTTCTGTGATGGTAGCCAGACGTAATTAGACTACAAGTTTTGGACAGTAATCAGAAAAGGATGCTCAAGCAAGAATTAATCTTTTCTTCTTTTTTTTTTTTTTTCTCGTTTCTTCTTCTCATACTCTGTACAGTATTGTCAGTTTATTGTACACATTTTTTTAGTCTCTTTTTTAGTCTTTTCATGTATAGCTGGTCCTCCCCACTACTTTCAAGAGCTTCTCGGGAGATGGTAAAAAAGAGCAGCCACTCACTTTGCACAACTGCAGCCAATAGAAAAATGTTCAAAGGAGATTATTGGGTGTTACAGTGAGCCAGACTGTAAAAGACACATTAACAGAATGTGACTCTTTATGCTGCTCATGTACAGTTAAATTTGTTATAATTTTATGACTATTTTAATAGAGATTAGCGAATTGTGTTATCTGAATTCACAGTTGTAATCGTAATTGTCACTGATCACTGTGATGTTAAAATTGTACAGTCATATGTAATGCAATCTATTACTACTAAATATTTAGTTAGTGACATGTATTAATCTTATCAATATCATAAAATTGATCAACTGATCTTTAACACATCCATCATTTACAGTTTTATTGATGGCTATAATGGGTGTGCTGAGGCCCTATAGTTTAGTTGCATGATTGTGTTTAGGAAATAATTTGTATATGCAGACATCAACAGCATTATAGCGCACAACACATCACTATTGCAACATATGCTACTGACTGAGGAGAAGACAGATAGGAAGGACAAAGTCTTTTCCACAGAATGTTACACTTTTAACCTGTTCACAACTGCCAGGGAAAGGTGGATGCCGCCCATCTGCAAGAGACATAAACCCTCATGATATGAGGGTTTATGTCTCTTGTTGTCCCTGTGTTCTTTCAGCCAGATTTGTCACATCTACGTCTGTTTTCTTCACCCAAATATCAGTGTGTAGTGGTTTCGGACAATGAAATCCATGATTGCTCAAGTTTAAAAAAAAGTGTTTATCCCAACAGGGGCATTTCCACTGGCAGCAAAAGGGTTATTAACCCTTATCATTCGGAATACACCAGTGTGTGAAATAAGTTTGACTAAAATAGTTCAAGTGTAGTGCCAGATTAGCTTGGCGCCTCTAGGCGCCAAGCTATTCTGGCACTATCCTTGGAACTAAAGCCATTGGTCTATATCCTTTTCTGTAAGTACTATATGTAGCTTGCATATGGCAGTGTACAAATTTGAAGCTTTTAGCCTCAGTGTGATATGGGTTGACTCTTATAGACTGAAAAATGGGCATCTGGTCCAGCCTATCGGTCTTCATTTCAGTCAGTATAGCATGTGGTTCAATAACAGGTCAGGCGGACGTTCAGCTGGAACGCATGAGAAGGCAAAGGATAAGGGATTCTCCGTCTTTTAAAAGAGAGGCAAACAGGTTGATTCAGTGATAAAACATTAAAAGAAATATTTTTTAATCCGTGGTGGTGTGTTGAGAGAAGAAAGATAGGTTGGACATGCAGTATTGCAGGGACGGACCAGTGTATACGGAGACAAAAAGTTACCTTTCACAACAGGCACCCGGCTGAGAGCATGATAGATTTGCCTTACACAGCTTTCACAGCGTTTCCAGACAAAGTACTTACACACCCCCTGAGGAGAATCGCCACCCAAGATGTTTCATCTGTTGATGCACAATGAAGTTCAATGCGTGCGTCTATGGTACAGCCATACGTGCATGTGTCTATATGCAGAAGGTATTGGGCCAGATAAAAGGTAAATGCCTACAGTAAGGAAATAGCAAGTCTATATAAGAATGCGTTTCATATTCTAATCTTTCTGATTGTGGTTGAGTTTTGGACTTCTCTTACAAATGAGCACTCGAGCACAGATTCGGTGCTTTTACTGTACACATATCAGTCTATATATATATATATATGACAGATTGCTCAGGCCTGGTTGCTCTGTGCTGAAGGTCTGCTTCTATTCTAAAGTAAACTTCAGATACAGCCCATCATTTCGTTATGTCTAAGGTTTGTTATGTAGTGAAGTAATTTAGAAAGAGTGCTGTCACTCTAAAGAAGCATTATCCCTTTTAGCCCCGGGACTCTGCAGCAAGAGATGGATTAATTATGATAATTCAAGGGTAGTGCTAGATGAGCTTGGCACCTGAAGGCGCCAAGCTCATCTGGCACTACCCTTGAATTATCATGATCAATCCATCTCCTACAACTGGTACATAGTCGTTTGGCAACACCTCCAAAATTTTAGAAATGGGACTTTGGGGCTAAAAGGGTTATATGCGATTTTTTTTTTTTTTTAATCCGACCTTGTTACAAGTTACATTACATCAACGTTTTCTTACTAATAATCTGCCTTTATTCTCGCCAAGCTGGTATACCTTTCACACCCTGCAGCAGTCTGCTATGTTTCACACAATTTTCTCTTGAATTTAGCACCAGCACAGATGAACACATTGAATCTTCAGATCCTCAAAAACCGGTACTAGCTCAGATGACATTTCAACAATGATCATTGCAATTTGTGCTGAAACAGCTTGGCGCCAAACTGTTCCAGCACCACCCTTGAATGTTCATGGTCAGTCGGTCTCCTTTTGTAGAGAGGGCTGGCATACTTTCTTGAATTTTGCACCAGCACAGATGAACACATTGGATTTTGAGATCCTCTAAGTACTAAAAACCAGTACCAGATGACATTTCGACAATGTTCATTTAAGGCTGGTGCCGGAACAGCTTGGCGCCTAGTTGTGCTAAGCTGTTTCGGCACTACCCTTGAATATTCTTGGTCGATTGGTCTCCTATTGTAGATAGTCTGGGCTGGAAGGGTTCAAGCGGGCTAAATTTACTATGAATTTACTTGGGGAAAACTGAACTTTCATTGAAACCAACCCACCCGTTGTTGCATATAAACAAGATCAGCAATGGCAGCTAAATTATCATTGGACATTGCCAATGATGACTTTTGTCCCCTCAGAGGGTTGGGGTCATATAGATTTATTTCCTAGCACTTTAACATCATTTTTCCCAGACAGATGCCAGGATAATGTCATAATGTAATTCAGCAGTTAATAGTTTCACCACAGCTGGGCGTCTCATCTTCGGCTTGTGGACATTAACAATTCTGGCAATTAAATAGAATATTACTGTCAATGGGTTGCTTGCTGTGTGGCTGACAGATGGTGATGGCTGTTTGATCCACCTTTCACTCCCAGTTTATGTGTAGGTGGGCGGTGTGAAAGTGATCATCTAACGTCCGCTTCTGCTTATCAGCACTTAGCCACTTCCATGTCTGATGTGCAAGAGGCATAGATTTTGATGTAGCTCTGCAGTCACAGTTTACCATGAAACATGTGCTTCAGTTTATCAGTAGAAAGTATCAATGAAATAAAAGTGCTTGAGCAATTATGGACTGTGTACTCACATAGCTCCCGGAGATCAGTTCCATAAATACATGAATCTGTATCAAACTTCATTAGGTGTGCTAACCCATGCCCAACAAGTAATGTGCACAAGGACCCCCCCCCCCCGCCAATACCTCATGAGCTCATTACTTCCTCAGGATGAAATTATCAATCAAGCCACTCTCTGACTCGCCATCCAAGATCTGTTGATGCACAATGAAGTTCAATGCGTGCATCAATGGTATACAGCCATACATGCATGGGTCCATGGTATACAGCACATCAGGTAATAGCTAAAAGCCTACAGTAAGTAAATAGCAAGTTATGAATGCGTTTCATATTCGAATCTTTCTCATTGCGGTTGAGTTTGTACCTGTATAGCATGTTAGGCTTCTCATACAAATGAGCACCCCCAAAGCCCCCTCCCCCCCACATTAGATCATTATATCCTGAGGATTATCAATTATTTAAGACATCCTTTGAGGTCTGCATCACAGTTCTGTCGACAGATTGACCATACCCGTGAACTGTCATGGTTGCTCTGTGTCCTGTCAGTGGGTCAGAGCTTTCTGGATTAAGGAGAATCGTGTGCACCTTGCCCATACCCCCCCCCCCCCTACCCTTTTTCGGGATTAGGAAGGAGACCCAGGGGACAGATGGCCGTGAGTGTTTCTTTCATAATACAGAAGTACATGTAAAAATACAATGTATATGGCAATACATATATACACCCATATGCACGCACACACACAGAGACAAATATTTGAACAAACCTTTAAACACTTGTTATAATTTTTAATGATATTCTCTGTACAATTGTGCATCTCACTTCAGAGAAGCAGATACAGTAAAAAGAGGGTGAAACCCCCACAAATTATCAACAACTGTTAAAAGTAACACCACAGGCCTCTTAAGGTAAATACAATTTATCATCAAACGCCTGTGCAGTCATTCCACCTTTTTCCACATGCAAGGGGCATTGATTTTCATGAGCCCCTGCAGCTGCAGGGGCTCATGAGAACATATGCCTTTTGCTGACCAAAGGCAGCTTGAGATTTACGTCAAAATGAAGGTAAAAACCAAACTCTGGCCCAATCAGTCAATGTTCAAGTCCCACAACCACGAGAAGAAGTGTACAGTAAAAGGGGACACATACATGCAGTCATTCAATAGGTTACCGTACTGTGCATCTCCCAAAAAGCTCTTCAGCCCAACAGTTTGTCAAGCACATGTGCTTGTCTGTGATATTGGACCTTGTGGCTTGCAGCCACAAGGCCCAGAATCACAGACCAGCACACATTTGTTTGGTTATCACGATTCCTGTTTGAGTCATGAAGCAAAAGACACCTGAAAGGGGTGAAAGATAAATATTACTACTGTTCAAATTGTTAACAGATCACCTAGCCAGTGCAGAAATAAGTTATATTGCAGTGCAAATAATATACAGTGTGCATTGTGCACAGTGACTAGATCTGTCTCTTAGTTCATAATTAACCCATTGTGTATGCAGCCTCAGGTACTGTGTACAGTACTGTTGGCTGCCTGCACAAGAGAGTTGAGCAAGACAAAGTCAACCAATGTTGAGGCCAAAGGAGGAAAAATTAAATATAATTATCTGTATGTTTAGTACATGTATAGTCAGGCATGGGAATTGTCCGCCTAAAGGCAAATTTCTGCCGAAATGATACTGCTAAAAAAAAAAAATTGTCTGCCGAAAAAAAAAATTGGGGTGCAAAAAGTAACTGAGCACCGGTGATTATACACTGCGAGGCATTCGTTCAAGTGATATGCCGCCCGCTAGAGTTACGCGTCGCCTATTGTGGCTGCAACGCCGTCGTTACTTTACCGTGCAAGCGGGCAATATGCCTCCAGAACGTGCCAGATTGCACAGATTTTAATCTAGATTTTAAAATTTAACAGGGCATGCCCCCTAACCCCCCTAGTTTCAGACTTTTTCACTTTTCTAATTCCCATGCCTGATAGTATCCAACACAACTGAATAAATAGATTTTTACAATAGAAGTTGCAGTGTTATTGCTATTCAATTACATATTCAGATCAACCTCATTAAAAAATACAATGAAAGTTCAGTTTTCCCAAGTAAATTCATAGCAAATTTAGCATGCACCACTGCTGAAAAGGAAATTTTAATCAACATTAAATGGTTCTTTTTCAAAACAATTCTACAACCACGCCACCACCCTCACCCCCCCCCCCCCCCCCCCCCCCCCACTCCTGTCATGTCACATATTATAATACTTTAGGTGAATTGTCTGTTTTAGAGAAACACATTGGCCACTGATGCATAGGCTTAGAAAATGAGCTGATATTAAATACCTGACAATGTAACCATCAAAAGAATATTAAATCAGCAGTCGTCACCAGAACAATGCTACACTATACCGAAGAATGCTAGCACACACTACATCAAGATTTGAGTGAATTTTATATCTTGTTTTTAAAAGCAGACAGTGATATGTCCAACACAACTACGCTGAGGTTTTAGTTACACTTGCCAAGACCCCCTCATGCATGCAGCCACAGGTACAGTACTGGTGGCTGCAAGCACAAGGGGTGCAAATGGATAAATTTGCTTGCCCAGCAACTGCCATAATGGACAAATTTAATTTTCAAAAGTGTTTTCTTGGAGAAAGAAAAAGTACAATCACCACACAGTCCCTCATGCAGTCAACACCATCTGCAAGAGGCATAGATTTTCATGAGCCCCTGCAACTGCAGGGGCTCATGAGAATCTATGCCTCTTGCTGATGGAGATTGGCACCTGCCATTTATTAACTTGAGGGCATTAAAGAGTTATTGAAAATTAAGCACAACTCTTTACTGGCACGTTACATCTACTCGAAAATATTGCGGCAGGCTCTAGCACTAAGCTAACTGCATACCTGGTAATAATAATCACAGCAAACATTACAGACAGAAATTCATGACGGTAATTCATTCATGCAAACGTCGGGACTCACAGGCTCAAAAGTCACAATGTTTGACCTCAAAATTAGGTCATGCTGAGAGCTTGACCTTAACAATAAAGTCGCGCCCATAACAAATTTCTATCCAAAAATAATTCTGACTGCGGACAACACGCATGGATACATGAACTTCATAAATGCTCTCTTGTTTTTCAGCGAAAAATATACACAATGAATAATGATGCAAACAAATATTGCATGACGGATAATCAGAAACAATAGGCATTGCTTAACTCATGTGCATGCAGAATCCACTACTGGTGCCTGCATGTACAAGTGAGGGGCATCGGAATAAAACAATGGTTGTCTCCCTTCCACTTGCACAGTTAAACGCACAGCTGGTTGGACAAAGTCAGCTCAGGATAGCAGTGTATGATCAATTTGACTCCTTGCGCCAAACTAATCATGCACTACCCTTGACAAACCATGGCGAGCTAATCCATCTCCCATGCCTAAAGTCAGTAGTAATTTGCAGACAATTCTACTATTAAAACTGATTTTGGCTCAGGAAGTTATCAGAACATTCTTAATTAATCATCAAAGCAAAAGACCCAATAGACAAAAGGTAAGAACAGTCCCAGTAAGTGAAATGTCCTAAGGCAAACATCAGCAGACATGGGTCCCAGGACATTTCGCTTATTGAGGTACCGGTGTGACTGAATTGTATCATGAAATAACAACACAGTAAACCTCAGCTTACCCTTTTCAAAATGTGTAATCACAGGAATATATCTGGACAATAGTACTGTACAAACAGAAAAAAGAGCAGCGACACAGCATGCACTGCTTCGCAAATCTGCATCACTTTTTTAATCTGAAAAGAGAACCAAAACGAAGAGCTTACAGTGCTTCGACTCGGTAATAAAAGACTTCTTGCACACAAACATCAGCACAAAAAATCATTAAAATCTTGCCAACAAAAACTGGGCCATTCAAATGAAGCCTGCGGGCAGGGGGATTAGAATAAATTCTGCCAAAAAAGCAAAATAATTTGGACGCAACTTCGTCAATGTTGGAACACAAATGTCATGATTACATACTGAATGATGTACTAACACTGAGTAACACTACCTGAAGCATTACTTACTTACTTATGCCTGTCACCCCTTCCCGGGTATAGGCCGTCGACGAGAGACCTCCAGCAACTCCTGTCCTGTGAATACCTGAAGCATGCAAGCTGCATAAATATGGCTGATTTCAACAAGAACACGGTGAAGAAAATATTAACCTGATGGTCACCATGCAAATGATAATTTGTTCTTTACTGATGGCAAATTTACAAGCATGACTGAACATATGTTGGTGTTACGATGCTGCATTCTCTATGAACTAAAATGTCTTTACAACATGAAGTGAAGTGTGTGGACAACATGCGTTGAAAGTGAAATAAAAATGAAAAAGTGAAATCTGCTGCATATACTTGTATGTGTACTGGTCTGTGATATTAGATGTTACGGGTCTGAAGCTGTGAGGTCCAAATCACAGACCAGCCTGCCGTAAATGAAAGGGTTATATCAGCTCAATACATACAAAAAATAATGTAATCTACTGAAAGTGAAATGTACTAGTAGTGAAACATCATAATGTAAAGTACTGTAATGCAATAGTGAAATACCATGAATAATGAAGTGTTCTGCAAAATGTATGAATGAAATGAAAAACTGTCAAGAAAAAAAAATGCATGATGCCCGTAAGATTGGTCCTCACTGTGACAAATCGAAAGATGTGCCACCCAACCCCTGCACACAGACTGTGATTAAAAAGGCACATAAAACATACAGACTGTGGCTGCCTGCATATAACACGCATCCACTCATCCCCAGATCAGGGAGAATGCATCAAGATCCATCTTTCACATCTCTGCTTCAACGTTAAAAAAGTGTCAACTCTGACAACAACAACCAAAAGGAGCTGTGTGCTGGTCAGCGATTTTGGACCTTAAGGTTTGAAGCCGTAAGATTCAAAATCACAGCCAGTACACATTTTTCATAACAACTACGTATATGTCCAAAATCCCCGATTCATGACTTTTCTCCCATTAAAACAAAAATCTAATACTTGCTATGTTTCTTCTTTTGTAACAGAAAAACTAACAAAAACTAAACTGAACAGCAGAGAACTAGAACGGTTGAGATTATGATGCATAACGTAATTGTCTCTTCTTAAACAGTCAATATCTGTTTCTGTTCTCACCGCATCCAAGCATATCCCTTACGTAGCAGGTACTAAAAGAAACGGCCAGTCACACTGCCTGTTCCACACAATCAACAAAACTGTGGCTATGCACTGTTTTGGACTCTCAGACAGGGCGCATCACCACCAACACACGATTGAATCCCATCACCGAAGCAGCTGACACAAGATGAAACACACTACCTGCCCCTACATTGTTTTTCAACCACTCTGTCGATCTCCTGCATTTGCCCTCTAGGAGTACATGTATGTATGTATACACAGTCTGGTCTGTTATCTGAACCTAAACCCCATTGTGTATGCAGCTGTATACACACAGGGCAAGTTGCATGAATGAGCCGAGTCCTGCGCCAGCCAATAAGCAAGGTGCTCCGCTAACGGAACACCTTGCTTAGTGGCTGGTGCAGGACCAAGTTCACTCATCCAAATGACCTGAGGGATTTCAACTCTATGCTACAAATTCAACACACAATTTCCCTGACTGTGTGATTCCATGCAAACAAAGACCTACACTGGAGTGAAAATATGACTCCAGGACCTAATTGTACAAGTGCGCTGGCCCAAGATTTTGGACCTTATGGCTAGCAGCCGTAAGGTCCAAAATCACAGAACAGCACACATACTGCTACAGCCTCTCTGTGATTTGAATCTTACAACTTCAAGTCATAAGAAATCCAGATTGAAAAGGTGACCACCTGGCCTGTAAAATGCCCAAAAAATTGCCCAGGAAAAAGGGCACATTGGAAGTCAAGCACAAAAATGTTTGTGCTTGCCTTTCCAAAGCATGTTTCTTTCTTTACTGGTTTCACCTTTAGAGCCATAAGGTCCAATATCACAGACCAGCAAACACATCACATTAGTCTCTACACTCTCCTCCATTCTAAGCTGTTTCCAACTCGGCAGAAAAGTTTCCCAGCTTCCCGAGGGCGGCAGAAACCTCAATGTCGGGGTGCATCATCGCCTGGTACTCATCCACAGTTTCCGTGGCATTAATCTCCAACCCCACCGCCACCGTAACCACAGCCACGTCCTGGAAGACAGATCTGGGCACCGTGGGCATAAGGTGGTCTGCACCTGGGGCAGCTGGCCCCCGCAGGGTCTCCTTTTCCTCGTTTTGAGGAAGTTCGTCCATGGGGCATGACTGGTCCTGCTGCCACGGGACAAGAGGACGGTAATCGTCACACCAGTCATCTGACTCTTCCCGCGACAGGGACATCAACACTCGCGACTTTACTGCAACACAATCAATGGAACAAACCAAGTGACTGGTCATCTCATAAAGTACACATGCAATTCTCCTCTCCTCCTCCCCCCCCCCCAACCCCCAGCCCCAACCACCATAAAAAAAGCACTAATGCAAGATGGCTTAGGAGAAATTTCAAGCAAGAAAGTCAAAGCCCTTATGGCTCGCGTGTAAGACCGATCCACACATGTCTGACAATAAGTAAAGGGATGGCTTCTGCACTAACAAAATGCTGTTTTCTCAAAATTTAATCAGTTTTCACACATCTGTGAAACCTCCGTGACCCCTGACCATTGCAATGTGTCAACTAAATTAGGATACAAAGGAATGTCTTATCATCAGCTACCTTTGTGCCAAATTTGATTGAAAAGAAAAAAATATGATAAAAACTACAATTATTGGCATTTTATATGCAATTGTCAAACTCTTGAGACCTTTGACCTTTTCCGAGGGGTCGTCCAAATTAGTATACATATATAGGTCTTACAATCAGATATCTCTGTAGCAAGTTTGGGTTTGAAGTTGTGAATAGTAATTGAGAAAAAAACATTTCTTGTCAAAATATGGCTATTTTTTTACCTATTTCCTAAGCTCTTGTAACCCTTGACCTTTCCGAGGGGTCATCCAAATTAGTATGCATAGATAGGTCTTACCATCAGGTATCTCTGTAGCAAGTTTGGGTTTGAAGTTGTGAATAGTATTTGAGAAAAAAAAACATCTTTTGTCAAAATATGGCAATTTTGGACCTATTTCTTGAGCTCTTGTGACCCTTGACCTTTCCGAGGGATCAACCAAATTAGTATGTATAGAAAGGTCTTACCATCAGGTATCTTTGTACTAAGTTTGAGTTTGAAGTTGTGAATAGTATTTGAAAAAAAACATCTTTTGTAAAAATATGACTATTTTGGACCTACAGGGTTTCACAACTTGCTCCGGCCGAATAATCAAACACGGTGCGCATCAGCCCGCCTAGGTTTACTGTGCAGCAATGTTTATATCTGCCCGGCACATTTTACAAAAGGCAAAGTGTTTGCCCTTTCTCGATTCGTCGATGTAAGGAAAGGAACGCTTGTAGTCTGGATGGAACTTCACCAACCACTTCTGCTTCTTTGGAGGCATGATTTAGTTGAAAATCGAAAATACCAGTTGTGAAAATCGCTAAGCATGTGCAGGGCAATTTCGAAGCAACCGGAACAAACACTGAATGGATGGAAATTTGCTGTTTATGCGTAATCAAGACTGGCTGAGGGTTTCCGAAAGCTCAGCAGTACAGTATAGCTGTAGGCTCTCAACTACAGGCACTTGACCCCACGTGGTACGCCAAAATGCCTCAAATTTTAAAACAAAGCTTAAAAATATGAAAATCGGGAGAAATGTACAAAAAAAAAACCGGAAAATCGGGACTTTAAATAAATTGGGAAATTCCCGATAAATTCGGGAGGGTTGGCAGCTATGCGGACGGAAAACAGACGGACAACCACTGGCCCAGAACACAGACTCACTTTTGCTTCGCCAGTGAACCAATAATGAAACACACAGGTTAAGGGAGGTGACTGACAAAACAGTGTAAAATTTCTAGCTTTAGTAAGACAGATCCACTTAACAACACATTATCAAACATAATATGTGCACTTAATTTTTAATTTGTATGAAAAGTGTCAACACCTCTCTGGGAAAATAGCGTAACACCAATCCTGTTTAAATCTGAGATCTTGAACTGACTAGTTATAATCAAACCAAATTCATAAATTATTTCAAGAGATCTGTAAAAGCAACTTTAAATCTGTCAAAATAGGCCCTTGCTCTCTCTCTCTCTCTCTCTCTCTCTCTCTCTCTCTCTCTCTCTCTCTCTCCCTAATACACACAAAGGTCCAACAAAAAGAAAGGATCAAAACAATCCAACCAGTGAACCAGATACAAATCAAACCAAACATGCAGGACAAGCAAAACCCACCACCAACCCTTCAAAACCCTGAAAACAGCAGAACCGGTTTTCAGCAACCATGTTTTTTGCATGAAAAAAAAAAAAAACACAGGTGCTCTCTCAAGAGAAATCTTGGTTACAGCCACCTAAATGATGGTTTTTAATGACGGGCGATCTCTCACATCAATGGTCACACTAAACATGTACAGCTGTACTTCTACAGATGAGGGTAGATGTTTGGCTTTACTTTAAACTCTCTCAATTCCAACAGATTGACCATAACGGCTCAAGGACTGATCAACAATTGTAGATAAAAAGGATGCCACCCTGTAGCAAAGATTATAAATCATAATAATTTCATTAATCTTGTGCTGAGAAAATCATTTTCAAATCATTCTCGAATTGGTCAATCTAGCATGGAAAGTGAGAAGTCAACATCTTTCTTCTCAAAGCCCACCATATACTGTGTAATAGGCGATTATAGTGTTTCCCAGGAAAACACATTGTAATTGCCTTGCCTTATACATGGTATACAGGAGCTTTAAGAACCGACCATCCACTTACAATTTGGTGTACTGTAGGCGTCAGATGTATCCTTTGCCCGTACGGCCCCCGGCCCCATGTCAGGCTGGGGTCTCAGCGGGCCTGGCTGCTGAAGCGTGATGGGGGCCAAGGGGCCAACAGGGCCTATAGGCCCCACCCCAGTGTAACCCACGTTGAGAGATGACGGGCCCATACCCCCGAGGAACATGGCAAAGCACAAGACAAGAACCTGCAGCAATGTCATACTAACAGTGAGGTTATGGACTTTTTCTTTAAGACGTAGTCTCTGTGTCAGTAATTTCAAAACATTTCACAAACATAAATGAATATGATGCCAAAGTTGCTATCATTATGATGCCACATAAAAAACAACTCTCATTAAGCCTTTGGCTGTCAGTAGCAAGTTTTGTCGAGGTGATTCTTCCTGGAATTATCTTATCAAAATGAACCACTGACAGCCAAAGGGTTAGTACACTCGAACACATTTTATATAACCACACAAAAAGATTCATGCAACTTGGAGCAGGGGAGGGGTACTAGCAAGAAAACAATCTGTGGGTGGCTGTTTTTGTGTGTGTGTGTGGGTTTATTCATTTACTTTTTGTTATATACTCTCCTCAGAGCTTTTCGTCTTACAGACTGTAACAAGCCAGTGCTGTCATTGGTACGAAGAACCCCTACTTGGAGAACTACCTTGTGAATGTCAAACAAATGCAGTTTTAACATTAAGTATCTACATACTGCCATAAAACATTGTCGAAGGATGTCTCGATCAAAGTATGTCCACCCCAAAAGAAGGTCAAAAGCCCCAAATGAAGCTTGCATGCAAGCAAAGAAAATTTCAAACACTTCTTGAAAAATTGTATGTAATATCTTAACAATATCTGTTGTTAACAGATTTTTAACAAAAATTGGAACATGAAAAGCTCACGACTGTGGATAGAACTGAAATTAAAAATATGTTTGTAAGCTGCAGATCCTATTATGTACCAAACACAGAAACATGAAGCGACTTTGTTGAAATAGTTTGTCATTACTTTTGAGAGAAATGAAAAAAAGCTGTGTTTGTGACCAATGGAATAGTTCTAGTTTTGCATCCAATGATTCATTTCAGCAAAGTGGTCCTCTCTTGCTGCCTTTTCCACAAAAGATAGAAACAAATCTGTGCATCTTGAAACAAAATAATAAAATGTACATGCAAGTGCGACACCCCAAAACTCTACACGAAATGCTTCACAGGTATTGAGGGTGCCACAATTCCCTTAATTTGTTAATTCAATGATGCACAGTTAACAAACAAAAAAAAAGTCTGCCTGAAGTGACCACCTCCAGTGTGTTTGACACCAACTACAAATCACAATTTGTACATTGAACAATGCCCAGTGAACCAACAAAGTCTTTCTAAAGTGACCATTTCATGTGTGTTCAACAGTGCCCACCAATACCATTCAACAAAAACCAACAAAAATGGCAAAAGAAAATGATACAATGCTTCATCTATGTCCTGTTCAAGGTATTTCCTTGATATCTTCACACAGCCTTTGCCAATACAATTTTCTGAGGGATCTGTCATGGTCACTCTTAAAAAGGCTCCACTTCATAAAGACTATGGGGAACTCCACCATCAAAACCGCAACCAAAATCACCGCCTATTTAATGCTCTGATTTATTTATTTATTATTTATAGAATACAAATCTCTCCACCTGCTACTTGTCATGTTCACCCTTCCCTTAAGAAACCATGCAGGGTGATAACTGAGTCAAGATAATTCAAGGGTAGCTTGGTCCCTGTACAGGCACTGAGCTATTCTGGCTGGCACTACCTTTGAACTATCACACATAATCCATTACCTTTTGATTGGCATCATTCTTTACTAATGTCTCATATGAAATTGCAAAACTCATTATTAGGTGAGAATAACTAAATCTGTGTTTTGGTCTACGATGCATCCAGTGCATGAGTTCAGTCAAGACAGTATTCAGTTTTACAAGTTGCAGTTCTGAGGAGTGAAGTTCCCCCAGAAAACCAAGTCAGGAAAAATTTCCCCACAGCTAAGAAAAAACCTCCACAGCATCAAAAATACACCATAAGTGTAAATCAACCAACTAAACAAGAAGTGGTTAAAATAAAAACACCCACATAGACTGAAAGCAAAGGGAAACAAAATTTTACACTCACCATAAGTACAGTGCCGGTTTGCGTAGCAGAGGCAGCAGCCGATTTCGGCATCTTGGACACAAGCGCCTGAAGTTTCTGCAGTTGACCAAGAAGTGAGCGGTTGTTGGTCTCGAGCGATTCCACCTTCTTCTTCAGATCAGTGTTCTCATGATTGTATGCCTCTACCCTGAAAAACAAATCAAGAGTGTTACAATGTGATCAACTCTTTCGAGATGTGCCGCATCCGCATTCGCGACGTAAAGCCGCAAATCCGGATGCGGCACGTCTTGAAAGAGTTAACCCCTTAACTGCCAGGAAAAGGTGAACACTACCCATCTGCAATAGACCATGGCCACTCTTGTTGGAATCTCTTGTTGTGTTCTATATGCCTCATTTTGTCCCAATTATGTCTTGTGTTCTTCTTGTGAAAGTTGGTCAGTGTGCAATCGTTTCCGACATGAAATTCGTGATCACTGGCAGTGAAAGGGTTAACTCATTCACTGCCGGCTGACTCAGATTGTGTTTCACAGCCAACCAAGGATAATGCATACAAAGTAGTCTCAGGAAAATGCACGGTCGCACACTGCCCACCATGGCCAATGTCGGCCCAAGCACCTTAGACCTTAGTTTACTGGGTATTGCCACCTCCCAAAGTTATGCATGAAAATGTGTTTTTAAAAAAAAAAATTTAAATGTTAAAAAGCTAATGTGAATATCTTACCTTTTTTCTAATGCTTCCAAGTACTCTTTTTTTTTTCTTCGGCTTTCCTGTGCAGATATCTAGAAACAACACAACAACAAATTGAAATACTCCTAAAAATTAAACAAAAAAATGACAAATAAAAGGAAAAAAGTCCTCAACATGAACATAAAAAATATGTAGTGCTAAGATAATGGAAGTCAAGTGGCTTTTCAGATTATTGTTCATGGAGTATAATAGTATTTTTGGGGCAGAATGTGAGCATCATCCTTGCGTGTTTCTGCACTCTGTGTGCAAGTGTATTTAACCCCAAGACTTATTTCCCATAGTTTAGAGGTGGCACCTAACAACTATGTACCAATTGAAGGAAATAGATCTACCATAATTCTAGGGTAGTGCCAGATTGCTTGGCCATGCCAAGCTAAGCTGGCCCTACCCTTGCATTATCATAGTCAATTTATCTTCTGCTGCAGTGTGTTTGGGCTAAATCAGTTTATACTGGAGCATGTTTGGATTAAAAATAATTAAACTTTTTTTTGCATACACACACACAAAAAACACCAAAAAACACATTTTTAAAAAGCCTTGGCAATGCTGACCTTGTTTTTAATTTTCCTGCGCACTTTCTTCAGATTCTTCTCTTCCTGTTTGGTGAGGGGCAGCTTATTGGGGATGGGATAGCCTTCTGAAATGAGAGTTCTCTTCTCCTCCTCTGAAAGGATTAACACACCTGACTGCGGCATCTGAAATTTGAGTTAAAAACTAAATACATAAAATGAGTAAAATGTGACACTCTTTCATTTAGACAATATTCATCAATATTCAAACGTAAAAACAAATTGCATGTTAACGGAACCCCCTTGTGCATGCAGACATTGGTACTGTTTACAGAATCATGGCCTGCATGCACATACAAAGTCGGTAGCAATTTTGGTTGAGGTGATTCCTGCAGGAATCACCTCAACCAAAATTGCTACAGACACCCAAAGGGTTCATATTACTACTGAAATATATAACACATCAACATAATGTAAATGGTGTGCACCAGTAATAAAAACTGTACAATGACAAAAGCATGACAGTCAAAGATGATTTCTGCTGGTAAAATACTAAACATAGTTTAACCCTTATCATTCGGAATACACCAGTGTGTGAAATAGGTTTGACTAAAATAGTTCAAGGGTAGTGCCAGAATAGCTTGGTGCCTCTAGGCACCAAGCTATTCTGGCACCACACTTGAAATAAAGCCATTGGTCTATATCCGTATCTGTAAGTACACTGTACTATAATGTAGCCTGCATATGGCAGTGTACAAATTTGAAGCTTTTAGCCTCAGTATGATATGGGTTAAAAGAGCAGTGTTCACAAATACACATCCAAGAAACCCAACGCATGGTTAAGTCTGGCTGTCGGCAATGCGTTTTGTCAAAGTGATTCCTGTAAGAATCACAAATAATTAAAAAAAAACACTACTGACAGGCAAGGTTTAATGCTGATCCACAGGTTCAAATAAAAATGAAATGATAATAGACTAACCTCACAAGCACCTCAAAGACAAAAATAAAATTAAAATAATCCTGCAACTAGCAATCACCACATGACCCTCCATGAAAATGCAACATCCTGCACACCAAAACCTTGACAACTACTTCAGTCATCATATGCATAATGGGACACACAATTTTTCATGATTTATTGTTCATATCAAACTGTCCACTGGCTTTATACGAGGCAGCCAGTCTCAGCACAAAAACATAGCGTTACCTGTTTTGTGCCTTAACCTTCAATACCCAATCCTTTAATTCAATTCCAATCCAAAAGTGACCTAACTTCAGTTGACAACATTTCACATTATAAATACCCCTATATCTGTCATGTTACTCTTTCTCCTGTAGGGTCACAAAGGTCATACATGAAAATACAGCCAACAAAATGAATCACCGGAAGAAGAAAAAACACTAACTAGAAACTTACTATGTTAAAAAATGGGTTTTTTAAACAAATGCAAGTAATATTATTATGAACAATAAAGTAATGGCATTAGCCCATTTAACTTCAAGGCCACATTTCCCAAATTTTGGAATTGTTACGACTATGTACCAGTCGCAGGAGATGGATCAGTCATGATAATTCAAGGGTAGTGCCAGATTAGCTTGGCACCTGATGGCACCAAGCTAATCTGGCACTACCACTGAATTATCCTGGTTGATCCATCTCCAGCTGTGGTGCGTCAGGGCTAAATGGGTTAATATCCTTGTGCATGCAGTCACCTCCATTGCTTACAGTATTGGTTACTCCATGCACAACAGAGTTAATAGTAATAATACACAAAATAAAACTCAAAAGAAACAAACAAGCACCACCGACAAACAGAAAGTGTTCCCACACAACCTCTACCTCCACGCCACAATCATAGCACCCTCTGTTGAATGCCGCAACTTTGCTCGCCCTGAGCACATGGCTGAATACAGCAGAACCTGTTTTGAGCGACCACCCTTTATAGAGACCACCTGTCATTAACCAATATCATTTAGGTGGCTGTAGACATCGAGCTGATGGTCTTGAATAATGGGTGACAATGTTTGCCCTTCAAGACTTCTCCTGAGAGAGTACCTGTCTTTTATGCCCACCTTTTTCTCGCAAAAAAAGGAGGTTGCTCAAAATGAGTTCTGCAGTATTTGTAGTCTACATCAACAACCCACAGTCCCCCAAACAGCTGGTACCATCTGCAAGAGGCATGGCTGCAGGTGCTGACGAGAATCTGTGCTACTTGCAGGCTAAGATCACCTACAGCTGTCCATCAAACTGAGAGTATTATTTTTATTTTGATACACATGTACTCTGAAACTGGCATAAAAAAATTCAAATAAAAACAATCTAAGTTGAACAAATTCATTAGCTCCCTTGAACTTGTCCTTTACACCACATAAATGTATTGTGTTTGTTTTTAGTGAGTAAGTGAACGCACACATTTCACGTGAGTGTGCATGTTGGGTTCAGCTTGTGAGGGAATTTCAGAGCTATCTCCCTCAAGTGACTATATAATGCTTTGTCCTGTTTTTGTTATCACTCAGGTTAGAGTTAAAACCTACACCCAAAATGTACCCTGAATTTGAAGAACAGCTGTAACCAACCTCAGAAAGCACAAGGTACGATTCTCATGAGCCCCTGCATCTGCAGGGTAACATGAGAATCTATGCCTCTTGCAGATGGTAGAAATAGACACAGGGACTGCAAGGTTAACCAAACGACTGCCCAGGGCGAGACAAACCGTGCGAAAACCCGCAAGACTTACGGGACTGATCATTAGGGGCGGGGAGACTGAGAGAGAGTGTTGCAGCCCGTTGGTAGTGCAGCTTTGTGGGCTGTGTGCATGGTGGTGTTGGTTGTGGTAGAGGGGTTGGTAGTGGTAGAGACGCACCGGAGACTGGCGCTGCGGACTGTTGGGGGCAGAGCGCTGTGGAGACTGACTGCCATCACTGTCACTGCCTGCACTGCTGGGGGGTGTGGGTGGCATGATCATCGAGTCCACTGCACAACAATATTGCGAGTTGCACAACAATAATGCGAGTTGTGAGTGCGCGCTTAGAGTTATAATTATTATAAGATAAGCGCATTATAAATACCGTAATTATTATTATTATTTATATCCAGAATAAAATGGTCACTGCCAAGAGTACAAAATGTAATGAAATCTGAGACAATGAAAGAAACATGATTCAGTAGAACAAGCACAAACCCGTTTTGCACTTGTTTTTTCAAGCATGTTTCAACTTTATTGTTTAGTTTACTGCAAACAGACTCAAGATTCACAATAGTCAACAAATTCTGAATTCAGTGTATTGTCCATGGCAAAGAGACAACAGAAATGTGTAATGGCATCAGTTCTCAAGGCTAAAAATAAAGTTTATAATAGAAAGGTAATCATAATAAAAACACACTCATTAAACAATATAAGTTATTGGTAGCAGGGGTTTACTACACGGACCCTTGTAGGCCTGAGGGAGGTCTTGAAAAGTAACCATTGTACCCTGAAGGTCTGAGGGGGGGGGGGCAATGGTTACTTTGACCTCCCGAAGGCCTACAAGGGTCCGTGCAGCAAAACCCAGCTACCAATAACGTATTTGTTTTCATTCCTTCACTAATTTTGTAAAATTACACAAGTTGATCAAACTTCGAAAGTCTGTTGCATCTCCTATAGCTGAGCTAAATACATGTTCTGAGTGAGTCACTGCAGTTGCAATGGGTCACGAGCATTGGCAAAACACCGCTCTTGCTGGCAGCTTCTAAATTTCAATTTGACTTTTGGAAAGCGCTTTTCGAGCCTCACTGTCTACAAATTGTCAGAGTAATGCGATTTAACAGTGAATACGTGTTTTGCCAATTGTCTGTCTATAAAAAATAGTTCCCAATTTAAATATTTGGCACTGAAGCGACGATAGAAGATCCCTTCAAGATGTTCGAGTGAGGAGGGGAGCAGATGTCGCCTCAGACCACCATCTGCTTACCTTAAGAATGAAGGTCAAGCTAAAGAAAAGCCGCACAGAGACAAGAAGACAGCGCTATTCTGTAGGCCTCCTGAGAGAAACTGGAGTTAGAGAAGAATTCAAACTGGTGCTGTCCAATCGGTTTCAAGCGCTACAGGAGCTAGTAAATGAAGAGGTCACCACAGAGCAGCAGTGGAAGGCAGTTAGAGAGGCGCTGAACTCAACCTGCAAAGACACTGTAGGGTTCAGGAAACACCATCACAAGGACTGGCTGTCGGTACAGACCTTGAAGAGGATAGAAGTGAGGAAGCAGAAGAAAGCAGTTGTCAACAACAGTCGCACGAGAGCAGCCAAAGTAAGGGCACAGGAGGAATACTCGGAAGCCAACAGCGAGGTAAAGAGGAGTATCAGGGCAGACAAGAGGGCCTACACAAACAGCCTGGCAGCAGAGGCAGAAAAGGCAGCAGGCAGCGGCAACATGAAACAGCTCTACGACATTACCATAATATTGTCGGGCAAGTATGGCCATACAGAAAGACCAGTAAAAGACAAAGAAGGCAAGCCTATTGCAGACTGAGCAGACCAACTCGACAGATGGGCCGAGTATTTTGAAGAGTTACTGAACAGGCCTAGCCCACCCGACCCCCCAGACATCCAGCCGGCAGAGACCGACCTACCCATCAGCTGTGACAGACCCAGCCGGGAAGAGATCAGAAGAGCAGTGGCATTTTTGAAGAACAGCAATGCAGCAGGGCCAGATGGCATCCCAGCGGAGTCTCTGAAAGCAGATCTAGAGACAACAGTGGAGATGCTGTACCCACTGTTTGGAAAGATCTGGGAAGAGGAGGTGATGCCGGCTGACTGGAAGGAGGGGTACCTAATCAAGCTTCCCAAGAAAGGCGACCTCAGCAAGTGTTCCAACTACAGAGGAATCACCTTGCTGTCAGTACCAGGAAAGGTCTTCAACAGGATCATCCTAGAGAGAATGAAGAGCTCCATTGAACCCCAGCTGAGAGACCAGCAAGCAGGATTCAGGAAGAACCAATCATGTACAGACCAGATCGCCACTATCCGCATCATCGTGGAACAATCTCTGGAGTGGAGCTCCCCGCTGTACGTCAACTTTGTGGATTATGAGAAAGCATTTGACAGCGTGGACCGAGAGACTCTGTGGAAACTCCTACGACACTACGGTGTACCCACAAAGCTCGGCCGCCTGATCAAGAGCAGCTACGATGGCATGACATGTCACGTGATCCACGAAGGGCAGTTCACCAGGGAGCTCCAGGTCAGAACTGGTGTCAGGCAGGGGTGTCTGCTGTCTCCGTTCCTCTTCCTACTGGCCATAGACTGGGTCATGAAGATGACCACAGAGCACAGACGAAGTGGAATACAGTGGACACTGTGGACACAGCTTGACGACCTCGATTTTGCAGACGACTTGGCATTACTGTCCCACACTCATCAACAAATGCAGGACAAGACCACGAGGCTTGCTGACATCTCGTCGCAAGTGGGCCTCACCATTCACAAACAGAAAACAAAGACAATGAGGCTGAACGCAACCAGGGAAGAACCAGTCTTGCTTGCTGGCACCCCGTTGGAGGAGGTAGAGTCCTTCACCTATCTCGGGAGCATCATAGACAAAAAAGGCGGCACTGATGCAGATGTCAGAGCACGAATCGGTAAAGCCAGAGCAGCCATTCTCCAGTTGAAAAAAGTGTGGAGTTCCAGAGAGCTGTCACAACACACCAAAGTCCGGATTTTTAACTCCAATATAAAAGCAGTTCTCCTATATGGAGCAGAAGGTCCTATATGAAGGACGAGGTCTCTCATCGATGGCCTATACCCGGGTAGGGGTGACAGGCGTAAGTAAGTACTGAAGCGATGATAGTGTGACAGTGACCAGGGTGTGCCATTTTCGATCCGGGAAGAGTTGATCAATTTTTAGTCTCTTGTGTTTTAATGTGTTTTTTATATATATTGTGTTGTACCGTTTTTTCTAAGCGTGTTTCTTTCTCCGTTGGGTACTTCTTTGCATTTCACACGCTTGGCAGTCACCTTTTTGGTCTGGAGCAGAGACTTGGAGATTGACAAAAACCACAGTCAACAGAGTACAAACCTTCATGAACAGTTGCCTTAGAAGAATTTTGAAAATCCACTGGCCAGAGAAGATCAGCAACATCAGACTCTGGGAGAGAACAGAGCAGATAACAGCAGAGAATGAAAATGGGCGAAGAAGATGGGGATGGATCGGTCACAGTCTGAGAAAGCCAGCTTCCACTATCACTAGGCAGGCATTGTCATGGAACCCCCAGGGAAAGAGGAAAAGAGGTAGGCCGAGAAACTCCTGGCGTCGAGACCTCCAAGCAGACATCAAGAGACTGGGAACCACCTGGAGTAGAATCGAAGGAGAAGCACAGGACAGGAGTTGCTGGAGGTCTCTCGTCGACGGCCTATACCCGGGTAGGGGTGACAGGCATAAGTAAGTACTGAAGCGATGATAGTGTGACAGTGACCAGGGTGTGCCATTTTCGATCCGGGAAGAGTTGATCAATTTTTAGTCTCTTGTGTTTTAATGGGTTAACTAGGCAGACCATTTAAGAGTTGAAGGGTGATGTCAGAATAAGCCTGCTGCTTTTTCTCTGAAGATATGACAGTCCAGGAGAAGGGTCAACCATAACAGTCCAACTTGGGTGTCTACAGGCATCCAGCTATGCAGCCAGACACCACCTTTAGCGATCATGGTCAACCTATATCCTAATGTAGTGTGGTAATGCCCCCCGGATTTGTTTTATTCCTGACCAGCACCCACCTGTCTGTTCATGGTAAGTCTCGTATGTTTCCACAGGCTCCTGTTTAATCTGGACAGTGGTGGTGGTGGAGGGGAAGACTGCATGGGTTGCATGGGCAAACGCCGGTGTGGTTGTAGCTGTTGTAGTTGCCAGGATGATAGTAGTGGGGCGTGCCAAGGTCGTAGACACGGTGTTGGCGTGCGTGACAGTCGTCAGGAGGGGGTCCATGTCCGGGACTTCACACTTGACTGGTTGAGTGGCTGTCGCTGCTGCGTGGATGAGTGCCGCCTTCTGTGATAGCTCGACTGCCTGGTTCGTCTGGCTGAAGATGTCAGTGTCCATATCTGCACACAAATAAATAAATATATAAATAAACAAATACATAATAAAACAATACATGAGGCTAAATAAACATACCACTTTGGTGAATAATTGTTAATTTGACCTCCCTCCGGCCTACAAGGCTCACTGTTGAACAACAAAAATCTAACTAATATCATGCACGTCAACATTCAACTAATGAAGCATGATTCTTTTATAAGACACATAACAACACTCATTCCAATTAGCACATACATAAACAGACATTCAACATGTACACAAATATGATTTATCTTCTTTGTGGATGCAGTCACTGGTACTGTTGAAAGTACCGGTGGCTGCATGCACAAAGGGGTTCAACTCAGAACTCAAAAGATCACCATCCATTTCTGCAAAATAGGCTGATCATAATATTTATTCTATTTACCATCGTAGTCACTGTACAAATACACAAAACACTTGCTTCCAGGCGAGTGTGTCATATTGTTCTGTATACAACTGTTCATTTTTCCCTCCAATGGCTTTTCACTCCAATATTCTGATAAAACATGTGTCAGTATAAATTATAACTGGCTTAAAGCAAACCTGATGTGCCAGTTGTTGCCAAAACCAACATGGGTTTTATGCTACATTAACGTTGATTATTGAAAATAAACCTACACAGCAACAAACAAATGTGTGCAATTCTGTGTTTTGGATCTCATGGCTGAAGTCGTAAGGTCCAAAACGACACACCTGCACACAATTTATTGGTGTCGACTTCATTTGCATATATCATATGCATAAATAAGACAGGAGATCTACTGTCTCTTAAACCGTGGGAGTTGAAAATCAATAAACGCTACTGCTAAACCTGTTTCAATATATCCAGCTTCACTTAACAGATCTGTAAAGCAATCCACACACAGTAGGGTTGGGATTGCTTCCCTTTGATATATGCACTGGTCTGTGGTTTTAGACTTTTCAGCTGTAACCATATGGTCCAACACCACAGACCAGCACATTTCATTATGAAAAGGCTACACAAAAAGTTTGCTCTCTGGCATATATATGTATTTTAATGTCAACAATAATAATACAGCCTGTTAAGTGCGTGCTTTATCTAATATTGCATCGGACATGTATACATGGTCATGCACATTCAGTACATGTTGTCAAACCATAAAATGCTGTAGAACCAAAAAGCAAAACTTTTTTTTTTTTAATTTAAACTGCTGCATGAAAATGATTTGAATTCATTGGTGCAGCACATAGTGTTTGCAATGTGCATGACTGACATATGCATGATAAAACAGTTTAATAAGACTGTGTGTGTGTGTGTGTGTGGGGGGGGGGGGGGGGGGGGGGGTGGGGCAGAGCAAAACTAGACCAATTCCTACTGGAAACATGGCTCATTTGTCATTTGTAAAGCGCTATTACACCTCTGTCAACCAGGACTATTTATGTCCAGAAATTCATCTCATCTTAGCTCCGACTCTAAAGCTATCTCATCTTGGCTCTGAATCTAAAGCTGTTGTTTACACGATGTGCACTGCAAGCTGTTACCTACAAGTCCCCGTCACCCCTCCTCCTATCCTCTATCCAGGTCCATGTATCTGCGTCATTGCAGGCTGTCTCCCTACATCGACATTATGCTGAACTAAGCACATTATCATGCATGCTTGAGGACAGAGGTCAGAACATCCTCATCTTAACCCCTTTGGCTGTCGACAACACTTCTTGTGGAGGGAGATTCCTGCAGGAATCACCTCCACCAAAAGAGCTGTCGACAGCCAAAAGGTTGATTGATTGATTGTACATTGCTTAACGTCCTGACAGCAACAAAGCTTTCTCAGGATGTGCCTGCACTGCTTGTGAAAAAAGAGAAAAAGAATATTGAATGTATGTCGCCAGCCGGTCGAATACGTTAAATAAACCTACGATATGGGGCCTAAATAAAGCTAAGACCATTTAGCAACACACATCCAATATCAAGAGCTACAGGCAGCGCAGACAGAAGGGAGAGTTTAAAATAGGAAAATACAGGTGAATGGACTAAGGGTAGACAGAAACACATGCCCCAGAATAGAGAGAAAAACCCACCCTGTGGGGCTGACCAAGGTGACCCTGGGAACTAATAAGTAGTTAACCCCACCCAAGTCCCCCAGGGCAGACCCGGGTGGGGAGACAGCCAAAAGGGTTTACTCCTTCACTTCAAAGACAAAGTTCCATTTTCGTTTTATTAGGATGAACTTCAGATGTTACAATATCCCTTTCACCCCGCCCCCCCCCCCCCCCCCCCCCCACCCCAACCCCTCCTATTGTTGCTGAATCTGCCGTTTGCTAAGAGTTAAGTAATTTAAACAGGCAAAGTGTGTATAGTTGAAGGATGGGACCTTTGAAAAACATCATTTTATCCAATTTTTTTTTATACCCTTCGGCAGTAGCGGTTGTTTTTGTTTCGTTTGGTTGGTTGGTTGTTGTTTTAATCATTTTTTGCAGGAATCCCCTCAATAAAAAGCACTGCTGACACCCAACAGGTTAATATTTAACTTTGCTACAGGCAAACTCTACTGCATATGGGAGGTCTCAAGTAAGGACTTCACATTGAGACCATGACAGTCCAAGGGTAGTGCATAATCAACTCTGGTCTCTTCCTAAGCGCCAAACTAATCAGGCACCATCCTTGACCTATCATGATCAGTTCACACCTGCTGTAGTTTTGCCCGTAGTCTCTTTTTCCTGCACCAGTCACAACATATCAAGCTGCACCTGACAGCTAAAGGAAACATTTTTAACAAACTAACTCCACTTTGCTTTCAATGGACTATGTCGCAGAAAAGGACTTCCTTTTGAGGGAGACTCCCTCATTCATCACACATCAAGTCTATATGGACCTGACGAGTGGTGTTTTGACTAAATGCAAATCAGCTGCGCCACCGCATGCGCGCCACCGCGTCACTAGAGACAGTGACGCGGTGGCGCAGCGGATTTGCATTCTGTCAAAGCATTACTCGTCAGGCCCCTATGATCAAGTCATAAATCCTCAAAGAGTCTATGCATTTGTGCAGGGCCTCATTGAGGATCTACCGGTATGCCTCTTGTTGTCATTGAGAACAATCACGCATTAACCCCTTCCCTGCCACTGTATGTACACTGTATTTCTGACATCTTTGTTCACTCAATGACCAAAAGCTAAAACCGTCCAAGGAACGTGGATACAAATTGGTCTCAGCAAAAGACATAAATCCTCATGAGCCCCAATGACTGTGGGCCTCATGAGGATCTGTCTCTTGCAGCAGACTGCATTCAGAGTTTATTGGCATCAAAGGGGTTAAATATTTAACTGTAAAACGCTATAAAGTCTGTTTCTGCTGGACAAGCGCTACATTTTCAGTGAGGAAACTAAAACAAAGCAATAAAGTAATTTTGGGTGAGATATCACATTATTCGGTGGTTAACCCTTATCATTTGGAATACACCAGTGTGTGAAATAAGTTTGACTAATATTGTTCAAAGGTAGTGCCAGAATAGCTGGGCACCTCCAGGTGCCAAGCTATTCTGGCACCACCCTTGAACTTGTTCTATATCTTTAACTGTAAGTACTATAATGTAGCTTGCATATGGCAGTGTACACATTTGAAGCTTTTAGCCTCAGTATGATATAGGTTAAGAGAGCTACAAATTAAAAAAAAGAATGCCACATCAGCACATGACTGAGCCTGTCTTATGCAAAAGCTGATTAAATCACACATTGTGCAGAAATTGTATTATTTCCTTTGATTTTCCCTTTCATGCTTCTAACAGCAAAAAAAATAAAAATAAAAAATCACACCTTTGGCAATATTACACTCGAACTATTATGTGTCATTCATCTGTCAAATCTTGTACAGCCTCTTCTGAACACCTCCCAAATTTGAAATATTGGGAAAACAGAGGCATAAATATGCGCCCAAACATTGAAAACAGAAGAAGAGACATATGAATAAAATGTTCAAACAATAATGATGACTATCATAGTGAAAAAGACAGAGGTCCTCCATCAGCCGGCACCCAAGACAGTGTATCGCCCTCCTCACATCACCATCGGCGAGTCTGAACTAAAGTCAGTGCACCAGTTTACTTACCTTGGCTGCATTATCACGTCGGACGCCAAGCTGGACAAGGAGCTTGACAGCAGGCTGGCAAAAGCGAACAGCGCTTTCGGGCGACTTTTCAAGCGGGTGTGGCACAATCAACAGCTGAAAACAGGCACCAAGATCAGCGTGTACAGAGCTGTGGTCCTCACCACCCTGCTGTATGGTTCCGAGTCCTGGGCCCTCTACCGCAGCCAACTACGACTCCTCGAACGCTTCCACCAGCGCTGCCTGCGTACCATCCTGGGCATTCACTGGAGTGACTATGTCACCAATGTCGAGGTCCTTGAACAGGCTGAAACCGTGAGCATCGAGGCTTTGCTGCTGCGGACACAGCTCCGCTGGGCGGGGCATGTCTCCAGGATGGAGGATCATCGCCTACCAAAGATCACCCTGTTCGGCGAGCTTGCTACTGGACACCGTGACAGAGGGGCACCAAAGAAGAGATACAAAGACTGTCTCAAGAAGTCACTTAGTGCCTGCCAAATCGACCACCACCAGTGGTCTTCGCTTGCTGTGGACCGTGACACCTGGCGCTCCACTATTTACAAGGCAGCTGTCTCCTTTGAGGACTCTCGCAGAGCTAGCCTTAAGGACAAGCGGCTCAGGAGAAAGAACAGAGATGCCGCAACTCAGAACTCTGGCCATACCTTCCCCTGCAGCCACTGCGGTCGAACCTGCCTGTCCCGGATTGGCCTCCGCAGCCACGAACAAGCCTGCAGACGTCGTGGGCAACTCCTATAAAATCTTCGTTCGCGAAGTCCAGCCAAGAGAGAGAGAATGATGACTATCATAGTGATACTGAAACATGGCAGAAACTGATCAGGCATGGTCTGAACGGTTTTAGTGGAATAATCTCCTGCACTTTTTAACACCCCCCCCCCCACCCACCCCCCAAGAAGAAGAAATCAGATGGCTTCCTTCAGGACACAATGCAGAGCCAGCCTCTGCCAGCAAGAGGCATAGATTCTCATGGGCCCCTGCAGGGGCTCATGAGAATCTATGCCTCTAGCAGATGGCATGGACTCGATGAATGACTGAGCTTAAAGTAATAAATTTAAAGTAAACTACCAGGGTATGTAAACCTACCCTCAAGTTTTCCCAGTGCCAATGGAGAGCCAGGGTTGTGGTCGTTGTTGGCAATGGAGTAGGAGTGTTCCGACTTGATACAGGGGGGCTGCATGGCGTCCGTCATCATTTTGTCATTCAGGACCGGGTCGTCCTCGAACAGACTGTTCAGCCAATCATTGTCCATGTATGAATCCGTACCCTGCAACAAAAAGGTACAGGTTTAGAGCAAGCACATGACCATCTTCCATCTGAGGACCGGGCACAACCGACTCAATTTCCACCTGCACAGACGCTTCCACCTCGTGCCATCTCCCCTGTGCCCTTGTGGAGAAGCAGAGCAGACCACAGAGCACATCCTCCAGGACTGTAGGAACCACCAGTTGCTGAGGGAGGAGATATGGCCGAAGCCCGCCACCCTACAAGAGAAACTGTACGGGCCTGTGGAGGCGCTACAGAAGACCACAGATTTCATTTGAGAGCCAAACTCAAAGTGTGACGGCGTTCGAGAAGAAGAACAAGCACATTGTCCAAAGAAAACATAATCTTCCAAAATAATAGACTAGCATGCACGTCATGTACTCAATTTAGATAATAACTGAACAGTTTAAAGGTTTAACACTACACTAAGAGATGAATCTACCCATAGTTCAAGGGTGATGTCTGTTCAGCTTGGTGCCCTGCCTATGCACCAATACTTTCTGGCAATACCCTTGAACTAGCCCCGAAGTTAAACTGTCAGTTTTTCTCATTATATCTTATTATTGTTAACCCTTCTGCTGTCAATAGTGCTTTTTGTCAAAATGATTCTTACAGGACAAAAAGGGCTATTGACAGCCAAAGGGTTAGTAGTATTTTTATTTTGTTCCCTCTGCAAATGGGTACACACAACACCATGAACTGTTAAAGTCATACGAAGACTACCCAAGATAATATGGCATACACCCACTAGTAAGCCAGTTCAGTGTTGCAAATTTCACTTTTATGCCTTCAAAGGCTCAATTGTCCAAGTTTTAATGGCACGCCAAGACACACTGATAACTGCAACCTAAATAAAGGAGGGTGGGACTTCACGTTATTTTATAGTAAGATTGCTGGAGAGCTGTATGTCCCGGTATCAGAGTATTATTATGAAGATGTATAGCATTTCAGTACCCATGCACTGCTTCAATGGACACAGCGGTTCTTTATTTTAACCCATTTCACGCCAGAACACAGTAAACAGCACCCCAAAGTGCAAGAGGCTTAGATCCTCATGATCCCCCACATCTGTGGGGGATCATGAGGATTTATGCCTCTTGAATTGGGTGTTGTTTGCTGTGTGATATCAGCCCCTTGTTGGTTTTATGTTCACGAATGTGCCTCAGGCTGATATGGTTATATAGTAGTGAATCGGGGAGGGGTTTCAGCTACACGATTTCTAGTTGTTGAAATTAGAAGGGGTTAATGCGTATGGCACAGATCACAGTAGAACCTGTTCTGGGCTGCCATCTTTTTTGCAAGAAAAAAGTGGCCTTAAAAAGCATGTGCTATCTCCACAGAAATCTTGATGGGTAAAACGTGTATACACCATTATTTTGGTAGCTACAGACACCTAAATGATTGTCTTTGAAAAGACACGGTCTCTCATAAGGATGGTTGCTAAAACACGTTCTGCTGTATGACACCTAACGTGGGAAAAAGACCCCTCCCTAGGCCCTTCCTTCTAAATTCTGTTTTTGTATAAAGAGGTGTATTCAGCTGCTTTTATACAGCACCTACAAACCACACCCATTTACACAATGGTCATAAAACGGTATGAATGGTTAGGCAAATTGTAAGCCAGGACCCAAGTGCAGATTATAAAATGTATAAACATTGGTATCCCTTATGGCCGTGTTAAACCCTTCATTTCCTTGTGGAGAAAAGGCAGCACTAGGGACTGCCATTGACCTAAGATACCATGGTGGGAGCCAGATCTGCCATGACAGTTCAACTTCAAGGTAGTGTCAGATTAGCCTGGCACCTAACCAGGCGCCAGGCTAATTTAGTAATACCCTGAAACTGTCGATTCATCCCCCAAAGCAGACACAAGTCTTTATTAGACAGCTTCCAATGTTTATGTCATTTCAGTGCGAATGGAAGTAAGATTGTGCCCACTGACGGTGAGGCACTATTAATATATATATATATATATATATATATATATATATATATATATATATATATATATATATTCGCACGAGACCTGCTGGCAGGGATAACCTCTATTGAAAGCAACTCCCTCAACCCACCCCCCCCCCTCCCACCCCCACCCCCCAAAGTCCCTTTGGTCATGCTGATTTTTTATGAGATACTGGCATTAGATATAAACCTCAGAGATTGAAGTCTGCAATTTAAAAAGATTACTTTTATGCAATTACTGCCTTAGCCTGTCAAAAGGAAATGGGAGCATCCATACTTTACCGCTGAGAATTATGCTGCGTTAATGCTGATAGCATCAGTAATACACCTATATATTACAAGTGATGTAGCGGTTGAAAAACCAAATATTGTCAAAATATATCGTGTTACAAAAACTGTGATTTAATATTCTGAGAACGAATCTACTGTTCATATACCTCATGTTTATGTTGCACTCCATTAACCCTTTGACTGTTGGTAGCACCTTTTGTCTGCCACCCCCCCCCCCCCCACCACCACCCCCCTGAAGGAATCATCACCATAAAAAGTGTTACCAACAACCAATTGGTTAAACAGTTGAACCCATATACCTTTTGTCAAGTGAGCATTTATATACATTACTTTTGTGCAAGTCAGCGCTGATGGTACATGAGATGGCACTTAAGGCTGAAAATGGCATATGCTGCATGCATGATAATGGTAATCTAGGTGACTGTAAACCAACAGGGACTACTATTTCTTAACTTGCAGACATGTAATTACACAGCATTTTATGATGGCTGTCATTGCCACCTTTTTTGTGAGCATGCCTTGATAACATTTTAATGTCCCATTCTTTTGACAGGTGACTGAAAACTTAAAGTGATCTGCTCCATGGCAAGTTTTGATTGACGAAAATTGCCAGTACAACAGGTTTTCTGGTTGTCTTGCTCAACTAAGACTTCTACCTTTTTTTTAAAAAAATTCATCTAAGTAGGCACACGTAACAGATGTCGTTTACTGCCTCGTGGTACGATTCAGTAGAACTCTCCTGCGTACAACGGAGGAAGAGCAGAAAAATCTTTCATTTTACAACAAGCAAACTTCGTAAGTTAGCCATTTTGTCCATTACTATCGTAAAACATGTATACTGTAAGGAGACTGATAAAGGAGTTACATTATTTCAATCTAATTAACCCTTCTGGTTGTCTGGATTAGATAACCCATTTAACCCCTTGGACGTATTTCCCAAATTTTGGTGGTGTCACCTAACCGATAAGTACCAGTTGTAGGAGATGAGTCGATCATGATAATTCAAGGGTAGCAGATGAGCTTGGCACCTTCCGGCGCCAAACTCAATGACACTACCCTTGAATTATCATGATCAATCCATCCCCTACAGCAGGGCGTTGGGGTTAAATGGATTAACTGCAGACTCCAACCTAAGTGGGTTCTGGTCTGTGACTTTGGACCTTACAGCTTCTAGCCATAAGACCAAAACTAACAGATCAGCAAAGACATACATGTACCGATAACTACCGGCATGCAGGTGTCAAAAATGTGTGTGCGTGTATACATTTGAAAAGAGCTGTCAACATTGCAGACACTGACTGACGCAACTCTGTCTCTGATCTAGGACAAAAGCGTCACAACAAAGCTCATGTCTTGGTTCGCGAAACCTTTACTTTGTCTTGTGCATGCTGTCACCAGTACCGCTGAACTGCATGCACGTTGGCGTCAGACTTTGCTTCTGTCACGAAACAAATGCTCATCACAACAGTGAACTGAATAAGTAAACGGCACGCACTTGGCACAAAGAAAGGGTAAGATAACTGAATCCCCGATGGCTGACTTTTCATGGAAGGTAGTGCTGTAATTCGGCCAGAGAAGAAGAAAAAACACACGAAATAAGCGTCCTTGCGTAGACTGTCTCGTTCAATTGCCCCTCAGTGAATCGTGAAAAGGATTTGACACCTGTGCAACTGGGGACAACTGTTTATGCTTGCATCAGCTAACTGCACTGGTATGCAAGCTGACCCTTTCACCCCTAAAGCAAAGAATCGCCGCTGAGTGGCAGAAATTCCGGACACCAGAAATGGATCGACGATAATAAGCTCAAAGACGTGCACGCTGACTACTTCATCTGACAACAAAGGAGCGTCTGCCGCTATGCGTCTGCACGTTCTGGACATTAGAGTTGGGTAAGTGACGGCTCAAGGACAGTGTCTGATTAGCCTGGTGCATTGCAAGTCGCCAGGCTAATCTGGCACTGCCCTCCAGCTCTCGCGTTCGTTCCATCTCCCGTGATAGGTGGTCGACAGAGAAGGAGAGGCCAGCAGAGGCAGCCATGACCTAACAAGCCATTTCATCTCAAGTTGTTCTCAAGACTCTCGGGCAAACTCTTGGTCCGATTCGCACTGGTCGTCTCTCTGACTCGGCGGTTACGAATTGAGCCAGTGATGCGAGTGCTGGCCTGGGATTTTATACCTTCCGGTTCCTCGCATCTATGTTCAAATTCAAACCACAGTACACATTTTACTTACACAAAACACAGACTCTCGTTTTGCACTGTTCAAAATGTTATTTGTGGCCAGCATGGAGCAGCCCCATTTAAACCTGTGTTCCTCACACAAAGAAAGTAATTTTAAGCTGCTGCTGCAACCAGGAGTCAGCATGACCTAACCTGCAGCAATCCTACACCCCTTGCACATCCACCGTCATTTACACCTGACGGATCGACCATGACTACAGTCTGACGAGAATGCTGCCCTGTAAAGGCAAAAGACGGTAATTCCACTTGTGCGTAAAAACAAGACTTTCACTGTCACAAATTTTACCAAAAAAAATCTTACTTAAAAAAATTTAAAAAAAAACAACGCACACTTACAATCTTGCTTTTCACAAAAATGAATTTCTGCCCGTTGCCTTCACATGGCAGAATTGGGTAGGGGAGGTGGGGCAGATGGTTATTTCCTTGCACTGTAGATTGGCTGGCTGGATAGTTAGGGATTTTACGTGTGATCTGGCAGAGTGATAATGGATGGGCCTAATAGGCGGCTTATGGTGGTCAGGGGCAGCTATTGCCTAGAGAGCATGACCTGAACACTAATCAGTTCAGGTGTACTGCAATTGTGCCACTGTGATTTACCAGGACCTTTCAACACACGTTTCTGGCTGGTCTTTGCACTGGTCTTTCGCGTTCACAAGGCAAAGATGACTGCAACGCAAGCCATTTCGCCGGTCGAAGTGAAAAGATACCTCCTCCTATCACGCACGCTCGAGTATTTAGCATATGCGAAACGCAGGGCAAGGGAGAGGGGTTTGTTTTCTTAAACCACAGACACAACAAAGGAAGTCCTTCCCCAACAAACGTAAACTCTTCCCTGCTACGAAAAGTTGAACCCGACCCATGTGCATGAGACACAGACGCTCATGTGCCCTCGCATTTGCATGGGACCATGAGCATCCACGCCTCTTGCTTCCACCATATCTGTATCGTTGTTCCTTTCGGTGTTGAATTAACAAAGATCTCTGAAAAGCACGTTACACAATCTGCGACCACTGGCAGTGGAGATACCTCCGTTCGGCCGCCCCTGTGCACTCACAGGTATTACGTTGACAAGGCACTTTCTGACCAGCCTCTTCTAGTTAATAATAATAATAAAAAAGGAGATTTGTTAAACGCTTATTCTAAAAGTAGTTATATGGAAAACTACTGATACCGGTTTAACCCTCTCAAACCAACGGCCGCATTTCCAAACTTTTGGAGGCATTGTCTAACGACTATGTACCAGTTGTGGGAGATGGATTGATCATGATAATTTATGGGTAGTGCCAGATGAGCTTGGCGCCTTGAGGCGCCAAGCTCATCTGGCACTACCCTTGAATTATCATGAACAATCTATCTCCTGCTGCTGGGTCCCGAGGCTAAATGGGTTAACACTAGGATGCACTGACACATGACACTGATGCCCAAGTGGCCCTTTCAAGACGGTATACGAGAATGGCAGACTGTAAGTGACAAGACGAGAAACACGATGACAGAGAAAAGGTCAGTATGCCATTCCTGTCGCAGCCTGCACGCTTGAAATATTTCACAGCGCTTCGCATTAATAGCTGCGGAAGTGTCGTAAAGCGTTGCCGGCGGCAACGCTAAACGACACTTTCGCTGCTATTAATGCGGGGCGCCTTGAATGAGTTAATGTTTCATTCATTCTGCAAACGGCAAAGATTGTCACGATCCCCTGCAGCTGCTGAGGCTAGCGAAAATCTTCACCACTTGCGTGGACACCGACTGTCATCTCTGTACGTCAAGCCAGTAACCAACAAACCCAGTGGACCTACAGCAGTCTGAGGATATAAAGAGGCAGAACTGAACCAGCAAAAAGTATTGATACTGTTGTGCCCCTGCGGCTGCAGGGGTGCATGAGATTCTATGCCCCCGGCATATAGTTGTGTAAACCTTAAGACCGTTTTAACCTGGATCATCTTTCGTCTTTGAGGGACATACAGAGAGGGTTTTGTCAACAGAGGCATGTGCATGTCATTGTCAGAAGACGCAAAACACCCTAGTCTACGTGTTTGCGCTGTATGTCTAGTGTAATGTTTCACGTCCAAACCAATTAATACAAATTTCTACAAGTTGAGAGTAGTTAGATGTTTGGCACTGACCTCACCAAACACTCAGCAGCCATCTTCCGTTCGGACTGACATCTTTGATTTTTTTTCTGGGGTGCGAGGTGGGGCCCAAAGTCTGAGACTGTGATGTTGGAGAGAGAGGGAGGGGGGGGGGGGAAGATGAGAAAGAGAAACCAAAACCAAAGATAGTGTGGAGGTGGGGGGGGGGGGGGGTGAGGAAGAACGGTAATGACCTCCTCTAGTAATAGTGTGTGCTCGGCTACACTCGAATTACCATAATGTTGTACAACTACATAACAAGTGCACAGTCTTACGTTTCGATTTGGTCTCAATCTGAGGCTCTCTATCGGTCTGACACCTGCCAGCACGAGGCAAAGATTCTCATGAGCCCCTGCGACTACAAGGGCTCATGAGGATCTTTGCTTCTTGCAGAAACTGACTGATGGACCGTTGATATACAAATCCGTGTCATAAAAGGGGTCTGCCCTCAAAGAATAAATCTTTTGGTCTTTTTCGATCAAATACAAAATATTGTTTCTGAAGCCTTTGCACTTCCTTCCCTGTTTTATCTGTTCGCCATTGTCGGTGTTTGTGTAAAGTCTCAGCGATCATCTGGAAACGATTAGCAAGGCGGAACTGACTTCCCTTTCGCTCAGTCATAAAAAAACATTTCCAGCACACAAAAAAAAGTTCTTTTTTCTCCTGCCAGAAATACCAAGTGGCTGTCGCGTTGGTGTCCCGTTTCAGTTCCCACGATACAGAATCCGCTGCCAAAACAACCCGTCTGCAAGAGAGGCACATATTTTCATGAGACCCAGCAGCTCATGTAAATCTATGCCTCCTGCTAGTCGGTATCGCTCGATTTCAATCCTACAATACAGGAAGTCTTGAAGGTTTATGTCTGCGACAGTGAAACTGAATGCATACTTCTGATGACTTCTGACGTTGGAATTATTAGTGAAAACGTTCTGATGCAAGTTCACAACATGAGACGCGAAAACTGTCCCTTGAATTTAGAAAGTTTTAGAAGTCAGTGACTATGGACCAGAGACAGTAGTGAGAACATTTACTTCAAGAACACATACGTTCATTCAAATGCCGTATACCTCTGGTAGATCAAACGAGTCGTGGTGGGGTTTCAGTTTTTTTTTTTGTTTGTTTGTTTGTTGTTGGTTTTTTTTTTGTTTGTTTGGGGTTTTTTTTGGGGGGGAGGTACACAAGAGGAGCTGATTAACGTCGGCAGTAAGTGAACTCCACAGATGGAAGTTAAAAATTGTCAAATTCCTTTGTCTCTGTCCTCCACAGACATAGATCATCTTTCATAAACGTTTTAACGACACTAGTCATACACAGAGCAGACCTGCTGCTGCACGAGCTGGTATAAAATATGCGAATTAAAGCATCGAGTAAATGTAATAAATTATCACTGTTGACAACAAAATGAACCGCACCTGACCACACTGGTAGTGTAATTAAGTCTTCTCATTTGGAAGGTTACACTTACCGAAGCCTTAAGTTCTGTTAAACAAACTGAACAGTTTTCAGTGAATATTTTACCTATACATTTTGCACTTACTTTGGCAAACTCTTTGGATGCTCTACAGCTTGAAAATCTATGGATAGTCTATGGATCCATATTTTTGTACAGGAAGCCCATACCGTGGCCATACGGCCTTCTCCCCAAGACACACGGGACTGCGGAGCTGGGCCTGCATGTGTGATACGGTCGGTCTATCGTCTAGCCCAACAAAGAAAGTGGTTTCTTCGTAACACTATATAACAGGGTGACGCAGTTTCAGAAAGCAGGTCAGACCGTCTCAGCAGCCAATTGCCCCTGAACTGTTCCACACACTTTGACCTCTTTCTCCACCTCAACAACAACAAACACCTTTTATCTGCACGAGACATAATGTAGTCTTCCTCCAACCGCTGCCTCTGAATTGCATGACACACGATGAGAGATGACACATGATGAGGGATCTGCTACTTCAGACACATGTTCATCTTAGTCCCTCGAATAGGGGTGTTTCTGCCGGCTTCTACCTAATCTGGCCAGCGCAGGGAGCCCCAGATAAAGTCTACCTACAGAGCAAATATACCTCTTTCACTTCCAGCGTCAACAATCTGGACCAAACCTAGAATCTCTTAGTAGATAAGATAAGATAAGATAAGATAAGATGGTTTATTGCCATATGTTTCCATGTACAAAACAATAAAAACATTGGAATTTGTCTTGATGTCAGTTACTAAGACTAAACACACACACACACACACACACACACACACACACACACACACACACACACACACACACACACACAGAGAGAGAGAGAGAGAGATAGATCTGATACAGTTAAAAACTGACTGTACACAATCATTCTCACTCGCCACTCGCGCTCTCTCCAATTAGTCCGGTTGATCAGAGAGAGCGTGAACAGCAAGAGGGAAAAAACTGTTGCGGAATCTGCTGGTCCTGGTACTGATGGACCTGTACCTGCGCCCTGATGGTAAAATTTGAAAAAGCTCATTGCCGGGGTGGGTGGAATCACTGGAGATAAGACGTGCTCTACGTAAGAGACGCTGCTGGTACAGTGAGTCCAGGCTAGGAAGATCTCTGCCTATGATTTTTGAAGCGGTCTTGACCACCCTACTCAGTCTGATTTTCTCTTTGGCCGTGATGGAACCATACCAAACCGTGATCGAAAAGGTGAGCACGCTCTCAATCACAGCTCGGTAGAATTGCATCAACATGTGGGCACCGAGACCGAAACTTTTCAGACGTCGCAGGAAGAACAAGCGCTGCTGTGCTTTTTGGACGATAAGGCGAGTGTTTTCCTCCCACTTCAGGTCACATGACAGGGTAGTGCCAAGAAACTTAAAGTTCTGGACTGTTTCAATGATTTCACTATTGATCACAAGAGGGGGAGGGGGAGGGGACTGTTTCTTTCTAAAGTCCACAATCATTTCTTTTGTTTTGCCAGAGTTCAGTTCAAGGTTGTTGTTATTACACCAACTAATTAGAGTCTCAACCTGACTACGGTAAGCGGATTCGTCTGAGTTTGTAATGCACCCTTCCACTGTGGTGTCATCTGCAAATTTCAGAACTTTAGTACTGGCATGGCATGAAGCACAGTCATAAGTAAACAGGGAGTACAGCATAGGGGAGAGCACGCACCCCTGAGGCGTGCCCGTGGATAAAGTGAGGGTGGATGACACATTTCCACCAATTTTAACGACCTGTGGTCTCATCAACAGGAAATCGAGGGTCCAGAGGCACAATGTCTCTGGAACTCCGATTTGCTGGATCTTCTGGTACAATTTAGATGGAATAATGGTGTTAAAAGCAGAACTGTAATCAACAAATAAAATTCTGGCATAGGTGTTTGGGATTTCAAGGTGTTGTAAAACATAAAACAAACCAAGTGACACCGCATCCTCCACGGAACGTTTTTCGCGATACGCGAATTGAAAACAATCCAGCAGAGGGTCGGTAAATGTTCTCAGAAACCGGAGGACGAGGCGCTCAAGCGTCTTCATGACAACTGAGGTCAGAGCGACCGGTCTGTAGTCATTTAGGGAGGACACTTTGGATTTTTTCAGAACAGGAATGATGGTGGACCTTTTGAAACACTGAGGAACAGTGCACTGAGAGAGAGACATGTTGAAAATGTCAGTAAAGACGCCCGAGAGCTGGTCCGCACAGTTTCTGAGTAAGCGTGGAGAAATGTTATCTGGACCGGCAGCTTTCCTGCTGTCTAGACGCTGAAACATGCACCTGACATCGGCGTCTAGAATAATGAAAGGTGGGTTCTCAGTATGACTCCTCTCCACAGAAGGAGGTGGGGTCATATTCTTTTTGTCAAAACGACTATAAAAGTCATTCAGAGTGTCTGGAAGAGACGCATCAGTAACATCAGCAGTCTTGGAAGCTGGTTTATAGTTTGTAATGTCTTTGAGGCCTTGCCAAATATCTCTAGGGTTACTAGCTGCGATTTTCTGTTCTAGTCTGTATCTGAAGTTGCGCTTGGCAGTCTTAATTGCTTTTAGTACTGCATACCTGGCTTGTTTGTACCTTTCTCTGTACAGATCTAATGCCTGATTAGCTCTTGCACTTTTCTTCAGCGAAATATCGCTTGGTGAATCCTTACACCACGGTGCAGATTGTGTGCATTTTAGACATCAGTCAGTCTTTTGCAGGTGGACACCGTGGCGAATCGAGGGAGACAACCTGCGCGCTGAGACGACTCCTTTGTGTATTGTTTCAAAAACAATGCTTACAAAAAATGTGTTATGTCCAAGTTCTGTCAAGTGTCACTGCACCATAACTTTTCATTCACTGCTTTAAATTTGACTATTTTAATTCAAGGGTGGTGCCAGAAGAGCTTGGCTATTCTGGTACCACGATTGAACTAAAATAGTTGATCTATTTCCTAATATGTAATATAGCCTTCATAAGGCAATAAACACGTTTTTTAATCAGCCTCAGGATGTAATGTGTTTAAGAAAATTTAGCCGACACTGAAAAAAAAAATGACACTTTGTTGATTATTTGTGTTGAATTGGCTCTTGAAATGAAAGGAACACAAACACACCCACTGTATCTGTACACATGTGCAACACATCACTCAAATTTGCGCATACTGCACCTGAAGGTTGGGAGCAATGGCATCCCTATCTCATTAATTACCTTTGAAACTTATGTTAAGTCATACTACAGACCTAGACACCGAAGAGCCTGCAAGGATTGAAGGGCCTCATGAGCTGATTTCCATCAGCAAACCAAGACACAGATTTACATGGGCCCCTGAGACTGCAGGGGTTAATGAGAATGTATGTCACTTGCAGACATGTAGGTATTTTAGGCGATAGAATACCAATTTGTTTACATTAAAAACTCACATTGTGTAATAGGCCTAGGCACAGATGAGTCAAACTTCATCAACAAACCAAGAAGCATAGTAAACGACAAAATCTAAATTAAACATTTATATTAGAAACTCATATTACGTCATTGGCCTAGCGAGCCGAACTTCACCAGCAAACCATGAGGCATACTCCCATGAACCCCTTGTGAATGCTGGGATTCAAGATACTCTATACCGTTTGCAGACGAGTAAGGCTGCTTTGGACGACTGACTCAATTTTCGTGTGCCGGTGGGGATCAGTGCGCTTTTGTAAATTTCGAAGGGCTATAACATGCCGCCGGAGAACAAAGAAGAGAAGAAGGTTAAAATGAAACGCTCATAGCCCGAATCATACGTTCAATCACGCATGCACTGAATGAACAATTTAACCCACTAATTAAAGGGCAGTGCCAGATGAGCTTGGTGCCTTCAGGCGCCAAGCTCATCTGACACTACCCTTGAAATATCATGATCAATCCATCTCCTACACCCTTGAAATATCTCCTACCACTCGTACATAGCCGTCAGACTATGCCTCCAAAAGTTTGGAAATGCGGCCGTGGGATTAATAGGGTTAACAACACACCCAGTAAAATCAAAAGAATACAGCTTCGACAGAACATGAGCAGCGGTTGACACAAAACTGACAGGACTGAATTTCAAATCAGGTTTTATCAACCTCTGCTTGTGTTTAAAACGATGTGCGCCAGACGTATCCTCTCGACCGGCGATAGCCTTCATAGACAAGTAGATCAACATGCCAATCACAGTATCGATCCCTGCATAAATTGTCGATCCACTTTGCGACTTACCATCAACTCTGACGTACACGGCTAATAGCCAGGCGAGAAAAACAATTAGCCCCTGTGTGCATAATACCACCGATACTGTAAACAGTACCGATGACTGCAAGCACAAGGGGGTTAACGAGCCCTTAGGCTGTCGGTAGCTTTGAGCCGATGCCGGATACCTGCATGCAGGAATCATCGCCACAAAAGGGTTAAGAAACACTCCAATGCCGACGCTGCAGTAAAGCTTTGAAGTTTTATTGTGGTGATCTTAAAACGCCCACGGCTGACGAATAGTGTTGGTATTACAAGTATAATCGACATGACAGCTGCGAGACCCCAATGACACCACCGAACGCACAGTGAAGAACGCAAAAGCATTTACATTGTCCGTTATAATGCACAGGGGGTCAACCTACCAGTACTAGTACGTCATGTATTCTCTATTGATAAAATATATTACAGCCGAAACATGGCTGCTCTTTTTTGGACACTCCGTACGTATCGTAGGATCGTACTGGTCGCACGCTTCAAACGCAAATTTTGCGAAATGCATAAATAATAATAATAACAATAATACATATTTATAATATAACTCAATGCGCAGGACATAACCGCGAACTGAACCCAATAAGCACGCTCACGTCAGTGAATCACGCGCATTCAATCACACACTGTACATAAACACAGAACATTCACGTGGTGCCAAGGGCAAGCTCAAGCGAGCTACTGAAATTTTGGAAATTTAAATTGTTTTTTATATTTTTGAAATTTGATTAAGTGGACTGAAATTAATACCGAATTCGTGGGGGAGGAAAGAGCCGGAGTACCCTGATAAAGAACCCGCCACTGTCCGCCCGAATTAATGGTGACACTTACTAGAGGAGAAAAGTCCGACGCCGGAACCGGGTATCGAACCTCGCCCCTCTTGCATAGGTGGCAGGCGCTTTTACTGCTGCGCCACGGACCGCCCCATGCGATCAGTTACACGTTCGAGGCGAGCTATACGCGGCTGGGCTGTATGCCGCGTATTCGTTGGCGGCATGTCTCGACTGCGTTAACGGCTAAAATAAATGAATGAATGCAGCGCACCGTGTCAGCTTTATTAAGGGAGTGTATTGTGCATTATGCCAAAATTCCACAGGTCTAGGTCTTTCCTCGGTAACGCGGCAGAATCAGACTAAATGCAAAGAAACAAAGAATAGACTTGAGCTAGTGGCCCCATTTCCCACACTGCCAGCTTCCGTAACCATATGTCATTTCCACTACCACTGTACACCCCCCCCCCCCCCCCCTCTTCCATCTTCAGCTGCAGAGTTTGTCATACAAAGGCATACAAAGTCTGCAGCCTGCCTCGCCCATCTGCAAAAGGCATAGAACCGAGTTTGTAAGTGCTCTACATACTCAGCTCCTATGACCAACAACGCTGAGTTGGTATACCTCGCACTGTACCTAGGTTAAACGCACCAGCGGCGCCATTGTTGCTATTTTCGCACCAGACTGGTTGCTCGGACCGGTCATGTGCACCAGAACTGCACGCGCAGGTAGGCTTCTTCACTTTCTGTGTGGTCTCGTAAGTGCACGTATAAGATTGTGATCGCAGTCGAAAAACGGTTCGCTTCTGGTTTTACTTTTAGTGCCTTTTACCTCCCCTAACATGCCAGTTTTGTGTAGAGATGGTGGAGGCTTGTGTCACACCCCATGCCCCTGAATCAGTCCATTGTACTTGTAGTGCGCTCATGACTCCTACTTCAACTACGACGGTGCTTTCTGCCGCAAAGCGACGCAGATGTCGCAAAATCACCACCATTGAGGAAAAAAGCTATTTTTCAAATCTGCCAAATCGCGTAATGTTTTGTGGTGCTAGCATAAGGATGCATTATTGCCAGACTGCATATGGGAAAGGGTTTATTCTTTATTCATCTTATTTTGCAGCAATCACACAACGGTTACGCGATTCTTTCTTAAAGATTGCTCATTACAGGTGCAGAAAGCACACTCTCTAAACCGATCTGGTGCACATGACTGGTCCGAGCGACCCGGTCTGATGCGAAAATAGCAACAATGGCACTGCTGGTGCGTTTAACCTATGCACAGGGCGAGGTATACCAACTCAGGGTCGGTACTGGCATGCACAGTGTCCGATGTATTATGTGTGTAGGGTTGGCCAGATTGACTGGGCTCAGCTGCCGCCAGTGTTTGCTCATGTGTAAACCCAACATCAATCCACAAAATAGCACATACCCTCATGGCCCCTGTCTGCGCAGGGAATCATAATAGGTGTATCATGCGCCCTCTGCTGGCAGACAAAAATCTGGACTGTATTTCCGGGTCTGAGTCCAAGAATGTAAACCTCTCATACACAACAAGCATTTACTATTTCCAGTACTAGCAAGTAGGTCTGTACGATTCGTATGTGTACCATAAAGTGCAGCGCTGCGACTCAAGGAAGACAACCAGTGTGGACCCAGTTATCACATTAATTTAACCCTTATTATTCGGAATACACCAGTGTGTGAAATAAGTGTGACTAAAATAGTTCAAGGGTAGTGCCAGAATAGCTTGGCGCCTCTAGGCACCAAGCTATTCTGGCACCACCCTTGAACTAAAGCCATTGGTCTATGTAGCTTGCATATGGCAGTGTACAAATTTGCAGCTTTTAGCCTCAGTATGAAAAGGGTTAACAATAACATAACCGTACGCCCGAGCCAAACATCACCCTACATCGCTGGAACCCGAACATCACCCTATATCTTAACTATTATAAGGGTTAAAAGTTGTTTTTTTATCTGCAAGCAAGCTGCATATATATTATTTTGATGTAAATCCATCATTCCTCACTTCTTGCAGGCCTGGCAACTGTTCAGTGCAATGACTCCTTGTGTGCGTACATGCGGAGACCAGTGAGAGATTGGTCCAGTGGATCCCACTGGCCATGAAGAAGATCCGGTGCAGATAATGATCATTCCTTAACTCATTCTACCCCAGACACACCACAGCAGGATAAGGATCGACCATGATAGTTCAAAGGTGATGCCAGAATAGCTTGGCGCCTACGGGCGCCAAGCTATTCTGGCATCACCCTTGAACTATCATGGTCGATCTGTGTCCTACGCTGCAATGCGGTCTTGAGAGGACAGGGGCAAAATTTAAGGATTTTGGTGTTGGGGTAGAATGAGTTAAAAATCCACTTTGCAGCTCCTTATGTTTGCACACGGCACAGATTTTCATGAGCCCCCGCGGTTGAGAGGGCTCATGAGAATCTACGCCACTGCTGGCACCGATGAATCATTACGTCCTGTTCCGAGTGATTGTTCAAGTGAGCATAATGTTCCTAGAAAGCAATTCGCGTTCTGTTAAGTGCAGCCGACGTTGCATTGTTGGTCACGATGCTGGACGCAACATCAGCTATTCATTGCCATCACACTATCCGCTATGCACAAAGAGTAGTGGATCGAAGGCGGTAACCAGTGCAGTTTGGTGATTCAATTCCACAGACCCCGGGGTTGCAGGGGAGGGGGGGGGTTGGACGAGCCACGACTTACGGGTAGTGCCTGATATATTATTATTATTTTAAAGGGGGGGGGGGAGGTAAGGGGTGATGGGGTGGGTGGCTTTCCTGTTCAAATTTTACTCATTGTTTTTTTTCATTCTAAATCAGTATCATAACAAACTGCAACTCAATATTAACCCATTCAGCCCTGACGCACTACAGCAGGAGATGGGTCGACCATGATAATTCAAGGGTAGTCCCAGATTAGCTTGGCGCCTATCGGCGCAAAGCTAATCTGGCACTGCCCGTGAATTATCATGGTCGATCCATCTCCTGCAATTGATGCATAGTCATTAGATGATGCCTCCAAAAATTGGGAAATACAGCCGTTGGGCTAAATGAGTTAACACAATCATAAGGATGTACAATTGAAAAAAAATATATACTTTTTTTTGCCAATTTGCATTATTACCATGTCCAAAAATAATCACTGCACCTAAAATTGAGTGGTGGGTTGCTGCTTCCTATCATGTGAAGATGAAAGTGGTGATAGATGTGATTTTCCATGGTAATGTGCCACACCTATTGTATCATGGTGCAAGCAGTGTAAACGTTATTATAAAAGACTAACCATTTTCACCTAATGCAATCAAGTATTTCAAGTATTTCAACACCTCTCCTTCACACTTTGGATGATAGGCAAATAGCCTAAAGATGTGTCCTGAATTTAAACGCTTCATCATCATCTATCTACCCCCCCCCCCCCTACCCTCTCTCACAAAGGGAAACTCTTGTCTATATCCAAAGCAACTATATCATGTACCGCTAACACCGAAAAATATAATATTCTGTACAGATAAAGTGAAAGACTAGAACACTAAGGAAATGCAGAATTCACAAGCACCCAATGAGTCAGTCCTTGCAAAATGTGACCGGTACCGGATACATGCAATGACAATTGACATGCAAGCGGTCAGTAGTTAATCTCCTGAGCCAGGAAATTTAATAAAACTTTCATCACACGCATCTGACTTAGCCCCTATAAATTAAATAGCGTACACACAAAGGTGGGCTGGATAGGCCGACCTGGATAGTGCAGTACATATCAATATTAGATCACATGCCTAAACAGTTTATCTACAGTACAAGTGGCAAAGATCCTCAAGAGCCCCTGCAGGTTGCAGGTGCTCATGAAGATATACGCCTCTTGTTGGCGAGACTCGCCAGCAAGAGGAGTATTTCCTCATGAGCACCTTTTTTACATGGTGTCCCACTGGCCAGTCGGTCTTTTTTTACATGGTGTCCCTCAACCAACAGGAGGAGAAAATAGGGGTTTCAAACAGTACTGAGCGTTAATACCTAGAGATCTCCCCTACCTTTCACCATCAGGGATAGATGGGCTTTCATGAGAATCACAGCCGGACGTCGGCCTGATGTACCTTTGCCAACAGAGAGGATGGTGAAACGACGTCATCTTCAATCTCTTTGATATATGTTATAAATTTACCGCATTCTTGTCAGACCTTTTTTACCTTCGTACATTTGCTTAAGCTCATGAGGTCCTTTGCTGCTTGCTGAAGGAAAGGTTTCACTGTCCCGCTGAAGAGAATAATTATGAGGAAGATGACGTGGAAATGAATGTCACAAAGTCACCATTAGGTCTGCACAGTCAGTTATTAAACCTCAATCATTCTTACGCACATAATGTAAACAGGACTGAGCTCAGCTGGAGAGGGTCTCAGTTTGCATGATAATGCATGACCCATTAGAATCTATGCCTTTTGCTGATGAAAGAAATTGCCACAAGACTGTTCTGGAGGTTTACTGGTTTCTCTGTACAGTCGTCTGTATAGATAAGATTATGTCTATGTTTGGGAATAAAAGGTAGGGAAACAACACCTGACACAGGAAGGGGTTGAGACAGTTTGATAAACGATCATAATCAGTGTACTAATCGTCTGAAATTGCAAAGTATATATTATAAATAGGTCTGTAGGTCCTTCGGTGCTGAGTTCATTTTGAAATGAATCCAAGGGACACTGGAATGTCGCATTGACTACATTCAATGCAACATACTATATCCTGTAAACACTGCAGTCTGTCCCACAATTATATCAAACTTTCGAAGCAAAACAATGTCATTAATATCTGGAAATAAGAAAATGCCGCAACCTATCTGACCTATTAGCGACGTTTTATGTTAAACTCAAGTCCTAAACAATGAACACAAACCTCAAGCTGTGGGAAATAATTACATACATGCATAATAATTGTGCAATAAACTGCGCAAATACTAGTCATAAGTCATCCATTTATACTATGTAACAACTAATCTCCTGAAGCCAAAGGTACTGGTACTATTTATTGCATTGGTGGTTGCATAAGTGCACAAGAGGGTTAAAAGCGCTATAATTTAATCCCTTTAATTATTAGAAATGTGAGAGTTCAGTTTATCCTACCTCAGACTGAGGCTCGTCACACGCTTGTGGGAAACTCTGAAAAGAGTCTCCTTGGCAACAGTCAGAGCTATAACTGTTCGAAACCTCGGAGAAACCGCACCAGCTGTCCCACGACATCAGGATGAGCGTCCTATAACACTTGGTGCTCACACACAAACAACTGCTTTTGCATCAAGTTTTTTCCGAAGTTTCTAAATTTGGTTTTCACACACAAACAACAACTAATACCTTTGAATAAAGGCCTAGTAACAAAGAGTAGGCAAAAAGGTTAACTTGAAATACAGTGAACAATGTCAGACAAATATGAGACTCCTTTCCCACCAGTGGACCCTGCAAGTCTGTGACGGTGACGGTGTTTCGGGTAACCAACGCGAACTAGGAGTCCGACTTCATTGATTACAGTGGCGGATCCGGGAAGGGGGGGTCGGGGGTTGCAGGCCCCCCCCCAAAAAAAAAAAAATTCTGATAGCATCCTCACTTTGGCACTGCTGACCTGTACCTTTCACAGTGCTTCACCCAGACATATGATAGAGGCTCATGTAAATCAGTGCCTCTTGCTGTGCGATACATCCTCATTTTGCATCCTCAGACTGAGGCAGCCATCTGGCAATAAGCCGCTGACTGCTGGTCAAAGTGTCTGATCTTTGTTGATCTGGGGCCCAACTCAATCCCTCAGCAAGCCATAGAGTTTCATGTGCCCCTTCAATTACAGGGGCTCATGAGAAGCATTATCTCTTTCTGTGCGACACCATTCTCATTGCATCCTCATACGTGACAGTCATCTACGACTGTGGAAACGCCAACTGTGATCAGAAAAGGGAAATCAACTGCGCTGTTAGTGTCCCCCCCCCCCCCTCCTCCCCCCCCCCCCCCCCCAGTGAGCAGCCGTCTGGCCCAGGTGTCACAGGTGATTTCTAATCCCCTAATCCGGTCACACATCATTCTCTGAGCACAGTGGGTCTCACTCAGATTGCGTAGCTTTCTTCTTCTTCTTCTTCTCGAACGCCGTCACACTTGGAGTTTGGCTCTCAAAATGAAATCTGTGGTCTTCTGTAGCGCCTCCACAGGCCCGTACAGTTTCTCTTGTAGAGTGGCGGGCTTCGGCCATATCTCCTCCCTCAGCGGCTGGAGGATGTGCTCTGCGGTCTGCTCTGCTTCTCCACAAGGGCACAGGGGAGATGGCACGAGGTGGAAGCGTCTGTGCAGGTGGAAATTGAGTCGGTTGTGCCCGGTCCTCAGACGAAAGATGGTCACCTGCTCTTGTCTGGACAGCTGATGGTAACTGTCTAGGGGCCGTTGTGGTGGTCTGTACACAGACTTAATGATGGTCTTCATCTCTGTGAAGCTGACTCCATTTTCATCTTGTTCTCTCTCTGCGCCCACTTTTGCCATTCTGTCAGCTTCTTCATTGCGTAGATGCCACAGTGTGAAGGGATCCACTGCAGCACCAGTCTGGTGCACTTGATGTTTTGCAGTGCCTCTTGTAGACGTGGCAGTTTGCTTGCTGTTGCTGCCTCAAGGACAGACATGGCATCAGTAAGGAAGACAATCTGGGCATCAGGGTCTGCAGTGCCACTAAGGGTGTTAGCTGCGCGGACTAGGGCTTCCACCTCAGCTCTGTAATTTGTGCAGTGAAGGCCTGTTGGTACTGCCTCTGCCTGCCATTTTCCGTTTGGGTACTGAATGTACACCCCAGCCCCTCCATCCTGAACTGCATCTGTGGCTGATCCATCGGTGTATGCCCGTATCCATGCTTCCTGGGGATACTTTTCTTCGAGCATGGCCAGTGTCAGGGCTTTCTTGCTCACAGTGCTGTACTCATCTCTGGTGGTGATGTAGGGTACCGTGGAAGAGATGGTGATGTTTTCTGGCTTACTTTCCCAAGGTGGAAGGTCGCTAGCAGGATTCAGAGCCTCTACCTGCGCAGGCAGCTTTGCCTGGTGTTTTCTCTGCAGTGCTCTCGTCTCCTTCACAAAGCTTGATCTTTTCAGTCTCCCTGAGGTTGGTTGTTTCATCCTAGCGTTCATAGGATGGTCTTTGGAAGACTTGACCTTTGTGGACTGTATCAAGGCTTTGCAATCTCTTCTCATGCGCAGGGGTGGGATGCCCGTTGTCTCTTCCATCTTTTCAATTGGATTGCGTAGCTTTGTCTTTTGCGGTAGTGTACATGGACATGCACCAGTGCCCATCAGGGTAGCTATGTAGTCATTGATGCATGTCAGCGGAGGGGATGTGTGAAATGTCTTGATTTTGATCACTAACAGTAACTAACCCTTTAAGTAATCGTCAGCCAGTGTAAGAGGTCTATATCATAGGTGATGACTATTTCTGTGATCTGATTCTGTGTTCCTCATATGGAGGAAGTTTGTGGGTGTATAGAGCAGCATCACAATTTTCACAAGTGGCTGTGTTGTTCCTCAGATGGAGGAGTAATTGGCGGGGTAGTGTTGTTGTCAAACACAAGGTGATTGCTCCTGCAGAAACTCCAGGTAGAACATTCTTTTTAATAAGAAAATTAACATTATATAAGAATCAGAACTGCCCGATTAATCTTGTTTTGTAAGTGTGGTGAGTGGAGGCGGGGAGGAGGACAAGAGTATGTAGATATTGATTGATTGATTAGTTCCGTGTTTAACGTCCATGGCACCGGAATGATAATGGACGGCCCTGACAGGCGTGTTATGAGGGGACAGGGAAATCTATTGCCTATGGAGTACGACCTGAACACTGATCAACTCAGACGCACTCCAACTGTGCCACTTTGATTTACCAGGACCTTTCAACGGACATGCTATTGAACAAATCCGTTTTTTCCCCCTGGATTGTGAGTCCAGCTACCGGGGCCGGGACGGGATTTGAACCCACGACCCGGCGATTCCCTTCGCTCTCCTGCTCGACGTTTAACCGCCAGAGCTATTTTGGACTCTTCATGTAGATATGATCAGCCCTTCCTTTTATGAAGTGCCAAAAGCAGTGCTGTGTCCCGAGATAAAAGAAGGAAAGTTTTAACAAATAAAAATCATCACCTCTGAGAACTGTAGGAATGTGTGAGAAAACCCCAAGAAAAAATAATAAAAGAAACATGCGTAGAGAGAACGGTTACAACACGATAGTATAATTTTAAAGAAAAACCAAAAAAGAAAAGCACCAAGAAAGAATAATTTCAACACAACTTATTTGTAATCATTCCAGTTAACCGTTTTTCTTTCTTTGTTATGATTTTATGCTCGCCTGGGGGAGGGGGGGGGGGGGAGAGTGAGAGGGCTGTCTACCCCACGCCCCCCCCCCCCCCACCCCACTCTCCCCGTCGAGACACCCTCTGGATCCGCCCCTGAATTATCTTCGTAAGGATTCCACTGAAGCGTTAATTCCTGCTTTTGCGGGTCAGAAGAGAGAGTGTGAGACATCAACAACTACTGCTGTCGGTATCGCGACCACAAAACCCCATGAGAGTCACATTGCACGTGTAGTTACCGACAGTGAGATGTCCTTCCCTCTCGAAAGTCTCTTCTTCATGAGTGACTGACAAAACAGGCGATCTGAACATAATGAGTAAACCTGTAGCTACCCGTCAGCCATAAACTGTGATTAAATCCAGATGACTTACCCCACGAGAGGTGGAAATTCGATCGACCGACCTTCGCAAGAGGCATAGATTCTCATGAGCCATTGCAGCCGCAGTGCTCATGAGAATATATGCCTCTTGCCGATTAAAGATACAGTGCATGCCTGTGGGGAAAAGGTGCGATAAGCGCAATTTAAGCAATGATGTTTGAGACGTATGGGATACAGACCTGGGGTCAGTTGCATGAGTGAGCTGGTGCAGGACCATGCAACCGCCCCCTGGGGTGGAATATCTAATCACAGAGGACCGTCTCCAGTACCCCCCCCCCCCCCCCCAAAATGCCTCATGCTGTAACAAATTTAAGTGAAAGAATGTAAAACTGCAGCACACTGCATGACAGCTCAATTTCAGACGAAAAATACACCAAGCTCAAATGTGCACTGCTGCCAATGATGCCGTTTATGGCTGCATGCACATGGAGGTTAGACATCTGTGTTTTTGTTAGATTACTGTAATGTCAAAGTGTACATTACAGATGCATGTTCAGATCGACTAAAAAGCCGACACTGCAGCTATCTCTATGTGCGTGCAATAAAAGCACTACATCACTTAAGAAGAAGTCAGCAATGAACAAAAGATGTTCTCTGCCCTAATAACCTTCCCTAGGTAAACAACAAGTGGTCACAGCTGTCCCACTATTGGCAGAGATAAGGTATCAGGAATTAAAAAGCTGTAATTAACACACGATGCACAGATTTACTTTTGAGGGGACGGACAGTGGCACTATGTACAGTTTACCAAGGTGTTGTGAGGTATGCACACGATTATCATCAGAGCACACGATTATCATCAGACGTTTGGCTAGCTCCAAGCCAAATAGTTACCTCCCCCCCCCCCCCCCTCCATGCAGCCACCAGGACTGTAAAAGTGTAAACAGTACCGCTACCAGTAACTGCTTGAGCAAAGGGTTTAACCCATTACATCCTGAGGCTGATTTTTTTACAACATGCTTATTGACCTATGAAGACTACATTACAGATTAGGAGAAAGATCAACCATTTTAGTTCAAGGGTTGTGCCAGAATAGCTTGTTTCAATAATGAATAATAAACATAAGAATAGCAAAGCCCTCAAGGTTCATGTTCATGACCGATCCACATAATTAATTACCTTTGTGGCCTTGACCTGTTCTAGCATAACATATGGAAATGTTTGGCATTTGGCAAAAATCAATGTTTTCTCAAAATTTACATTTTTTTCACTTTTGCCGACTTCCGATGACCCTTGATCTTTCTAAGTAGTGAACCAAATTAGTTCACATAGAAAGGTCTTATCATCAGCTACCTCTCTGCCAAACTTGGTTGAAAGGTTTTGCAAAATTCTGATACTAGTGATAGTTCAACTAAAATTTTTTTTAAATGACATTTTTCACATCATTTGCTGATTTCTTGTGACTTTTGACATTTCCAATAGGTTATCCAACTCAGCATGCATAGGAAGGTCTTAAAATCAGGTATCTCAGTACCAGGTTTGGGATGAAGTTGTAAATAGTACATTAATGGAAAAAAACATTTTTGTCAGAAAATGGCTATTTGTGACCTATTTCCTGATCTCTTGTGACCCTTGACCTTTCTGAGGGGTCAACTAAATTAGTATGCATAGGAAGGTCTTACCATCAGGTGTCTCTGCACCTAGTTTGGGTTTGAAGTTGTGAACAGTATTTGAGAAAATATATCAATTTCGTCAGAATATGACGATTTCCTACCTATTTCCTGATCCACTGTGACCTTGACCTTTGAGAGAGGTCACTTAACTTGTTATGTTTAGAAAGGTCTTGCCACAAAGTATCCTCGAGCCACATTTCAAAGACCGTGAAGTCTCCAAGAAAATGCCAACGTTAAAGTTTACCACGGGCGACTGCGGAGAGATGACCACTGGCCCAAAACATAGACTTACTTTTGCTTCGCACATGAGCCAAAAAGGTCTATGAAACTCCAAGCTTGCACATGGGTGTGTCCGCTAACTGTGCCAAATAATTAACCCTTTGCATGTTGGTAGCGGCTTTTGTTGCGATGATTCCTATAGAAATCATTGTGACTACACGCAAAGGGTTAATACATCTCTCCTAAATACAAACACAGGGTAGCTATCAGTAATGCATAACCCCTGCATTACTTTGCCTTTTAATACCCTGCAAACCCATTTAGCAAAGATTGAGAATACCGGTATATTTCTGATTTGGCAACATGTGATTAACCTTTGCCCAAGCATGTTTGGCAACAAAATCCTTACCCCTACAGCTCCCACTACAAATAATTGTTACCACCGATTTCTTCACAATAAAGGGATTGCAAAACCATATGCAATTCCTTAGCCTGACCCTAAGAAGTTCAAAGTGCAAGAGGCACAGATTCTCATGAGCCTCTGCGAATCCTGGGACAAATTAGAATCTATTCCTCTTGCTGTTACACTGGCGTAGACCGCGGTCTGATCTTTTCATTGCACGTTTTTCTCCCCAGACAACGGTTCTGGGATTACCTACGCCAGTGACTGCCTAATTCACGGAGATTGGAACCGGATCCACGGTGTTTTACATTGCCGGTGGTTTCCAAAATAAATACGATCAGACCACTAGATTAAAAAGTCAAATCGTCGACCACAAATGCACAGAGTAAAATGTGTATTTGGTTTATGTCGCTGAAGGCTGTCACCCCTGCCAAAGGTTTGAGCAATAATCACCCACTATCTGTGAGCTACTGCGGCCAATTCAAGATCACCAGTAACTCCATGCCACGAGTGCTTTCACAGTGCTCAGCCAACCGTTCTGTTGGTTGTCATTTTATCCAACAGACCTGTTACGACTAGACAACTGCTAGTACTACAGTACTAGAAATCAAGTGTGCGACACCAACTGTATAAAATGTAAGCTACTGTTTGACACGTCACAGCTTCAAGTGCACATTAAGATTATGTCAGGGTGGCTTGGAGTTGGATGACATATAATCCCTAAGTTAATGTAATGTTTGTCAACTGATTATCACCAGGAACTGGTCAACAAGTAGTAAGTAAACTGATAATGAATAAGGGTGAGTCCATCACTGACTTGGTCAACAGTGTTAAAACTGTTATGGGCTAATAGTAATACTGGAAGTTGAACATATGACACACACTTCAGCTTTTAGTATTAAAATCATAGACTGAGATGTGAGACCCTGACTGCAAGAATTGTTCCTGATTAATTTTGAATAGATCAGAGGGTTTTTCCCCCACATTTAAATAACAAAATGATAATATAAGCCCCGTTACAAGGCTCAAAGTGCTTTACAAAATGTGTTGAAAAGAACGGAATATCACTTGTTAGTCTGTAAATTTCCCTACTTCATCACCTAAAAGTACTCTTGTGTAATAATACCCTGATTGCATTGTCAAAAAATGAAAGACCTTAACGCACCACATGCCGCCACTGACGTAAAATCGGTCTTAATGGCAGTTTGCGTTTCTCCTCACAGCTGCTGCAAAATGCGTAGGCCAGCACAATATCTATCAGTATCAATCAATGACCACAACACTTCCATAGCCATTCTCTGCCCTACTAGTAGTCTAGTACTAAGTCCTGGCTGTAGGATTTGTATTAATTTGCATACTGTTGCAGTAAATCTGCTAAGTGGTATTCCACAAGAATCAAAAATGTATATTTAGCCTGGTCTAAGATTAAATTCTCATCAATTCCCTTAAGGAATCTCATCATTAATGAGCAGACTCACTTTGAATTTTGATACCGACCACTTTATAAATTTCAAATAAAAGCGATCAAAATTTCTGAAACCTCAGTAGCTGAACTAACCCATTCGCACTATGTAAATGTCCTGTGTTTGTCTTCAAAGTGAATGCGTGTGTGTCACGTGAGAGTGCATGTTGGGTTCAGTTTGCGGCGCTGAGCCGATTCGCAGACCTGGGTAATGCCTATATAATAACTGGCATTATTATTATTTACAAATTTTTTGCACTTTTAGTTTCCACGTTCGTTAGAGCTAAAGTAAATGCACTCATAGTGTATTGCTTGGCACTGTTTGATCAGTCCTAGGCACTAACCAGTTAAACTTGCAACAGCATAAATGCACGACAGTACAGAGGATATTATAATTAATTTAAGTCAATCATGAGAAGTATGTGCATGGTCAATCTCAAATGCTGTAATAACTGGTAATAAGTATGAAAGTAACGTATTTCTAATAATAATTAATTTCAACGTATGACGATAACATACTTAGATAATCATAAAATGTGGACATAACTGTCTCAGTATAGCACAAAAATAGAGCTTAAAAACTACACGTGACTTTTCAGCCCATATGGTTAAAGATTTGTTTTCAAAAAGGCAAACCATATTGTTATTTTACTCAAGCGAACGATTCCAATAGGCATTGGTCATGCCTGAATTTATCAGTCACGCGAAAAGGTGTTTTCCAAGCCGGTTGTGACGCGCACGAGCAATTCAAAATCGTCCAAGCATGTCCGGTTTGGACTTCGGCTTTTGTAAACACATGGGCGTTCCCTCTCGGCACGCTGAAGCCATGTGATCCCGGCGGACCGGACTTGGCAGACATGTACGAAAGAGACAGACAAAATTCCAAACTGACAGCAAGGATCTGCGAATATTGACACCGTCTTCAAAACAATAAGCAGAGTCAGCTAAATAGTTTTGCTGATCATTCGAAATTCAACGACTTGTTAAACATATGGAAGTGTCGGCTGCTCTAGTGTTTCGTCATGCGCGAAGGCCTACTTACCATGCCTGAAGCTTGAAACATGTCTTGTTCCAGAATGTCCGTCATCTCTGGGTCTTCAAAGTCGCTGAGTTTTCTATCGTGTCCGTAAAGAAGGTCCATGGTGGAAGAGTCCCTGGAGGTTTCGGATAAATCCAAGAACCTCAAGGGATAGCCGTAACCGTTAGATCAGTCGAAGTTGGTGGGTGCTCCCTGCTCGCTTCCGATCTCGCAATGTACAAAACCGCTGCACAACCAATATAACCCTCCGCGCGGCGAAAACACACACACACTCTTACTTTAGTCGAAAAGAATTTGCATGCTTTCAGCGTTGGAAGTGTTTACAAACTAAAGACGGATGATAAGATTCGGGTTTGCGAAGTCACATTTTTGATCGATACTTTGTCAGAAACTTTATCCGTACGAAGTAAACTCATGAATATTTACATGTATGCACCAAGATACAACGACACGTTCGAGCTCATAGCCAATGAAAATGCTGCAAACGGGAAACCTTGGTGGAAATAGATCGAGCTATATTTAGAACGCGCATGTGGTTTCCGAATGTCGCCCGCGCAAACTGCCAATTTTGAGGCCGGGGAATCGGATAAGTTTTCTCCAGTTTTCAGTGACAGAGCCTGCGGTTCTGGGATATTCCAAGGGAATTTTTTTTTTGTTGTTGTTTAAGTGAAAACAATGCGTTCGCTGGTTGTTTAAATGACTCGACATGCAAAAACACGATCTGTTCTTCAAGCGAGTGCGAAAGAAGTCAGTATGACTGACTCACGGGCTGAATTTGACTCAAAGGCACTTCCTTGATCTACTTTTCCGGGTTTTCTGGGGAATTAATACCGACTCAGTCCGCCTTGCACAATTTAGATCAATCCACAACCCCCTTTTAAAGTGAACTCATGACCTTAAAGGTGAACATGAAGGACTGTTGCGAGACGGTGCCGCTTAGAAAAATAATTAAAAAAAAACACCTTGAAAAGCTGATATCCGAGACTATAGTAGAGATCACCGTGACAACGTTTGTTTGTTTGTTTGTTTTATATATTTCCTTGGACTGACGTTTCGCGGCTTTCTCGTCAACAACTTGATGTCATCCGTGACCGGGCACTCACTGAATTACTTTTTTTACTTTAATGATGACTCAGTTATGATCAGTGAATGGCGTCGGCTACTGATACTGATTTCAGTTTCAGTATTACTATGACCTCACTGATACAAATCAGTGATGTGTATAACCCCGGCCTTTGTGCGGCGCACGCAGCACCCGGCCGGTACAAAGGCAAGTGACAGCCCAACCTCCTAAAAATCGAAAATAAAAATAAAAATCTTATGATTTCTTTCTCCCCCAAGAAATCTTTCTGAAAAAAACAACAACAACAACAACAACAACGGGCAACAACAAAACATTCTTTTCTAAAACAAATCATTGGGGGCGGGGGTAGGGGGGTATCTGATCCTACGTGTTTTTTGTGGGTTTACTTTGCATTACAATCTATACTAATAATCAAAATTTAAGGACCACCCCACTTGTTTGTGTCATTGCAATGGTTCATCGTCGCAAGTACGCTAATAAAATACAGTGTTCTTTCGAGTCGATCCAAATGGATTAAAAGTTGACCTTCCACTGTACAGGGAACAATAGACAACAATTCATCAATTTCCACGAACGTGTCAAATGTACGTGAAACATCGTCAGTTTTTGTGAAAAGCTGTGCGATATTGGCAAGCGTTCCAAACTGAAGGCAGGCAGGTGGAAAAACTCGGTAAAGTCGTGATGCACGTGCTAAAGGGGTCAGTCGTGAACACTGAGCACTTCTGTTTCGCTACAAATACCGGTACAGTAGGGGCATAAATGTCACTTTCCTAACCAAGCCACCACGACAAAGCCTAACGCCAGTAGATCAAGGACGGGCGCTAGCATGGCTGCAGGATGGAATTTCCGAACGAGAAGTTGGGAGACGTCTTGGGGTGTCCCATTCAGTGATCCTGAGGCTGCTGGCACGATTCCAAGAAACTGGAAGGGCAGAACGACGACCCTGCTCAGGACGCCCGCGCTGCACCAGCAGAAGGGAGGACAGATACCTCTGCGTGGCGGCTCTGCGCGACCGAACTGTCACGTCAACCACTCTGCGACGTGAACTCATGCAAGCTGCAAACGTTTAACGTCAGCAGAAGCACAGTCTGCCGACGTCTGCGCGAAATTGGCCTGGCTTCATGCAGAGCAGCAGTGAGAATACCCCTCACTCCAGAGCCCGGGTTGCCTGGTGTCGTCAAAATGTGAGGTGGAACAGACTCCAGTGGACTCAGGTTCTCTTTACTGATGAGTCACGGTTCACTGTGTCCTTCAGCGACAGCAGGGTGAGGGTCTGGAGACGCCAGGGCGAGCGATTCACGGATGGATTCGTCGAAGAGGTGGATCGCTACGGAGGATGCTCAGTCATGGTCTGGGCAGGCTTTAGCAGAAAAGGCAGGACGCCCCCTCCACGTCATCCGAGGCACCCTGACTGGACTGCGCTATCGAGACGAGATTGTGCAGCCCCTGATCCAGCCAAATGTCCAAGCCATAGGCGACAATGCTGTTCTGCAGGACGACAACGCTCGACCTCGTCGCGCCCGTGTGGGGGATGAGTACCTTGAGCAACGGGGCATCATGAGAATGGAGTGGCCAGCTCGTTCACCTGATCTGGCTCCCATCGAGCACCTCTGGGACGTGCTGGGGCAATGTGTAGTCAGCACCCCCCCCCCCCCCCACCTCAAGGCGTCCCCCAGCTGACTCAGTTCCTGCATCAAGAGTTGGAAGCGATCCCACAACATGTTCTCCGAACCCTGGTGAACTCCATGCGTCAACGCTGCATTGAATGCTTGGCTGCAAACGGTGGGTACACTCGCTACTGACTGGACTAGTCTTGTGTGACTTTTCAAATGAGGGGTGGGTGAAAATTCTAACGTACTGCTGTTGTTACAGTTGCTTGATTTACTCAAAACTTAAATGAAATTGTTACAGAATAAATTATCAAAGTACTGACTCTAAGTATTGTTACGTTATTTGTGTGGTGTTGTCGGTGCGTCTGCGATAAAAAGTGGCCCTTAAGTTTTGACCATTCGCTTCGGACAAACTGGGTCGGTTGTAAAAAACTAAAGAAGAAAAAAAAGTCGGATATGACAGCACTTTGTAGAGGTCCCTACAGCAATCTTTACTTACTTACTTACGCCTGTCACCCCTACCCGGGTATAGGCCGTCGACGAGAGACCTCCAGCAACTCCTGTCATCTTTTCGTCGGCGTTTTTGTAGCTATTTCCTTTTTTGCAGGGTGGGGAAGCTACCCCCACGCCCAACCCCCTTACTAGGAGGACCAGGGGTTTTCTGTCGGGGTCACCTTCCCTTATACCATGTTGGTTCACGGCACCTAATTTCATTCGGTGCACCCCTCTCACGAGGGACCCCCTATCCACCACCCAGGGGACGCGCCTCAACGCCATATGGTCCCAGCGCGAGGCACAGCAATCTTTAGTGTGTGTAAATTACTTCGTTTATCAGTGACACACTTCAGATATAACAACAAGAGAAGAAAAAAAATGTTGTTACATCCGATATTTTGCGAGTGAACTCTTGGAGTTTCTTACTGAATGGTTTCACTGATCAGGAGGTTATTAAGTATGTTTAGTAGACACGAGCTCTCGCAACCTAGGGCCGGTGCGGTATACATGACTTCAAAAGCTCCAGGCCTGCCAATGGCATTAGTGAATTTATTCCTGCACAAGCCACTAAGTTAGATCACGATGACTATGCTCCGCTGTAACGAAGCACCTTTAAGCTTTCTCATGCAACTGGCCCCAGCCAAGGCTAAATCACTAAGTGTTCGATCCGAGACAGTGACGTACCCTCAAAGCCGTGATGATACCTTCAATTTGAGGACTGGGGACCAGTTGCACGAGTGAGCTTAGTCCTGCACCAGCCACTAAGCAAGGTTCTCCTCTATAGCGGAAGACCTTGCTTAGTGACTGGCGGAGGACTAAGCTCATTTATGCAGCTGGCCACAACGGCTCAAGTTAGACTGTGACCGACCGTATATCAGCAAAAGACATAGATTCTTAATTACGAGCCCCTCCAGTTGCAGGGACTCATGTGAAACTGTGTCTCAGTCTCGCAGAACAAAATTATGCAAAGAGTTAAACTGGAGACAGTGGATTTGCAGCAAGGAGCATACATCTCTCTCTCTCTCTCTCTCTCTCTCTCTCTCTCTCTCTCTCTCTCTCTCTCTCTCTCTCTCTCTCTCTCTCTCTCTCTCTCTCTCTCTCTCTCTCTCTCTCTCTCTCTCTCTGGTTCGATGCTGAGTTCACGTGCACATCTGTTGCCATTTCGATTTGTCAGTTTCCTGTCGTTTGCATCATGCAATTTTGCCTTCATCTGTTCGCTTTCGATTTTCACCGGCCAGTACACAGATTTATACAATCGTCAAGATAAAACCGAGATAACTAGCTCTGTAAGAGGATGTCAACGGAGTCGATCTATCACTGTCAGGAAGAGGCATAGATTCTCATGAGGTCCTACGGCTGCAGAAGCTCATGTGAGTTTATGCCTTTTGCAGATGGAAAGATCTGGATCACAGAGACAGCTGATATAAATTTATATATGATCCTATACATAGAATTTGCACACTGAGTTAGCTCATTAACTTTAGAGAAAGAAAATGAGGCCAATTTCTCAGTGAAACCGAGCAAGAGGAATAGAATAACTCTCATGATTCCTTCCTGCTGCAGGGGCTCACGAGACTCTATGCTTCTTGCAGATGTTTAAACCTCTGATTTGGGAACGGCTGTTGCATATAGATTGTGAAACAAGAACAAACGGACCAAGCTGCTGCCCGTCGATAAAGACCTTCTGACGAAAGTGTGCATAGGAATTCTCTCAAGAGGATTTACAAAGCGCGCCGAAGCCTGCAAATCAACAAGTTTTGGAGAGAAAGCTGATAATCAGAAGACACGTTGCTGAGGCTGGTTGTTCTAAAGGCCGGTAAAAAGTACGTAAAGTGCGGTGTAGGGGAGGGGGGTGCCGAAGTGGGAGGGGCTGTGCCAGAGGAAGATAGGATCTGTAATAAGGACACAAATGATCATACCGTTTTCTATTTTCCCCTAAACAATCAAAACCTGATCCATTTTGGCTAATTATTATTCAGTTTACTGTGTACAATTTTAACAACTGTTACGAGAATCCTCAACACAGACTTTCGATCATTAATTCCTCTAACTGACCTTGCATTAAACAAACAAAAACAAAACTGACAAAGAAATGAACGTTGGGCGGGGTCGATCTGAAAGTACTGTCTATGGAAGCCTTCTATTCACGATTTTAAGATTTATTATTTCGGATTGTCACTGTCACAGTGAAAGCGATAGAGCCTACAGTTTGAACGAATTGTAGCTAGCGTACCCTATTTCAGATATCTCCCAGGCAACCCTGACCCAACCGGTCGATCTTCTCTTGGACCCCGCTGTCGATCTTCTCTTGGACCCCGCCCCCTCTCCCGATCTTGCATCCCACTTCGATTCCTCCCTTCGAAAACTCCTAGACACCCATGCCCCTGTCACCACCTGCTCCATGCCCGACCGCCGGACTCCCCTGCCTCACTGACGACATAGCTGAGGTCAAGCGTGAGCGCCGACAAGCGGAACGCGGCTGGCGCTCATCCGACCTCACCGTTCACAGACAGATCTTCCAAACCGCCAGATCCAAAGTCTGCAGATTGATATCCGATGCCAAACGTAAACACCTTCAAAACAAAATCCTGGAATCCACTTCTTCCAAAACCCTCTACGCCACTATGAACACTCTTCTGGGCAATTCTAAAGACTCTCCTCTCCCCAAACACACAGCAAAGAAGAACTCCCGTCCGCCTTTTTAACCTATTTTTCTGACAAAATCCAAACTCTGCGCAACACACTCGATACTCTACCTTCTCCGCTTTGCCCTCCCGACCCCCCCCCCCCCCCCCCCCCTTTTCTGGCACTCCCCTCTCGTTCTTCCGCCCTGTCTCTCAGGATGAAGTTCTCAAGACCATAAAGTCTATGCCTTTCAAAACCTGTGAACTAGACCTTCTCCCGGCTTCTCTCTACCAGGACGGCCTTCCAAAACTTTTGCCCTTTATTACGGACATTATCAACACATCTCTAGAGAATGGCTCTGTCCTCGATATCTTCAAGTCCGCCATCGTCCGTCCTCTCCTCAAAAAACACAACCACGACTCAAACGAACTCAAGAACTATCGCCCAGTCTCCAACCTCTCTTTCCTGTCCAGGTTTCTTGAGAAGGTTGTTCTCAACCAGCTCGACCTCCACCTCGCCGACAACAATCTCCTCAGTCCCTTCCAGTCTGCCTATCGCAAACATCACAGCACTGAAACAGCCCTTCTACATATCCTGAACGATCCCTGCTCCTCTCCACCGACTCGGGGAACATCTCCCTTCTTACGCTACTCGATCTCTCTGCCACCTTCGACACTATAGATCACTCTATCCTCCTCCACCGCCTTCACCACTCCTTTGGCATCACTGACTCTGCTCACTCCTGGTTTCTCTCCTACCTCTCCGACAGCCGGAAGTCCGTCACCATCGACCGCGTCTCCTCTAACCCAGTCAGGCTCTCCTGCGGAGTTCCACAGGAGTCCGTCCTGGGCCCGGTCCTTTTCACACTCTACACCTCTCCCCTGTCCAACATCATCCAGTCTCATCACATACACCACCACCTCTACGCTGACGACTCACAACTACTAGATAAAGACAACACTCAGTCACTACTGACTCGCACGGCTGACTGCTACGAAGATGTGAAAAACTGGATGAGAGCAAACAAACTTAAACTGAATGACGACAAAACGGAAGCCATGCTGGTAGGCACTCGCCAGAAACTCTCCAAGCTCCCTCCCTCTCTCCATCTTCAACTCGACAGCACCCCATCCCCCTCTCTGACTCGGCCAAGAACCTCGGCGTTATCCTCGATTCCTCTCTTTTCATGCATGACCAGCTTTGTCTCTGCCACGGCCCGGGCATGCTATTTCCACCACCGTCGCATCAGTCAAATCAGAAAATACCTCACCACCGAAGCTGCCACCAAATTTGCTGTCTCTCTCATCTTATCTCGCATCGACTATTGCAACTCTCTCCTTTCCGGCCTCCCTCACTCCACCACTTTCACTCTCCAGCGCGTCCAGAACAATGCTGCCCGCCTCGTCCTCGGAAAGAAGAAATCCAACTACATCACTCCCCTGCTCAAAGTCCTTCACTGGCTCCCTATCCCCCAACGCATCCAATACAAGATTCTGTCTCTCTGCTACAAATCCCTTAACAACTACGCTCCTGCCTATTTCTCCAACTTACTTCACCCCTACACTCCTTTCCGCTCCCTCCGCTCTGCCTCCGACCCTTTCCGCCTCCACCCCCCCCCCCCCACCCCCCACCCCCCACACCAAACGCAACACTTTCGGCCCCCGCTCCTTCTCCGTCTACGGTCCATCCACCTGGAACACACTCTCCCACTCTCTCTCCGTCATAAACACTCTCTCTCTCTCCTCCTTCTAGTCCGCGTTCAAAACTCACCTCTTTCAACAGTTCTAGCACTATAAAGCCACCACACTCCCCGCCCTAAGCTGACTGTCGTAATGTATTTGTGGTACGTGAGTCATTGTTGGAGTTGTGAGTGCGCGCTTAGAGTATAATTATTATAAGATAAGCGCATTATAAATACCGTAATTATTAGTATTATTATTTAACCGGTCAAATTACCAGAAATGTTTGTCACTAACCCAGTTGGCTTGCGCAGGCCAGCAGCGGCCGATATTCGCCCTTTGGCCCTTTGGCCTTATATCGATTATACTAGCGAAATCCTTTGAGCAGAATGTCTTACTCAGTGTGGGAAAATAAATGGGACCGATGTATTTCTAACATCATAAGAGTTGTGGGTCGCAGTTTTCGTGAGCTCTTGCTTTCGCAGGGGCACATGTGTATCAATGCCTTTTGCAGATAAAGAGGATGCCTGGTGAGTGATTACGATAGGCCTGTCAGCCCGTGATAACGACTGGTGCTAATAATGCCTTGGCCACACTATGTCGGTAGTGACTTTGGGCACAGACAAACAACAAAAATCCCAACTAAGAAAGACAGACAGACGCTTAGATGTGACAATTACAACACAGCTGTGATGCAATTGTCTTTTCTAAGCGTGTTTCTTTATTCATAAAGATTATCTTTGCATGGTACATGCCTAACAGTCACCTTTTGGGCCTGGATGACAGTAGGTCCTATATAATATGACTTTAAGGAACACCTACCTACACCTGTTACGTAAGAAATAAGAAATACTACAATAAAAAAAAAAGAAATAATACTAAAATGATCTGAAATAGTCAAACCAAATAATAAAACAGAATAAGACATGATAAAATAATATGAACTAAAATAAAATGCTGTGTACCGCATTTCGATGTCGCTCTTTAAATTTTATAATGATTGTGAAGTGAACACGGAAAATTTCGGCTTTACTGTTTAAAGCATTGTAATTTCTTCTACCAGGGTAATGTGGCCTCAGATGAAGAGCCAAGGGTTATGGTAGGTGTTCTGACTGTGGATAACATGATGTTCGAATATCCAGAAACGCCACTTGAAGTAATGCTATTATTCCTTTTGTTTCAAATTGTGATTATGACTGACGATTTTTTTTTGGGTAAGCCGATACGCTATAATTTATCATACCGCTCAGATTAGCTCTTCCCAGACTGACATAACACTTCTGCGTCAAAATTTGACTATGACTGTTCAATGGAAGTGCCAGAATAGTTTGGCGCACAGGGGCGCCAAGCAGGCTATTCTGTCGTCACCCTATAACTAAAATGATTTGGTCTATCTCCTAATTTGTAGTGGAATCTTCAAATGAGTGACAATACCCACATTAAAAAAAATCAGCCCAAGGATTTAATGCATCAAGACATTCGAAACGTGCTGCATCCGGACTATTTATCCGTGGCGCGCCGTATCCGGATACGCGGCTTTATGCAGCTTATCGGATGCAGCACGCATCGAATGAGTTTATAGGCACATTTTGGTGAATGAACGAGGTGAACGAACGCAGGAATACGGAAGATTTCCTTTCCTAAGAGGCCGAAATATGGGCTCACTGATTTGCAGATTCTCCGCCCTTGAAATATAATGAAAACAGTTGCTGAAAGCAAAGGGAAGGGGGGGTTAAGTTATGCCTAATGCCCCACTGGCTCAACCCAGATTGAGGTCGTTGACCTGCCAGAAAATACCCTGGTACAATATCGATGGTGTTCGCATGTAACCTCGTCAGCAAATAACAATTTTGCTGTTTCCCCAAACCGAAAAGAAGTGAACTCATTCAGCCCCGATACACCACAGCAAAACATGGATCGAGCATGATAGTTTAAGGGTGGTGCCAGAATAGCTTGACGCCCATAGGCGCCAAGCTATTCTGGCACCACCCTTGAACTATCATGCTCGATCTGTCTCTAGAATTGTAATACAGTTTTTCAGAGGGCAACTTCAAAATTTGGCGATTTCGCTCCTGGGGCAGAATGTGTTAACTCATTCAGCCCCGACACACCACAGCAAGACATGGATCGAGCATGATAGTGCAAGGGTGGTGCCAGAATACCTTTGCGCCGATCATGCTCGATCTGTCTCTGGAATTGTAATACAATCCTTCAGAGGGCAACTTCAAAATTTGGGGATTGCGGTCCTTGGCATAGAATGAGTTAACGTCTTGGTCAGAATATAATTATGTGATCCCAGGCTTTCTTCCTGCACAAGGTAATGTGCATTCCTGTTGAGCCGCTGCAGCCGGTTCTAAATTTCGTCAGAAAATGGGGAAAGAATAAAAGGAGGCAACAGCATCAAAACATGATTTCGTGTCGAAATGCCACTTACGAGGTAGCATGCGAACACCAACAATATCTACTGCTATTAAAACCTGACCGCAAACAAACTACCTCCTCACTGATACGCTACGCGTTTGTTTGCGGTCAGGTTTTAATGCATTTGTTATATATCATTTCCTTATACGTGTTTTGTACAAATAGCGATTTTCAACTTGCTTTGTTTATTTATTTTTTTAAATTCTTTTTATTTTTTACTAGGGGTCAATAAATTAGTTAGAGAAGGTAATGCGTCCCTAACGTGTCTCAGGTTCATTTTTGCATTTTAGATCGGATGGCGAAATACCTTCGATATTCCGTTTGGTTTGGTTGGTTTGGTTTAGTTTGATTAGTTTTTATAAATGAAACCAGAAGAATTAACTGACAGCACTTCAGTATTGTCCAAGAAAACTTACCAGGAAGGTAGGGAAAAAGACCAGGGGCCAGCTCCAGATAGGTAGGACAAAGCACTGACAAGGGAAATTGACTGGAAGCAATAAATGCCGAAGCCTCCCAAAAGGGGCGAATCAAACATTCACTGGATTTTTAAGCCGTTGATGCAAAGAAACTCAGATCTAGGTCCCCCGTCGTGGGTCCATCTTCTATTGCAGAGAAGAACCCAACGGAGAAAGAAACACGCTTAGAAAATACAATTCCAACACGTGTTGTAACTGTCTTTTCTAAGCGTGTTTCTTTTTCCGTTTGATTCTTCTCTGCGTTTTACACGCTTGGCAGTCGCATTTTTCGTTTTGGTCGCATTGCGGATTTTTAGTATTGGCCAGTGTCAGGACAGCTGTTTTGTTTTATTTTCTGTTGTTGCTTTTTCTCTTCTTTTCTTTGTTGGCACATGCAGTGCTGGCACATTCTGAAAACTTGAAGTCGTGCTCTTGTCGGGAGGCTAGGCAATGTACAATCAGCTAACCAACCTGTACCCCAAATTTGAAAAATACACCATCTTAGCAGTTGCGAAGCTAGGGAGGGAGGGAGGTGGGGGGGGGGGGAAGGTGGAGGGGGGAGGTGGGGGTGGGGGGTGGGAGGGGGAAAGGGGCAGGTACGGCGGCTTGGCCATAAGTCTTCTGGACATTGCAGGGCTGGACGATGTGCGCGGGCCAACGGTGCCGACGTCGGCCCGATGACGTCTTGCTCAGTGGGTTGTGCCTTTTTCTGTGCATGAGCTCTATTGATTCATCTGCTCGAAGGATGAATAATGTGAATAATTAAACAAAATTGTCTTATTTGCACTGGGCATATTGGGCATGACTATGGTATGAATGCTTTTATATCAGAAGGCTATATTATGATCATACTCCTCCTGCTCGTTATGCGTTTATCATATTTAGCTTGAATCTTTCCCCACTGACCCTCACTCCTAGCCCCACCGTTTGGTTTTATGATTTAGGCCAGCCTTGGAGGGGTGATCCGTCATCTTCGCTATAGTAGGGGAAAATCTATCTAGCGCGAGTCTATCCAAGTGTGAATCCACCCAATGTAAAGTTGCGCTATTCTATCCATGTCCAGCTAGAAATCAACCCAGTGTAAAATATCTATCCACCGTAAATCTGCCCATCATGAGTCATGTGAAGCCACACAGGCTGGAAGCGACACAGCTAGTAGAACTTGAAACTTGGGTGAAATGGCGACAGCACAAATTTACATTAGGTGGATTCACGCCTGGATGGATTCACGCTGGTTAGATTTCCGTTGGTATATATTTAAGTTGGGTAGATTTGCACATAGATACTGACACGTATAGCGAAGTTGACGCCTTCAGTCAATATTAGAAAATCCTATTACACCACTGACCGTTACTGATCTTATGGACCGTTGTGTGGTTACAGTGTATTGTTACGCGCAGATAATGAATGGCTTTTACGCGCTCCGGCGACAACGTGCGCAACATGCAGACGCTTCAAAGGCCCAATACCGCCGTAACTGTTCAAACGCGGATACACTTCTGTAACACTTGGTTACGAAACTCTACACACAAATCTAGTTATGGTTCATTTAGACAAAGGACAATCGAGTCCAGTTCACACGTCGTCTTTATCAAGTATCAAGTAACCTGACAATGACTCCGCTCCGTTCTATAAATAAGAACGTTAATAGCACGACAAACAGCTAAAAATAGATTGACACGCAAACGGCTGCGGCAGAATAAATAAGTGCGATTACGCGTTTGTTTTTGCTGCGTGCCCAGACCGGCTGCTGTTAAAATTAATTAGGTGTGTCGACAAGGCATAACAAACACCGTGACAAATTGTGCTGAAATGTGTCTTCAGATTTATGCGTAATGGTACTTTGACACCATAGTCTATCAGTGATCTTGCTCAAGACAAATAGGCTTACATCTTCGGGCAATGTCTAAGGGCAAAGATTTCAGTAGTTGTATTATTATCATTGAGTGTCACATATCAGGCGATAACGTACGGCAGACGAATTTCATACATTGATACGTGGATTGTTAACCCGTTCAGTGCCGAGAAAATTTGAACTCCACCAAACTGCAAGAGGTATAGAGAGCCTCCTGAACCCCCGCACTTGCGGCGGCTCATGAGGATATATGCGTCTTGCTGGTATCGCTTTGAATACATGTGCCTGAGACAGGTTGGGATTTTCAACGAAGATCAGTTACACAAACACAGTCTGCGTCAGATGGCACTGAATGTGTTAAGCTTGCTCCCCGTCACCATCAGGGCCGGATGTCGCACATCTACAATCGAATGCTGTTGTCGTACAAGTCAGAGGCATACATGTACAATACTGTCTGCCTCGACTGATTCGCTACCGCTGCAGCTGTTCTTAACTCATTCGAGACGTGCCACATCCGGATACGCGGTTTACTATCCGGAGGCGGCACGTCTCGAATGAGTTAACGATAACAGTGAACAAAATATGTCACTTCCTCTAGGTAGTGCATGGGAACGTGAAAGTCTGATACGCAAAAAAAAAAAAAAAAATGTTTCACTGTTTTCCACTTTTAATTTTTAAAAAAATCAGGTTATTGAAACCAAATAAGTGTATTGTAAACACATCTAGTATAAATAAAATAGCTTTAATTCGAAAGTAATAATGGGGGTGGGGGGGGGGGAGTAACGCTCTGACTTACGGAGGGACACCACGGGGGAAAAAATCAGGTTATTGAAACCAACTAAGTGTATTGTAAACACACCTAGTCTAAATAAAATAGCTTTGATTCGAACATAATAATGGGGGGGGGGGGGAGGGGGAGTAATGCTTTGTCTTACGGAGGGACACCAAGAATAGATACATTTCCCAAAGATTGCATTTTGCATTCTCTAGGCGTACATATAACATGTTCACCCAGGTCTGGGCGACGTCTCTGATTCCTCAAGACAACGTGGAGCTCAGTTTAACTGCCAAAAACTGTGAATCGCGTCAACATACTGAACACTATCGGCGAATACAAGTTCCCAATCTTTTGAAGACTATGTGGATTACAATGAGTTCAAGATAAGAGACATATTGACCATCATAGTTCAAGGGTGGTGCTATAATATAGCATGGCGCCTCTTTACCGTCACGCTTGATAAAGGCACCAACAGAAACTGTTATTGCACCTCCAACACTTCGTGGTGGTGAAGACGTACCCGCGTCTCAATCTCCGTTATTAAGTCCCTTCTAGTTATGAAAGAGACCTTTTAGGACGGGTCGCGGTGGGCCGAATTTAATAGCATGTCCATGATGTCAAAGGCGGGCAGGTCTAATCCTCTGACAACTGAAGTAGCAAGATAAAAATTACGTCATGTCAAATAGTGTGTGTGTGTGTGTGTGTGTGTGTGTGTGTGTGTGTGTGTGTGTGTGTGTGTGTGTGCGTGCGTGCGTGCGTGCGTGCGTGCGTGCGTGCGTGCGTGTGTGTGTGTGTGTGTGTGTGTGTGTGTGTGTGTGTGTGTGTGTGTGTGTGTGTGTGTGTGTGTGTGTGTGTGTGTGTGTGGCCGGTGTGTGTGTGTGTGTAAAAACACGAGAATCTCCGATATTGCTGTACGCACAAGCTTGAAACTTGGTGAACTATTTTCACCAAGCGGGCTAAGAGAGCCTCCGAGCATATTGTAACGGGGTGTCTCCTTGAAGACATGAAAGACAGGCACACATCATGTCACATATAAACTACACATCGACGGTGTGGGATTGTTGCATTGACGTGCACTTAAAAAGACTAAATTCTTTACACAGGAGAATGCAAAATTAATTCTTCCCGACCCGCACTTGACGACCAAGGAAAAACTCAGTAAAGCTGGATTCCTACCCTTTCAAAATCACTTTAAATTTAACAAAGGGGTACTGATGTTTAAAGTGTGGAACCACAGCGCTCCAGAATATCTAACAGACCTGTTGAAAAAATCAGATTCCTGTTATGGGCATATGAGAGTTCTTTATATTGTTCCAAAACCCCGAAAAGATATATTTAAATCTACTTTGTCATTTGTTGGTTGCACGCTGTGGAACTCACTCCCACATCACATTAAAGCCACTCCGACATTATCTCGTTTCAAGACAAGTTTTTATAGATACCTGACATCACTCAAATAACAATATCTAGTTATACGTAGGACGAATGTACGTGTATATTCTGACAATCATGTGCCGTGCGTGTGAGAGAGAGAGAGAGAGTGTGTGTGTGTGTGTGTGTGTGTGTGTGTGTGTGTGTGTGTGTGTGTGTGTGTGTGTGTGTGTGTGTGTGTGTGTGTGTGTGTGTGTGTGTGTGTGTGTGTGGTGTGTGTGTGTGTGTGTGTGTGTGTGTGTGTGTGTGTGTGTGTGTGTGTGTGTGTGTGGAAGCGCGCGCGCGAGTGCGTTTATGCGTGTGTTTATGTTTAGCGGACTATGTATTTTGTATCACTGTCCTTTGACGTCCCTGTTTTATGTATATTTTGTACTTAGTTAGTCGTAGTTATAGCAACGGCAGGTACGAAAAATGCCATAGTCACTGACTGTGCTATATCTTCACCGTTGGAAAATAAAGATTCATTGATTCATTCACGCGAAGCACTTCGTCAGAGCGCTATCCTTCTGCAAGAGACATATATCTTCATGAGCCCCCACAATCCGCTTGCTTTCTCTTGTTGTCTTGTCCAAGCCACAATGATGTAGGCCTCTTTATTCCTTATCGCAGAAAGTCATCTGGGTTTCCATGCAGGATGGTAAGCTCAGTGAAGGTTGGATAATGTCTTGCATGGAGGGATCAGGGAATAGTTACGAAGAAATGTGTCCTTTCGCTAGGTTAAACATCGCTATTTGTAACTCGCATGTGTCCAAAATGTAGCTGTTGTAGTAATAGCAGCTGTGAATTTGTTTCGATATGTCATGTTACCAAAATGTTGTAGTGGTTATATGCATGCTGCTTACAGTTTTGATGGTAGATCTCGCAGGACCAAAATACTGCAGATTTTTTTTTAATGAAAGTTGATCCGAATACTCAATAAGTTTTAGTGAAAACGGCTGATAAATTTGCTTGTATATCTTAGTGCCTTCTTTGACCAAAATTATTGCAGTGAAAGATGTGAGTCTTGTTATTCAACATTACTTCAGAATAGTTGTTTTATAAACAGGTTTGCGTCATTGTACTCTGCCTCATCTTCATATTCTAGACGCCGATGTCAGGTACATGTTTCACTGAGCGTCTAGACACTGAGAAGGAAAGCTGCCGGTCCAGATAACATTTCTCCACGCTTACTCAGAAACTGTGCGGACCAGCTCTCGGGCGTCTTTACTGACATTCTCTCTCTCTCTCTCTCTCTCTCTCTCTCTCTCTCTCTCTCTCTCTCTCTCTCTCTCTCTCTCTCTCTCTCTCTCTCTCTCTCTCTCTCTCTCTCTCTTCTCTCTCTCTCTCTCTCTCTCTCTCTCTCTCTATTTATCTATCTCTCTCTCAGTGCACTGTTCCTCAGTGTTTCAAAAGGTCCACCATCATTCCTGTTCCGAAAAAATCCAAAGTGTCCTCCCTAAACGACTATAGACCGGTCGCTCTGACCCCTCAGTTGTCATGAAGACGCTTGAGCGCCTGGTCCTCCGGTTTCTGAGAACACTTACCAATCCTCTGCTGGACTGTTTTCAATTTGCGTATCGAGAAAAACGTTCCGTGGAAGATGCGGCGTCACTTGGTTTGTTTTATGTTTTACAACACCTTGAAATCCCGAACACCTATGCCAGAATTTTATTTGTTGATTACAGTTCTGCTGTTAACACCATTATTCCATCCAAATTGTACCAGAAGATCCAGCAAATCGGAGTTCCAGAGGCATTGTGCCTCTGGACCCTCGATTTCCTGTTGAGTGAGACCACAGGTCGTTAAAATTGGTGAAAATGTGTGTATCCACCCTCATTTCAAATAACTTATCCACAGGCACGCCTCAGGGGTGCGTGCTCTCCCCTATGCTTTACTCCCTGTTTACTTATGACTGTGCTTCATGCCATGCCAGTACTAAAGTTCTGAAATTTGCAGATGACACCACAGTGGAAGGGTGCATTACACACTCAGACGAATCCGCCTACCGTAGTCAGGTTGAGACTCTAATTAGTTGGTGTAATAACATCAACCTTGAACTGCACTCTCGGCAAAACAAAAGAAATGATTGTGGACTTTAGAAAGAAACAGTCCCCTCCCCCTCTTGTGATCAATAGTAAAATCATTGAAACAGTCCAGAACTTTAAGTTTCTTGGCACTACCCTGTCATGTGACCTTAAGTGGGAGGAAAACACTCGCCTCATCGTCCCAAAAGCACAGCAGCGCTTGTTCTTCCTGCGACGTCTGAAAAGTTTCGGTCTCGGTGCCCACATGTTGATGCAATTTTACCGAGCTGTGATTGAGAGCGTGCTCACCTTTTCGATCACGGTTTGGTATGGTTCCATCACGGCCAAAGAGAAAATCAGACTGAGTAGAGTGGTGAAGACCGCTTCAAAAATCAGGGGCAGAGATCTTTCCTAGCCTGGACTCATTGTACCAGCTTACGTAGAGCAATTCTTATCTCCAGTGATTCTGAGTCCACCCACCCCGGCAATGAGCTTTTCCAATTTTACCATCAGGGCGCAGGTACAGGTCCATCAGTACCAGGACCAGCAGATTCCGCAACAGTTTTTTCCCTCTGGCTGTTCGCGCTCTCTCTCTCTGATCAACCGGACTGATTGGAGAGAGCCCGAGTGGCGAGTGAGAACGAATGTGTACAGTCATCTTTTAACTGAATCAGATGTTACTGTGTGTTTGTGTGTGTGTGTGTGTGTGTGTGTGTGTGTGTGTGTGTGTGTGTGTGTGTGTGTGTGTGTGTGTGTGTGTGTGTTGTGTGTGTGTGTGTGTGTGTGTGTGTGTGTGTGTGTGTGTGTGTGTGTGTGTGTGTGTGTGTGTGATTTTAGTCTTAGTAACTGACATCAAGACAAGTTCCAACGTTTTTATTGTTTTGTACATGGAAACATATGGCAATAAACTATCTTATGTTTCTTTAGAAAGAAGCCTGGCATATTTCTGATAAACACACTAGGTCACACACGTGCACATGTGACTTCGAGCTCGTTTCTGTTGTAACAAGTTTTGTCACAGGTCTTCAAAACAGGCACCGGTTTACCTACTGACGTGTAATACTTACCTCATCATTAGAACTTACTTGTGAAACACGTGTTTCGCCACAACAATCACAGTCTTTATCAACATGTAAGTCCATATGTGACTACTGTAGCAGCTGATAACTATTGCTGCTTTGTGTTTTTAACAAAGGCTGGTACAGGTTTTTACTGCGAGTGGAAACATCTCGCAACAGTGGTTGACTAGGTCTTTATTCTTCGCTCGCTGTTGTGCGGTTCTGTTGATGTGCGGGCCTGTGATTTCGGACCTTACGGACCTGCACACATTTCCTCATCAGTGACCTGCCGTCTACTCGTAAATTAACAATAGTGATTCCAGAATGTTTTGTTATCTAAACACACATAAAGACGGAGTAAAGTCATGGCTCAGGGCAAACAGTTTTGTTACATGGAGGGGAAGATTGAATAGCACTAGCAGTCTTAGAACAAAACTGTGTCAAACACGTTTCAATGCAGACAATAGCTGTGATTGCAGGCGTGCGTGCGAACGTTGAGTCCTGCCTTCGATTAAGAAGAGAAGATTAGCTACAACGACTTGTTTTCAGCAAAAGCTGCGGACTATCTAGTATCTTCAGTGCTAGAGCGGAAATTTTTGTTGTCCGGTGTAGTTTTGGAGTCTCATCCTCAATGCGCAAAAGGTCATCGGGCTGACGTCGGCCGCCGTTGGCCCGCGCACGGTCGTGCGCGGACCAACGGTGGCCGACGCCGGCCCGATGACCTTTGCGCACTGGGTCAGTCGTACTCCGACAACTATCTCGGAATTTTCCGTTACTTAAAATGTGTCCTGGGCTGGGATTTTGTGACCTTACAGTTGGAAGCCGTAAATCAGTTCCAGAACCACAGGTCACGTTATATATTTAAATTTGGCAGTTGAGGCAGTGCAAGGACCGGTGTTTTTAAAAATAATTTTTGCCTTGTTTGAAAATTTGTAGTAGGGCTGAATGTTGGAATTTGCTGGAAATGTTTGGTTAGCTGAGAGGAGACATGTTTGGTGCTTTGATTCATACCCATCCTGAGCTTATACAGTGGACAATTGTGGGCCTATGTTGAGTGGCAATTGACGTAGTGATTTGAGGGGCACGCTGATTTCAGCTGTGCTTGGGTGGGTGTGGGGTTGGTAAGGAACCAGGTTCATAGCCAAGAAATGAAACTGTCAATGTGCTGGGTTTTTTTTTTTTTTTTTTGTTATTTTGTGCATGGCAAATGTGCAGCTGGTGGGTGCTAGTGTTTTTTTTTTTAGAGGATTGAAATATTAGGGGATGCCTGGGACTGACTATGGCTAAGAGACTGGACAGTACGGAAACGGCACTGCGTTCCGTGGCCCACAGACCGAAGATCAAATAATCACAGGCGACGTAGCTAAGCGGAAACTGTTGCATAGCAGACGACCAATGAAATAGTCTGTAACAAATTGAAGTGAAGGCACTGCGTGTTATTCCATGGCTACGTACAAAGTTTATGTCCTCCAGACTCGATGAATTATACATATTTTGAAATATTACGAAATGGCTTGAAAAGAAGGAATATTTTTGTTACTCCAAACGGGAAATGAAGTGATTCACATCCTGTAATCCTGAAAAATATTCCGAGTCAAAACAGCATTTGTTTACGCATTAACCTTTTGCACATTACTTTTGAGTACTTTGGAATATTTTGTAAACTAAAAAAAAAAAATTAGGCAACCGCTATGGTTTAAGAGTTTTTTTTTTTTTTTTTCTTCTTATAAACATATCTTCGAAAACATTCACCTTGTCATTGAGGGAAAAAAACAACAAAAAACAAACAAGATGAGGATTTCATCCCAAAGTCTACCGTATTGTTTGCAGCTCACATGCGTTTTTCTTTTAGGAACATTCAGAGTCGTTCATATTTTAGGCTTATAATGCCGATCCATTTCCCTCCTCTCTAAGGCAACCTCTGATCAACACACACGTCGGCGCATACAAATAAAGACGGACACACGGCGCTTCCCGCCATTAATACGCTCTGTGGGCTCGTGTAGCGACAGGAATCCATTTCTTTCTACTCTAACCCACCCTCTGAGCCACACACACTGGCATAGTCCATAAGCTAGCGCCAGATCTACCGTGCATCCCCCCCCCCTCCCCCACGCCCCCCTTCCAGTACTCAATAAGATGGGTTTCAAAGTGTACCTTAGTATGCGCTGAGATGTTTAAGCCATGTTCCCTGAAAATCCTTAGGAACACACCAGAGATATAGCCGATAGCGCAAGGGTACCCCCATTCACGCTCTTCGCAGATGCTAAAATGAGGTTGAGAACCATTTTTTTCTAAATAAATCAGAATTGATTCCAGAAGCCCAAATCAGGCAATATTATATTAAGGCACACCTTCTGCATCTTCTGCAACAACAAAACAAGAATGAAAAAATATTGAATCTCTGGCTCACAGTGAAGGTATTTGTGCACCCAATAAACGGCCATTTCCGCGAAATCGCTAAAAAAACAAAATAATAATAATAATAATGTGTCAGATGCCTTCAGACATTTTCTAGAGCACTGGCAGTCCATTTTCAGGCTTACATCATTAAAACAGGATGTCACAATTATTATAAATTTGACTAGGTGACGCTGTGATCACTGTGAGTTCCACAGTGGTTGATTTTGTATCCCTACCCCTAAGTTGTAAAAAATATGCAAAATTAATTAGAAAAAAATACTCAAGTTATTCCATTTCATTTTGACCTCTCTTTACCTATTAAGTTTCAATAATGTGAGGATAAAGTGCAAGAAGATTAGGAAAGTCGGCATCCTTTACGGTACATTCGTGGTGAATGATAGCTTTTACCCATTTAAAATTGCCGAATTGGGAAACGTACGTTGTTTCCGATGTCCTCAGAAATTTTGAATACAACTGATAGGTCTTTGTTAGGTTTTATTGGTTAGGATAGAGTACCACAGATACTCCCAACCTGATTTTATGATGCTGTGGTGCATTTAGGGGCCACAGTGGTTGAATCTGCTGCCCTACCCCCATTTTACCAGTACTCAAAGGAACGCAAAATGATCATAAAAAGTGATTACGTCATACTCCTTTGTTTAAATATTTTTTGTTGCCAGTTTTCTTAAAAAGTATTCATATTCAGCATAAAAATTTGTGATCAATTCATTAATTTCAATGTGACCCATCAATTTAATTGTAACTATTTTTAACTGGCTGGTCTTTTAGGTGATATTTTACTTAGCGTAAGGCGGGTCTAGTAAGGTCTCCCCTTTTCCTTTCATTTATTTTCGTCTAGAAATGTGTAAATATGAATATGCGTAATAAAGTTTCACGGTTCCTAACAGCCAAAACAATGTTATCAAAATACTTAGTTTCCACATGTCCACCACGAGATTACCACTTTCACCTTCTTCTTCTGCAACATTCAATTCCTTGATGGCCGTCTTTAAATCTTATATTGTTCTGGCTGCCTATAAGTGAGTTGTCGTGAGCTCGGCAGCATGTTTTCAGAGTTTGGTGTACAGGGGCGTGTCTTCTGGTCAGAACTGCAAGCGGACCGCTCCTCTGTATAGACAGGTTTGGAGAATGTGCTAAGGAGACTGATTTTCTACGCCAAATTCGCATAGGGCTGTTTCCGCATGACCCAGTCTCACGAGGTGAGTCCACTGACCAGGGTAATCAGTGCGTAGATGAAAGATGGTGGCCTGGCTCTCCCTGTTCAGCTTGTTGATGTCGTCTGCCCAGGGGCTGCAGCTGCCATTCTGCTGTTGCCAATCACTTTGTTGCTGTAATGAGTAGACCATCGAAAACCGATGATGTCGTCATTGTGCGTGACTTCTATTTGTGGGTGCGGGTGTGGCTGGCCAAGCCAATCCTGGAGCCACACCTGCGAGGGCAATGGGGGCACTGGAACGTAGCTGTGGGGAGAGTCGACGCTGTCTTTCTGCGACCTCTGGCACTGGTGATCCGTTCGCGCCGATTGTGTTCAAAGAGCGTGCAGGCTTTCCTGGTGGCGGCACGCCAGCCAGATCTGTCTTGTGCTTGTGCTTCAAGTTCCTTTACCGGGAAGGCGCAGTACTTGAGGCTGTCTTTAATGCAGTCTTTGAAGCGTTTCTTTGGCCGTCCTTGCTTCCAGTGTGGCCTTTTGAGAGTGCACCATACAGGAGTTGCTGTGGCATGCGAGAATCATCCATGAGTATGACATGACCTGTCCAGCGAAGTTGTGTCTTTAAGATCAAGGCTTCAACACTCACTAAACCAGCATTATCCAGGACTTCCAGGTTTGTCACCTTGTCTTGCCATTTGATGCCCATGAGTGAGCGCAGGGATCTCATGTGAAAACGTTCAAGCTGTTTGAGGTGCTTTCTGTACAACGTCCATGACTCACAGCCGTAGCGGAGGCTGGGGAGGACTACTGCCTTGTAGACTTTGATCTTGGTGGAGAGCATGACGTTGTTGTTATTCAACACACGAGTGCGCAGACGACCCAGGGCTTGGCTGGCTTTGCTGATGCGAGCTGCGATTTCCTTGTCGATAGTACCGTCAGAAGAGATGATGCTCCCCAGGTACCTGAACTTGTCGACAGTCTTCAGCTCGGTGCCTTCGATATACACTTTGGGTGTGTGTGTGGGAGGGGGGGTGGGGGTGGGGGTGGGGGAGGGGGCTCTTATGCCTGGGGCTGGTTGGTGCAGGACCTCGGTCTTGTTGAGACTGATGGTGAGGCCAAACAGTCGAGAGGCTTCCGAGAACCTGTTGACGATGGTCAGGAGGTCAGATTCCGTGTGCGCCATCAGCGCACAGTCATCGGCAAACAGCGCCTCAAGGATCAGTCTCTCGATGGTCTTGGTCCTGGCGTTCAGTCGACGGAGGTCGAAGAGAGAGCCGTCTAGTCTGTACTTCAGGTACACTCCCTTCTCAAGGTCGCGCACTGCATGGGTCAGGACACACGTGAAGAACAGGTTGAACATCACGGGGATAAGAACACAACCTTGTTTGACACCGTTGGAAATGTCGAAGGGTGAGGATGTGTCGCCGTTTGACTGGACAACTCCTACCATTCTATCATGGAAAAGGCGGATGATGTTGGTGAACTTCCTGGGGCAGCCGGGCTTTGCGAGGATGACCCAAAGCGCTTCTATGTTCACGGTGTCGAATGCTTCGGTCAGATCTATGAAGACAGCGTAGATACTTTGTTGCTGTAGTGTCTTGGTTTCTTTATAGGAGGTTGTGATCTTGAGGTAGTCTGGCGCCTGCTTTGGCCAGGCTGTCAGCCTCTCTATTCCTAGCTACTCCAGAATGCACTGGAATCCACTGCAGCACTATTTTGTGGACAGGGCATCCAGTCTATCTTGAAGCTTCCTGGTGAGATCAGTCGATCAAGCTGCTGCCTTTCCCTAGCTAGTGCTCTGCTGCTTTGTTGAGCACCTGAGATCTATACGATAGTTGGAGCTGCTGCCGCCAGCTGGTAAAGAGAGGGAGGTAGTAGTGCGGTCTGCACAACAGATGTACATGCCACTTCCTTCATTCCTTACGACGTCATGTGCGGTACCACAGCTGCTGTGATGGTAGCGCTTGTGCATAGTCTCCGGGGAGATGGCTTTGTGCAGTGCCGCCACCTTTGGCAAAGAGTCAAGGAACATTGTTTATGTTGTCTAAAAGGCTCTTTCGAGATGTCCAGGTATCTGAAGGGAGCTCTTCACACATCTTTGGGCTTGGTTCCAGGACGTCAGTTTTAGCTCTTTGCAGGACCTTCAGTTGGCGGTTCAGACTTGGGCGTTTCTGACGGTTCTTGGTCTGCTCATGTAGTCTCTCATGCTGTCGGTGTTTAGTAAGTCTCTTCATCGTGTGTGCTGTTCTGCGTTCCAGTGGCTCCAATGTCCTCCATTTCCTAAACTGGGGTGCTCCAGATGGCTCTACAAATGTCACTGCATCATGAGAATCACCCATGTTCTGCATCTTGTCAAGCCTGGCTTTTTGGGTTTTGCAGGCAGTGTTTCATGTTGTCGATGTATCTTGGTACCGCACTGCTGGTCTGACCGAGCAGGTGTTTGTTTGCGCCAGGATGCTGTAATTTGCGCCAATGTGATCTGCACCAGTTTCTTCATCAGAGACTTTTTTTTGCAGCTCTAACTTCCATGGCTTCGATGTGAGGCCTCCACGTGAATCCAGTAATTTATTTGTTGCCAGTATAGTTGGCCTGTCTGTCTATGGTACTAAAATGTCTCGAGTTTCAAGGTGAACTCTTCCATCTGATTGAAAGAGATGGTCTAGCCCAGATTGAGTGGCCATCTTTCAGTCCAGCTGCTGACTCCATTGGTAGCATCCTGGATTCTGCAGGATGCTATTTCTTTATGTTCTGCTGCGGGTCAAGAGGTCGCTGCCTGACTCAAAAGGTGGGGACCCCAGGGGACGAGTTGCGTTGGTGGTGCGGGTAGTGGGGAACTCTTACAGCGCCTCCCCCGGGATCACCTTAGTCTAGGGCCTCTTGGCCTTCGTGAGGCACCCTCGTGTGTAATCCATCCGGACTAGCATAGCATACCTCTATCCCAAGACCGCCCGTGCGTGGTCCCTGGCCACATCCTCTCCGAGGTGACCCCAAAAACTGGGCAGCACGAGCCCCCAGGCTAAACACGGCGGATCTAGAGGAGAGAACCTCGAAAATTAATCAACATTGTCCTGCTGCCTTGCAGGCCTGGCCGCTTGGCTGCGGAAAGGCTAAGGGAGGAAAACCCTAACTCCAAAGCCCCCGTGTCTCCGGGGAAGGTTTTTGAGCCAGAGACTAGGACAAGGACAGTCTGATATAAAACCTACGACCTGAGGACCTCGATGCCATCGTCCCAGCTTGCTAGGCCATGGCAGACGAACCAAGGGTTTAAAGGGTGGGGCCAGTACTGCGCACACTGCACTCCACCAAAAAGCTCCACCGCGCAGGCTTTAGGAAACGTCCACGGACCATGACACAGACCATTCCAAGTCCTGTAGCGACGGGCGAGGGGCGAAACGGCAGGTGAAAGATGTCACTGGAAGCCGCAGTCTCAAACCTGCATGCAGGCGGTTCAGGATATTGGTCGCCTGATGTTGACCTGGGGATGACAACGTCACTCGGCACACCCTGAACGACCAAGCAGCCTTCTCTAGGGACAGCACTGCTTGCTCCACACGGAGAGGGGCCTAGAAAAGGTGGCCTAACCAAAGCTCTTCCCCTCACAACCCCAGTTGGCTAGCCGCGGTCAACGGGCATCTTCTCCTGCGGTCAGAAAACAAGTAAAAACAACGGATCCACTCTAATAAAGCCCACAACCGGACTCAACGTAGCATGCTGGAACATCCGAACCATGCTTGACACAGCAGACAGCGGACGCCCTGAACGTCGCTCCGCCCTCATTGCCCACGAATTGCGGAGGTTAAACATCGACATCGCTGCGCTCAGCGAAGTACGCCTCCCGGAGGAAGGCAGTCTCCAAGAACTTGGCGCTGGCTACACCCTCTTCTGGTCAGTTAAGTCTGCGTCAGAAAGACGGCTCTCAGGCGTGGGCTTCATGGTCAAGACCTCCATTGTGACTAAGCTGGAAAACCTACCAACCGGTCACTCAGACCGCATCATGTCCATGCGCCTCCCACTGAGACACCAGCAACACGTCACCCTTCTCAGTGTGTACTCCCCAACCCTCCTGGCAGAGCCTGCAGAAAAGGACAAGTTCTACACTGACCTGCGCAGCCTCCTACAGAGCACCCCTGCAGACGACAAAGTCATCATCCTTGGCGACTTCAACGCCAGAATGGGCAAGGACTCTGAAGCCTGGAAAGGAGTCCTCGGCAAGCATGGCGTCGGGAACTGCAATGACAATGGCCGCCTACTTTTGGAGTTCTGTGCAGAGCAGCAGCTTGTCATCACCAACACTACTTTCCAGCAAAAGGACAGTCGAAAGACCACTTGGATGCATCCTCGCTCCAAATACTGGCACCTTATCGACTATGTCCTAATGTGTCAGAGGGACCGCAGTGATGTCCTCCTCACCAGAGTGATGCCCAGCGCAGAGTGCCACACTGACCACCGCCTTGTCCGCTGCAAACTCAGGCTCCACTTCAAGCCAAAACCCAAGAAAGGGGGGCCCCCTAAGAAAAAGCTTGATGTTACCAGCCTTCAGCGTGACGACGTTAAAGCTGCCTTTCAGACAGATTTACAGCGCAGGCTCACAGACATAGCCGACCCAGCAGACTCCTCCCCTGAAACACTCTGGGAACAGCTGAAAACTGCTATCGCAAAATCCTTTGCATAAGTCTTGGGTTTCGTTAGAAAGAGGAACAAAGACTGGTTTGACGAAAACGACGTAGAGATCCAGGAAATCCTAGCAAAAAAAAGAGCCGACCATCAGGCCCACCTAGCCCAGCCTTCCTGCCCTGTGAAGAAGTCTGCCTTCCGCCTCGTCTGCAGCAGTCTCCAGCGCAAGCTCAGAGATCTCCAGAACGAGTGGTGGACCAGACTCGCACAGAGGACCCAGCTTTGTGCTGACAACGGTGACTACAGGGGCTTCTACGAAGCACTGAAAGCAGTGTATGGCCCCAGGCACCTGATACAAAGTCTCCTGCGAAGCGCTGATGGACAGGCACTGCTCACAGATAATAACTCCATCTTGAACCGCTGGTCGGAATACTTTCAGGACCTCTTCAGCGCTGACCGCACTGTTCAAGAAGCAGTCATCCTCCAAATCCCACACCTCCCAGTAAAGGTTGAATTGGACGAACCGCCCACTGCTGAAGAGACCCTCAAGGCCATCCACCAGCTCAAGAGTGGCAAAGCAGCAGGCATTGATGGAATCCCACCAGAGATCTGGAAACATGGAGGCCCTGCACTGCACAACAAGCTCCATGACCTCTTTCTCTGCTGCTGGGAGGAAGGAACACTACCAAAGGATCTCCGCGATGCAGTCGTCATCACCCTGTACAAGAACAAAGGAGAGAAGTCTGCCTGCTCCAACTACCGTGGAATTACCCTGCTGTCCATTGCCGGGAAAATACTCGCAAGGCTGCTCCTGAATCGGCTGGTACCTGCCATTGCAGAAGACCACCTCCCAGAGGGCCAGTGTGGCTTCAGAGCCAACAGGAGCACCACCGACATGGTCTTTGTGCTGAGACAGCTTCAGGAGAAGTACCGCGAGCAGAACAAAGGGCTGTACGTAACGTTTGTCGACCTAACAAAATCGTTCGACACTGTGAGCAGGCAAGGCATGTGGCAGATCCTGGAGCGACTTGGCTTTCCCCCAAAGTTCCTCAGCATGATCGTCCAGCTACACGAGGACCAACAAGGCCAGGTCAGATTCAACAGTGACCTCTCAAAACCATTCCCCATTCTCAACGGTGTGAAGCAGGGCTGTGTGCTGGCACCGACCCTCTTCACCATCTTTTTTAGCATGATGTTGAAGCAGGCCACAGTGGACCTCGACGATGACGATGCAGTGTACATCAGGTATCGTCTCGATGGCAGCCTGTTCAACCTCAGACGACTGCAGGCCCACACCAAAACCCTAGACCAACTGATTCGTGAGCTGCTCTTTGCTGACGACGCTGCCCTCGTTGCACACACAGAGAGAGCCCTGCAGCGCATCACATCCTGCTTTGCAGACGCTGCCCAGCTCTTTGGACTCGAGGTCAGTCTGAAAAAGACAGAGGTCCTCCATCAGCCGGCACCCAAGGTAGAGCATCGCCCTCCCCACATCACCATCGGCGAGTCTGAACTGAAGTCAGTGCACCAGTTTACCTACCTTGGCTGCATCATCGTGTCAGACGCTAAGCTGGACAAGGAGCTGGACAGCAGGCTGGCAAAAGCAAACAGCGCTTTCGGGCGTCTGTACAAGCGGGTGTGGCACAATCAACAATTGAAAACAGGCACCAAGATCAGCCTGTACAGAGCTGTCGTCCTCACCACCCTGTTGTATGGTTCCGAGTCCTGGGCCCTCTACCGCAGCCAACTACGACTCCTCGAACGCTTCCACCAGCGCTGCCTGCGTACAATCCTTGGCATTCACTGGAGTGACTAACGTCGAGGTCCTTGAACAGGCAGAAACTGTGAGCATCGAGACTTTGCTGCTGCGGACACAGCTCCGCTGGGCTGGGCACGTCTCCAGGATGGAGGATCATCGCCTACCCAAGATCACCCTGTTCGGCGAGCTCGCCACTGGACACAGAGACAGAGGGGCACCAAAGAAGAGATACAAAGACGGTCTCAAGAAGTCACTTAGTGCCTGCCAAATCGACCACCGCCAGTGGTCTTCACTTGCTACGGATTGTGACACCTGGCGCTCCACCATTTACAAGGCAGCTGTCTCCTTTGAGGACTCTCGCAGAGCTAGCCTTAAAGACAAGCGGCTCAGGAGAAAAAACAGAGATGCCGCACCTCAGAACCCTGGCCAGACCTTCCCCTGCAGCCACTGCGGTCGAACCTGCCTGTCCCGGATTGGCCTCCGCAGTCATGAGCATGCCTGCAGACATCGTGGACAACCCCTATAGAATCTTCGTTCGCGAAGTCAAGCCAAGATCAAGCAACAGGTTGCTATGTACCCAGTCCAAAACAAAACTTTACCAGAGTCCTTCTGATTACCGCCATTGGTGCTGAAGTGGTCAATTTCGTTATATTTGGACATAAAACTTCCCAGCTTGACACTACTAACGGAAATGTACTCAGCGCAGATCCACCCAGGCGGACATCTACCCAGTGTAAATGTATCCCTCTGATTTTCCATTTATTTTTAGAACTAAATAAACTCAGCGTGAATCTTCACAGCATGATTCCGCCCGGCTTATATCGACAAAGGCTTGAATTTACTCAAATAAAAATATCTCAATGGAATTGCGACAACACACATTTACACTGAATAGATTTACGCCCAGGTTGATTCAAGCTGTATAGTTTTTCGCTGGGTATTTTCACGGTTTTTCTTTTAGATTTGCAGCAAAATATAGCGAATCTTACCCCTTCAGCGCCACTGATAGTGGCACTGTGTGTACTATACGTACTAGAAAAATTCCCTCTCGCACGCCTCCGATGTTGGAGAAAACAGGCGGATCCGTAGATCCGAACAATCATTACTAACTATGTCTATTTATGAACCTGGGTGTGATACTTTGCTGTGTGTTTGTCTCGGTCCAAGTGGTGACCTGTTGTTTGCCCCATATTGTTTGTGCTTTGGGTGTGTTTATGTGCTGTTAATTTTAGAATTTGTATTGTAATATGTGTATTTTGTGTTTTTGCTGTCTATTGATTTGTGTTTAGGTTTTAACTTTGATTTGCATTGTACAGCGCTTAGAGCCTGCACTGCAGAGAGTTTGCGCTTTATAAATATTATTATTATTATTATTATTATTATTATTATTATTATTATTATTATTATTATTATTATTATTATTATTATTATTATTATTATTATTATTGGACTGTCGACCGACTCGGCGCGGAGATTTCGTTTGACTGTGTATACATCAGTGCTTTCTATACGTGCGTGTTGTTGAGTAAAGTCTACTTGTAATTAAAATACTGATGGACAATGACGGAAAATGCCAGCAGGTTTGTTTATTTAGTCCTTTTCTAAGGTTGTCACTATCACTAGCGGCATCAGTGTTGTCAATCTCAATAGTACGGCGATTCGATTCGATTCGTGTGTTAGCTACTGTCTATTCTCCGGTTTATGTGTGCTTATGGGAAAGAAATGTCGAGTGTACGTACGCACTAAGAAGTATTTCATTACTAGTGAGCATAAGGAGCTTGCTAATGTGACAGTATGAGCATATTTAGCGTTTTTTGCTTTGACAGAGGCAAGCATGAAGATTAACTGAATCTTTCCGGTCTGCAAGGGATTATTGGAAGGAAAGTATATCAAGCAAGTTCATGAATATTAATTTGCTTGTTATACAATATATCAGTACACGTGTCAAAGAAAGGGAAATTTTCAGTGGAATGGGTACATATATATATGTCAGATAGGATGTTGGCCATTTACACCGACACAGGATGTTGATACGAAATACGTCCGCTAGCTTCTTCTTACTCGATTCTTTCACACGGACTCACGGACGAGGCAGGTGCCGCCATTTGTAACTGATCTCAGTTTGTGTGTGTACGTGTGTGTGTGCGTGTGTGTGTGTGTGTGTGTGTGTGTGTGTGTGTGTGTGTGTGTGTGTGTGTGTGTGTGTGTGTGTGTGTGTGTTTATGTGTGCGTGCGTGTCACTGTGTGTGTGTTTTGTGTGTGTGTGTGCGTGTGTGTGTGTGTGTGTGTGTGTGTGTGTGTGTGTGTGTGTGTGTGTGTGTGTGTGTGTGTGTGTGTGTGTGTGTGATGGTGTGTGTGTGTGTTTACCTCAACAAACTTATCTACACAACACCGTGCTGCATAACAAGGGCATTACGTACTTCTGGGGCCAAAAGTTCACAAATAAGTAATGCGACGTTTTGCGGAGTGCACTTACGTGGTCAGCTTTACATGAGTTGATCGACGACTTAACGGTGATAAGGAGACCCTTCCCAACGCGCAACTCAACTGAAAGGACATTGGGCCAACGTCGGCCGCCGTTGGCCCGCGCCCGAGCCAACGGCGGCCGACGTCGGCCCGATGGCCTCTTGCGCGTTGGGCTTTCCAGTTGCAGTGGTATATTATGTGTTGTGTTTACTCTCTCTCTCTCTCTCTCTCTCTCTCTCTCCTCTCTCTCTCTCTCTCTCTCCTCTCTCTCTCTCTCTCTCTCTCTCTCTCTCTCTCTCTCTCTCTCTCTCTCTCTCTCTCGGCACACACACACACACACACACACACACACACACACACACACACACACACACACACACACACACACACACATCACAGACTGGGAGACTAAACTGATGTTGACGAAGTACTGGCGGATTACAAATGAGACCCACAAGCTTATTATGGATTCTATGGTATGATTAACGCTAGTTTCAAATGCCCTGCGTGACTTTGTCTTACTGTAAGGGCTTTAGTTTGTTGCACAGACTGGGATGTACTGAACGGGAACAAACTCATGATACCGTCGCTGACACTCAGAGGAGGGCGATGACTGGCAAACGCGGTCACCCAATTCGAGCGCCGTCATGTGCGGCGAACATCCACAAAAAGATTACCCCCATTTGCGCTACCTGCACCATGGCTCGACAGCACTACGGGCCGTCAAACGGTCGTTGTTCTATCGATACAGTGCAAGTGATCATAGTCCTATCAAGACTGGTGTAGGGCCAAGTATCTTTCGCACACTGGAAACCGCTAAACCAATACTTAGGTTGTCCGTCAGGCAGCCACGGCCATGTTCAGTGACTTTTCTGACAGGGCTCAGTAACCCTGGCATGACTGCGTTGTACATTTGTTGTGTTTCCATTGCCTGTCATTGCCACGGTACTCGCCCCCCCCCCTGCCCGCCCCCCCCCTCCCCGGGCCCCCCTACCCCCCACCCCCACTTCTAATCGGCCGATGACCTGTGTTATCAGTAAAGCATATCGTATCGTATCGTACCAAGCGGCCACGGTTCGCACACCCTGTGCCGTACAGGTATATAATTCTCTCTTGGCTTGACTTCGCGAACGAAGATTTTATAGGAGTTGCCCACGACGTCTGCAGGCTTGTTCGTGGCTGCGGAGGCCAATCCGAGACAGGCAGGTTCGACCGCAGTGGCTGCAGGGGAAGGTCTGGCCAGGGTTCTGAGCTGCGGCATCTCTGTTTTTTCTCCTGAGCCGCTTGTCCTTAAGGCTAGCTCTGCGAGAGTCCTCAAAGGAGACAGCTGCCTTGTAAATGGTGGATACTAATTAAGGGACTGATTTCCAGTCGGCACAGGCCCTCCTGAAACTGGCGACAGTGTGTATGTTGGCCGCATATACTTTCATGACTCGAAGGCTTCGAAACATTTAGTGATTAATCTCTCCCTGCACGTCACATTTACCTCTGTTTTCTAGTCATAGCGTACCAGAAAGAGTTTGGCTGCTTTAGCGATCGAGCTAGCCGCTCCGGGAACGGTGCAAAATGTGTGTGGGTTTTCGATTGCTCACATGTGTAAGAAAATTCCAGCTGCCTGGCTACTTTAAAAAGTGTATGAGCCGTTACATTCATACTTCAGCTGTACAGTTTAAGGTCTAGTCTGGAATCTAACACACGAACTACGTGAGGCAGCCATACAACACTAAAAATACATATACACTCAAAGCAAAAGTATTGTATCAACCAGTATAGATCATTCTGAGCATTTTAAATAAAATGTTTATACTGAAACTTAAAAAAATATTGCATTTAAACAAAATACAGCAGCAGACTATCACTGAATTGCCATAATATCACATTTTTTAAAAAAAATCGTGAGAAGAGAGTAAAAACAAGATCGGAGCGTACTAATGGCGGGAAGCGCCGTGTGTCCGTCTTTATTTGTGTGCGCCGACGCGTGTGTTGATCAGAGGTTGGCTTAGAGAGGAGAGAAAAGGATCAGCATAATAAGCCTAAAAATATGAACCACTCTGAATGTTCCTAAAAGATAAACGCATCTGAGCTCCAAACAATACGGTAGACTCTTTGGGATGAAACTCTCATCTTGTTTTGTTTTGTTCTCTCTCTCTCTCTCTCTCTCTCTCTCTCTCTCTCTCTCTCTCTCCTCTCTCTCTCTCTCTCTCTCTCCTCTCTCTCTCTCTCTCGTCTCTCTCTCTCTCTCTCTCTCTCTCTCTCTCTCTCTCTCTCTCTCTCTCTCTCTCTCTCTCTCTCTCTCTCTCTCTCTCTCTCTCTCTCTCTCTCTCTCTCTCTTAAAAAGCGTTTGACTCGTCATGCACAGTTCTGATATCGCTACGAGCAAGTTTGTAACTGCATTTCACTTTCGGACTTGGAGGAGTAAGTTTTCCGTCTAAGACTAAAACGTCCAAACCCTGAGCAATATGACGCGAACACCCACGTGCACTCAGTTTTGTCGTCACTTTACGAAAGATTGTCTGACTAATCGAGAAAGGAATATTCCATTTAGTGCAGCCCCCCCCCCCCCCCCCACACACACACACACACACACAGACTGCAGTTGCTGGGGCTCATGAGAATCTCTGCCTCTTGTTGACAGAGCTGACCATATCCTACTAATCAGTGTGGTTCTGAATCGGATCATTTACTTCGCCAAAACGGTTCCTTTGCTGTCGTGTTGATCGGAGCCATCCCCGCTACTTACAGGTTGAGAAATTATGACGCATGTTATGCAAATGTGAAGCATACATCCTCATGTGCCCTATGTAGATCTGTGTTTCTTGCAGATAATAAAACAATGCTTGTCGTAGAAGAGCGCACTGTTCCCCAGTAGCGAAACGTCTTTGGGGCCCACGGACAGCCGCGGTGAGCTCGCGCACAGGCGTGCGCGTGTCCACTGCGGCCGTCGTGGGCCCCGAGGACCTTTGCTTCCTGGGTTAGAGACCAAAGGCTTACCGGTCGGCCGCCAATGTTATCAGTGCTGCCAGTAATGATGATGATGATAATAATAATAATTATTATTATTATTACTATTATAATAAAATATATACAGTAAAGCAGATACCAAAGTCGGATATACACAAGTCTGATACAAAAACATTTTTTTGTTCAGAGGTTCCGATCACAGGTTCTGCCCACTACAGTTAGATTATTTGTTGAGAAAAAAACGAAGACACCGTCGCGCTTCCTACAATGTCTTTGGAACAACCTTCAGATACAAGAAACTAATTTTTTTTTTTAACCTACGAACTTGAAGCAAGAAAGTCGGGTCTCCGGGAAATTTGTTCTCAGTACTACTACTACTACTAATGGTAATAATAATACACAAAATTCTGTCGCCCTGTTATTTTAGAAACGGCTTTGGCTTCAAGAGTTAAGGCCCCAAAACACAAACCAGACCAGACAGAGGCACTTTATTGTCAGACCCCCCGACTCCAAGCGCAATCCCAACACCGCCCAAGCCGACACCACTGATGCGCATTCGACAATCACTACTGTTAAATTGGTAACACCATCTTCCTCTTTCTCCTCCTCCTTGTCAGTATCATCATCATTATCATCATGTCATCGTGAAACACATCTCTACACGGCCCGGCACAGGGCCTCAACGAGAATGTCCGTATAGTTCAAGTTTCGCTGGTACTGATGAATATATATATATATATATATATATATATATATATATATATATATATATATATATATATATATATATATATATATATATATATATATATATATATATATAATATATATATATATATATATATATATATATATATATATATATATATATATAAGTTATTGGTCGGAGGGGTTCGCTCACGGACCTTTGTAGGCTTGAGGGAGGTCAAAGGAATCATTGTACCCCGAAGGCCGAAGGCCTGAGGGGTACAATGATTCCTTTGACCTCCCGAAGGCCTACAAGGGTCCGTGCAGCGAACCCCTCCGACCAATAACGTATTTGTTTTCATTTCTCCACTATTTTCGTAAAAGAAATCAAGAAGACATCTTGCGACCTGGATCACGCCAGACATGACTGACGTCAAAGGAATATACATTTATACATAATAGACTTATGACGTAATTTAAAATATGTCATGACGTTGCCATCTCCAGTACTGAGTGTGCTTGTTGTTTCGAACAACACTAAGTAACTTTGTACTTTAGAACGTTTGGCGATCTCTAATAGAACAAAACTGGCATGCAAGATGCGTCATCGAGAGGGTTACAAAACGTCCGCCATTTGTCGCTACAGGGGTTTTTATATCACGGTCACATGGTATGGTTTGCGCTAAAGTGCCCTGGTCGTGTGACGTGGGGAGGAAAACAATATATATATATATATATATATATATATATATATATATATATATATATATATATATATATATATATATATATATAATATATATATATATATATATATATATATATATATATATATATATATATATATATATATATATATATACAGGGACGTAGCGGGCCACTCCGGCGCTCCGGCGACCGCCGGAGTACTTTTTGGACAAACAAAAAAAAAAACAAAAAAAAAAAAAGAGCGCGCGAGAGAGAGAGACAGCAAACCTGTCGTAGTGTCAAAACTTTGCAAGTGTGTTCATGTTTACCAAAAACGGCATGTTTGCGCCAATAGCTCAGTGCACCACTTAGCAGTGGCTGGTAAACAGAAAAGTGTCAATTTAATCGCCGGTCCAAGAACAAAAGCTACTGGCCGAAGTGCATCAACACAACAGACTTCTGCACCACTAGCTCCACCAATTTAGCAGTGGTAAAAAACAGAAATAAGAAGGACATGAGGCACCACTAGCAAAAGCCGCACGCCGACTCCAAACGGTAAAAGCCTCAAGTCATGACACATTAAACGAAGCAGAACGACCTCCTAATAAGAACTTGAACCAACTGGCATTGGAAATATCTTATTCCTACGCGTAGACGCGCCACACCGCAACCAATACAAGGTTCCCCCTCCACAAGTCTAAAACTGACTCACTCCACTTGATTCGTGTTGCCAACAACTTTAATTGTGGCTTCTGCAGCACTCAGAGAAAAAGTTTTTAGGACATTTTCTGAGCTGGATGTGTCAAGAAACCAATCATAAAATCATAAATCAGTCCCTCGAGTGAGGCGTCTTTCTGTCAGAATTCAAATCAGCCGTTGTCAAACCCCTCCTGAAAAAGTCGAATCTTGACCCCAACCAGCTAAAGAACTATCGCCCCGTTTCAAACCTACCCTTTCTTTCTGTCCAAAGTTCTTGAGAGAGTCGTTCTGACATAGCTCACTAAATATCTACAGTCAAACAATCTCGTCCATCCGCTTCAGTCTGCTTAACGTGCTGGGCACAGTACTGAAACTGCTCTCCTCTGTGTCGTTAATGGCCTCCTAAGTGCCTATGATGAAAACCTGATCTCAGTTCTTGCCCTGTTAGACCTATCAGCTGCGTTTGACACCATTGACTACTCCATCTTGCTCCAGCGTCTAGAAAACTACTTTGGTATTTCTGGTAAGTTCTACTCTTATCTGTCTTCCCGTCAGATTAACGTCTCTGTCAAGAACGTTCTTTCTGAAGCTGCTGCGCTAGAGTTTGGGGTCCCCCAGGGCTCTGTCCTGGGCCCCATTCTATTTACGCTGTACACTCAGCCTCTCTCTCAGGTTATCGCATCGCATTCAACCGATCATCACATGTATGCAGATGATACACAACTTCCGAAATCTGCACCTCCAAACAGCTCCAGTCAGGCTATTTCAGATGTTCATAACTGTATCTCAGATATTATTAAGTCCTGGATGTGTGAAAATAAACTCCAGTTAAACGAGGGCAAGACAGAAGCTCTTCTTATCGGTGCCTCTCGACTGCTGCCCAATTCTCCTGACTCTATGCACATTTGTGACGCACCTATTCCATTTTCTGATTCAGTTCGCAATCTTGGCGTTTTTCTTGATAAAGATCTTCAAATGAAGGACCATGTAAATCATGTCTGCAAAATTGCTTTTCTGGAATTAAGACGTATCAGTTCTATCCGTCATTACCTCACCACTGAATCTGCCACCAAACTGGTCGTCCTTTTAGTCTTGTCCCGCATTGATTACTGCAATTGATTACTTAACTGGCCTCCCTCGGTCTCTCATTCAGAAATTGCAGTGAGTTCAGAATTGTGCTGCACGTCTTATCGTCCACACTTGACAGCATCAGCCCATCACTCCTATCCTGAGACAACTTCATTGGCTGCCAGTCAAACAACGAGTCTCGTACAAAATCGCCTGTCTGTGCTACAAAACTATTAACTACTCTACCCTTGCCTATCTCCCTGATCTTCTTCAACTATACACTCCCTCCCACTCCCTCCGTTCAAGTAGTGACACGGCGCGCCTTCATGTTTGTGTATGTATGTTTCTCCTGCCTACTTCCTAAGTTCCGGAGAAAGACATGGGTTATATAAGAGACCTGATCCATTCTTTTTGAGGATGGAAATGATTGTCTTATTCTATACCTGCGTATTTCTCTGTGGGCTGGCGATTGGGTGCATGATAGGCGGGGGCAGGGGATCTAACTGTTGTCTGTCCAGCGCTGTGATTCCCCTTGGTTTGAGTACTGACAATTCTGCCAGCGCTAGCCTCACCTATCTGGTTTGTGAGTATCATGTATAACTCGAGGCAAAATTTGTATCGTTACATTGTTGTGTAATGTTCTGTGCATCTACTGTGGGAAATCAGGGTATTTACCCCACCACATATAGTAGTACACCTTCATGTTTGTGTATGTATGTTTCTCCTGCCTACTTCCTAAGTTCCGGAGAAAGACATGGGTTATATAAGAGACCTGATCCATTCTTTTTGAGGATGGAAATGATTGTCTTATTCTATACCTGCGTATTTCTCTGTGGGCTGGCGATTGGGTGCCTGATAGGCGGGGGCAGGGGATCTAACTGTTGTCTGTCCAGCGCTGTGATTCCCCTTGGTTTGAGTACTGACAATTCTGCCAGCGCTAGCCTCACCTATCTGGTTTGTGAGTATCATGTATAACTCGAGGCAAAATTTGTATCGTTACATTGTTGTGTAATGTTCTGTGCATCTACTGTGGGAAATCAGGGTATTTACCCCACCACATATAGTAGTACACCTTCATGTTTGTGTATGTATGTTTCTCCTGCCTACTTCCTAAGTTCCGGAGAAAGACATGGGTTATATAAGAGACCTGATCCATTCTTTTTGAGGATGGAAATGATTGTCTTATTCTATACCTGCGTATTTCTCTGTGGGCTGGCGATTGGGTGCCTGATAGGCGGGGGCAGGGGATCTAACTGTTGTCTGTCCAGCGCTGTGATTCCCCTTGGTTTGAGTACTGACAATTCTGCCAGCGCTAGCCTCACCTATCTGGTTTGTGAGTATCATGTATAACTCGAGGCAAAATTTGTATCGTTACATTGTTGTGTAATGTTCTGTGCATCTACTGTGGGAAATCAGGGTATTTACCCCACCACATATAGTAGTACACCTTCATGTTTGTGTATGTATGTTTCTCCTGCCTACTTCCTAAGTTCCGGAGAAAGACATGGGTTATATAAGAGACCTGATCCATTCTTTTTGAGGATGGAAATGATTGTCTTATTCTATACCTGCGTATTTCTCTGTGGGCTGGCGATTGGGTGCCTGATAGGCGGGGGCAGGGGATCTAACTGTTGTCTGTCCAGCGCTGTGATTCCCCTTGGTTTGAGTACTGACAATTCTGCCAGCGCTAGCCTCACCTATCTGGTTTGTGAGTATCATGTATAACTCGAGGCAAAATTTGTATCGTTACATTGTTGTGTAATGTTCTGTGCATCTACTGTGGGAAATCAGGGTATTTACCCCACCACATATAGTAGTACACCTTCATGTTTGTGTATGTATGTTTCTCCTGCCTACTTCCTAAGTTCCGGAGAAAGACATGGGTTATATAAGAGACCTGATCCATTCTTTTTGAGGATGGAAATGATTGTCTTATTCTATACCTGCGTATTTCTCTGTGGGCTGGCGATTGGGTGCCTGATAGGCGGGGGCAGGGGATCTAACTGTTGTCTGTCCAGCGCTGTGATTCCCCTTGGTTTGAGTACTGCGCCTTCTCAGAGTCCTGCTCTGCAAACAGAGGTGACCGTTGTTTTGCGCACGTTGGACCTCAGTGTTGTCTGGAACTCTCTCCATAGATATTAGACATTCTCCCTCATTCACTGCCCTTAAGACCCACCTATTCGATACCCCAATGTAGCTCGCGCGCAGTTCTTCGTCAGTGGCCGTTATGTACCTGTGTGTTTGTTTGTGCGTGTGTATTGCAGAATCATTTGTTCCTCTGGCTTTATGACCCCCTCCACTCCCACTCTTTATTTGTAAGGTGCTAAGAGCATATTTTAGTATAAGCGCTATATAAGTAGCCATTATTATTATTATTAAGAACCAATGTGCTTCAAAAATTCCGTGCAACACAAACGTCTGCTGTCAAAGTTGATTCAGGAGACCCAAAGCTTTTGTGATGAACATTTCTTCATGTATTATATCTCCTTTTTAATTTTGTTTCGCAAGTCTCATCTACAACAAACGATCTTCAACTCTGACATGTTGTAATCTTCTAACTACAGAAAGGCGAGTTTGTTTACTAATTCATTGGTTTCCCCATGACCACATGAAGGATTTTTGTGACATTTCCCAATTCTTGATTCCAAGCCAGCATATCATAGGTAAGTCTGTCTTTGGATGTGAATGTTGTTTCTTAGTGAAATAGAGTTAACATTTTAGTATCAATAAATAAGCGTCTGGTCGCCATCGTCCCTCAAATAGTTTTCGACTTTCCAAAACCGCCGGACTACTCTTCTCATGCCCGCTACGTCCCTGATATATATATATATATATATATATATATATATATATATATATATATATATATATATATATATATATATATATATATATATATATATATATATATATATATATATATATATATATATATATATATATATATATATATATATATATATATATATATATATATATACACAAAGTAAAGTAGATGATAATAGCACTATCAGGGGAGAGAAGTGTGCATGATCGACCAGTGATCATAATAGGAAAGAGAGGGGGCGCTAAAAAATGTGGCTGAAAGCAATGCATATGGAAGCCCCCCCCCCCCCCCCGAAGGGGGGCGTATCACACTATGATATCCCACTGTTCCAGCCACTCAGTGCATGGAAATTTAAATCTAGGTCCCCCCAAGGGGGGTCCAGATACTTAGCCGGTGTGGACAGCTGTTTCGGTCTTGGCGACCTCTTCAGCACACCAACATATACACAGCTAAAATATTAGCACTGGCAGTCTCCCCTTTTCTTTTCATTTACTACTACAATATCGACTGCAACCCCTTCCCCCCTTTTGGTAGGTTCTCTTTTAGGGTGCATGAAAATTTGGCTCTAGGTGGTGGCATGGAATGTATGCCCCTGCAGACACCACAGTAAAATGTGGTTGTCATTGCAGGTAGGCAGAAATTCCTAGCCTCCTCCAGTATCGCCGATGGTGTGCTGACGAGGTCGCCAAGACCGAAACAGCTGTCCACACCGGCTAAATATCTGGACCCCCCTTGGGGGGACCTAGATTTAAATTTCCATGCAATGAGTGGCTGGAACAGTGGGATATGTGATACGCCCCCTTGGGGGGGGGGGGGGGCGGGGCTTCCATATGCATTGGTTTCAGCCACTTTTTTAGCGCCCCCTCTCTTTCCTATACTCTCTTCTTTTTTTTTTTTGTGCTTTGGCCACAGTAGATCTATGATCACTGGTCGATCATGCACACTTCTCTCCCCTGACAGTGCTATTATATACTTTACTTTGTAACCTATATGTGTGTGTGTGTGTGTGTGTGTGTGTGTCTATGTCTTTGACTGTGGAGGTGCCAAGAGCCAGTTGCATGAGTGAGGTTAGTCATGCCTGCTTACAGGCTAGCGTAGGACTAACCTCACCCCTAGTCTTTCTTTTATCTCTGCTGTTGTTTATAGAAGCAAATCTTGTCACAAGATAGATTCTATTCACTTTCTGCGTCTCAGAATCACAGATGTACGATAAATAAATATACAAGTGTGCCAAGCGTTGCTTGCAATTCTCATGAAGAAAGAACATTCCTTCTACGACTAAAAAGAAGATAAGTAGCGACTGTTTGTTTGTCTATTTTGACAAAGGGTATTTATCCAAAATATTAACAAATTGTGTTGTAACTGACTGTCTTTTCTAAGCGCGTTTCTTTCTCCGTTGAGTACTTCTTTGCATTTTACACGTTTGGCAGTCACCTTTTTGGTCTGGATTGCATTTTTTATAAATATAGATTCTCATAGATTCTCATGAGGATCAATGCCTCTTGGAAACGAAAACTGGATGGTTGAGGAATTTACAGAACATTACCTCGCGGCAGATGTTGTCGTCAACAAACTAAAGATTACCTTGTACGTGATGCAATGGGGCGGGTCATTCGCATACAGGTCATGTCAGTCATTCATCCTGGCCTGTCAAGAGTTGCCTAACCTATTGCGTCAGGAGTGATCAGCCCTCGATTATGGCAGCGATTATGGGCTTGTCTGAAGGTCACACGGCGGACAACCGCTGAAGGCGGAAGAAAAGCACCGAAGGAGAAAAGTTGAGAATACATACATGCGACAATCCGCTTATCTGGAAACGTCTTGAGTAAGTGATTTTCATGAGGCAAGAGTAGCTCAAAAACAGTCTCATAAGCCTTTACAGCAGCATAGGCTCCTGAGGAGTCAAGGATTCGCGTGAATACAATGATCGTTCTAATTTTCTCGCTCACAAATCTTCGCCTCAAGCCGAGCAGAACTTGAATTTGAATGCATGTTCAGTCATGGACCAAAGGAACAAGATGTGTGTGTGTGTGTGTGTGTGTGTGTGTGTGTGTGTGTGTGTGTGTGTGTGTGTGTGTGTGTGTGTGTGTGTGTGTGTGTGAATGTGACCGTGTGCGTATCATTCAGTGTATGAGTGTGCGTGTGTTTGTGTGTGTGCGTGTCAGTGTAGGTTTGTGTGTGTTTGGGGTGCGTGCGTGAGCCAGTGCGTGCGTCTCTCTCTCTCTCCCCTACGTAATTTGTGCTGAGGAGTATTATTTCCTTTTTTTGTATTTGTTTATTGTTACCTTAGTATCATTTTCTGTCCTGTACTGCGTGTGTCTGTACTTATTTAGTTATGATCTTTGTTTGCGTTAAATATTTTTTTGCTTGTCTTCAGTATATTTCATGTTGTAGTATGTTAGCAACGGCAAGTTTGAAAAATGACGTATTTGTATCTGTCAAAACTTCTACCGTTATGTAATAAAGTTTCATCATCATCATCATCATCTCTCTCTCTCTCTCTCTCTCTCTCTCTCTCTCTCCATCCCCCCTCCCCCCGCCCCCCCCCCCCTCTCTCTCCGGTCTGGCTCATTCTTTCACTAGGCTTGTCCCAACCAAAATCCCCAATAGCAAAACGTCTTCGGGCCCACGGCAGCCGCAGTGGGCACTCGCACGGCCGTGCGCGGGCCCACTGGGGCCGTCATGGGCTCGTAACCGCCCGATGATAGTAGCTTTGACTACTGCAAATCCGCTGCGCCACCGCGTGCGCGCCACCGCCTACAAAGCTCGTCAGATTTGAGCATAGAAGGCGGTGGCGCGCACGCGGTGGCGCAGCGGATTTGCTGGCATTGCTAGTCGAAGCTACTATCATCGGGCCCCAATAGGACTCGGTTCCCCGCGTTGCCTAGCAGCGTCGGCGCGTCAGCCGCCATCTTATGAGGATACCATAGTCATGAGATAGTAGCAAAATAGTGTTTCAACACGTTTTTCTTCCTCTGCCGGTTGAAACAAATAAAAACAGATTCTGGTGACCGGTTTCCTACAGTGATGGCGGCAAGACTTGCTGTTATTGCTTATAGTACGTCAAGATTTTCCTGACATTACAAAAACAGCGATTTTCCTATGAGCGCTTAGTCCCGTATCCTCACAAGATGGCCGCCACGACTGGCGTGATGACGCCTCAGCTTCCCGATCCCTATGGTTTGGTTTACTGGGATACTGCCTAATAACAGGGATGGGGACCTTGCGGACTTCAAGAGTTTTACGATTATGGTTGTGTTGTTTTGTAAGAGCGTGCGTGCATAAATCGTAGATAACGATTCGACGTTTTATTTGAGCTATCACGTTTTCTAATTACGTACCTTTTTAGTGAATTTCAATTTCGTTTACGGATAGTGCGGTGTTGATTATCTGTTGCCGCACGGAGTTGAGTTCCGAATAATCTAAAGGCTACTTGCATATTCTTTTGTTTACCGCGTGCGTGTGTCAGCAGTTAGTATCGGCGTGCACTTATAGCATGTTTACCAGACTGTACGGTCAAGGTCGCGACCTGTTTAGTCAGTGTACGCATGCGTGAAGTTAGGACGAGTGGAGATTCACCTAATTTTAGAACGAATAAATAACAGCCAGATATTTACAGATTGTTCCAGTAAGAATGTACCTTTGAGTTTTAGTTACGCAGTTTGTTTCGATTGGTTACTTACTTACGCCTGTCACCCCTACCCGGGTATAGGCCGTCAACGAGAGACCTCCAGCAACTCCTGTCCTGTGCTTCTCCTTCGATTCTACTCCAGGTGGTTCCCAGTCTCTTGATGTCTGCTTGGAGGTCTCGACGCCAGGAGTTTCTCGGCCTACCTCTTTTCCTCTTTCCCTGGGGGTTCCATGACAATGCCTGCCTAGTGATACTGGAAGCTGGCTTTCTCAGACTGTGGCCGATCCATCCCCATCTTCTTCGCCCAATTTCATTCTCTGCTGTTATCTGCTCTGTTCTCTCCCAGAGTCTGACGTTGCTGATCTTCTCTGGCCAGTGGATTTTCAAAATTCTTCTAAGGCAACTGTTCATGAAGGTCTGTACTCTGTTGACTGTGGTTTTTGTCAATCTCCATGTCTCTGCTCCATATAGGAGAACTGCTTTTACATTGGAGTTGAAAATCCGGACTTTGGTGTGTTGTGACAGCTCTCTGGAACTCCACACTTTTTTCAACTGGAGAAAGGCTGCTCTGGCTTTACCGATTCGTGCTCTGACATCTGCATCAGTGCCGCCTTTTTTGTCTATGATGCTCCCGAGATAGGTGAAGGACTCCACCTCCTCCAACGGGGTGCCAGCAAGCAAGACAGGTTCTTCCCTGGTTGCGTTCAGCCTCATTGTCTTTGTTTTCTGTTTGTGAATGGTGAGGCCCACTTGGGACGAAATGTCAGCAAGCCTCGTGGTCTTGTCCTGCATTTGTTGATGAGTGTGGGACAGTAATGCCAAGTCGTCTGCAAAATCGAGGTCGTCAAGCTGTGTCCACAGTGTCCACTGTATTCCACTTCGTCTGTGCTCTGTGGTCATCTTCATGACCCAGTCTATGGCCAGTAGGAAGAGGAACGGAGACAGCAGACACCCCTGCCTGACACCAGTTCTGACCTGGAGCTCTCTGGTGAACTGCCCTTCGTGGATCACGCGACATGTCATGCCATCATAGCTGCTCTTGATCAGGCGGACGAGCTTTGTGGGTACACCGTAGTGTCGTAGGAGTTTCCACAGAGTCTCTCGATACACGCTGTCAAATGCTTTCTCATAATCCACAAAGTTGACGTACAGCGGGGAGCTCCACTCCAGAGACTGTTCCACGATGATGCGGAGAGTGGCGATCTGGTCTGTACATGATCGGTTCTTCCTGAATCCTGCTTGCTGGTCTCTCAGCTGGGGGTCAACGGAGCTCTTCATTCTCTCTAGGATGATCCTGTTGAAGACCTTTCCTGGTACTGACAGCAAGGTGATTCCTCTGTAGTTGGAACACTTGCTGAGGTCGCCTTTCTTGGGAAGCTTGATTAGGTACCCCTCCTTCCAGTCAGCTGGCATCACCTCCTCTTCCCAGATCTTTCCAAACAGTGGGTACAGCATCTCAACTGTTGTCTCTAGGTCTGCTTTCAGAGACTCCGCTGGGATGCCATCTGGCCCTGCTGCTTTGCCATTCTTCAAAAATGCCACTGCTTTTCTGATCTCTTCCCGGCTGGGTCTGTCACAGCTGATGGGTAGGTCGGTCTCTGCCGGCTGGATGTCGGGGGGGTCGGGTGGGCTAGGTCTGTTCAGTAACTCTTCAAAATACTCGGCCCATCTGTCGAGTTGGTCTGCTCTGTCTGCAATAGGCTTGCCTTCTTTGTCTTTTACTGGTCTTTCTGTATGGCCATACTTACCCGACAATCTTCTGGTAATGTCGTAGAGCTGTTTCATGTTGTCGCTGCCTGCTGCCTTTTCTGCCTCTGCTGCCAGGCTGTCTGTGTAGGCCCTCTTGTCTGCCCTGATACTCCTCTTCACCTCGCGGTTGGCTTCCGAGTATTCCCCCTGTGCCCTTACTTTGGCTGCTCTCGTGCGACTGTTGTTGACCGCTGCTTTCTTCTGCTTCCTCGCTTCTATCTTCTTCAAGGTCTGTGCCGACAGCCAGTCCTTGTGGTGGTGTTTCCTGAACCCTACAGTGTCTTTGCAGGTTGAGTTCAGCGCCTCTCTAACTGCCTTTCACTGCTGCTCTGTGGTGACCGCCTCCTCTTCATTTACTAACTCCTGTAGCGCTTGAAACCGGTTGGACAGCACCAGTTTGAACTCTTCTCTAACTCCAGTTTCTCTCAGGAGGCCTACATTATAGCGCTGTCTTCTTGTCGTCTCTGTGCGGCTTTTCTTTAGCTTGAGCTTCATTCTTAAGGTAAGCAGATGGTGGTCTGAGGCGACATCTGCTCCCCTCCTCACTCGAACATCTTGAAGGGATCTTCTAAATTTCTTGCTAATGCAGATATGATCTATTTGGTTCTCTGTTGTATGGTCAGGTGAGACCCAAGTTGCTTTGTGTATTCTTCTGTGTGGGAAGATGCTGCCTCCAATGACAAGTCGGTTTAGAGCACAAAAGTCTACAAACCTCTCCCCGTTCTCACTCATCTCCGAGCCTAGTCCCTGTCTCCCCATCACCTCTTCGTATCCGGTGTTGTCCTCCCCTATTTTGGCATTAAAATCGCCCATGACGATGGTGATGTCTCGCTCCGCACATTTGTCCACGGCACTCTGGAGTCGGTCGTAGAACTCTTGTTTCTCTTCCTCGTCACTGTCATTGGTGGGCGCATAACACTGGATGACGTTCAGCTTGAGCTTTTTCTTGGTTCTAAAGGCTGCTGTTATAATTCTTGGCCCAAGAGGTTCCCAGCCCATCAGCGCTCCCTGTGCCACTGGTGACAGCATGAGTGCTACTCCTTCTGTATGGGGGGCATTCTCCTCTTCATGACCTGAATACAGAACCATCTCCCCACTTAACAGCCTTTTCTGGCCAGACTGCGTCCATCTGGCTTCACTGATGCCTAGCAGGGAAAGGTTGTACTTTTGCATTTCCGCTGCTATCTGGGCGGCCTTGCCGCTCTGGTACATGGTCTTGACGTTCCATGTGCCCATGGTTGTATCCCTGGATAGAGAGAGGCGGCTCGGTCCTGTGGCTTCCGAAGACTTCCGGCTTTCACCACAGGACGTCATAAGTCTTCTAGTAGAAGAACCTTCCTCCTCCAGGAAAGGAATTACTGTTAGTCTTTTCGTCGGCGTTTTTGTAGCTATTTCCTTTTTTGCAGGGTGGGGAAGCTACCCCCACGCCCAACCCCCTTACTAGGAGGACCAGGGGTTTTCTGTTGGGGTCACCTTCCCTTAGACCATGTTGGTTCACGGCACCTTATTTCATTCGGTGCACCCCTCTCACGAGGGACCCCCTATCCACCACCCAGGGGACGCGCCTCAACGCCGTATGGTCCCAGCGCGAGGTTCGATTGGTTGTGTTGTACGATTTTGCTCGATTGTGCTAGAAAACATACCACTATAAAAGATCGTGCTGGGAAGCTCATGTGTACATTGTTCAGTCGTAGCGATGTAACAGAGTCTGTACATTGTTCAGTTGTAGAATTGCGATGTAACAGCGTCGATACAGTGTTCAGTTGTATAATTGCAGTGTATCGAAGAGACATTGACATTGAGAGATTGAGAGAGCGCTACGCAAGATATCATGCTTCATTGCGTCAGTGACAGAGTTATGCAGTGAGTGGTGGTGTACATTGTATGAGAGACGCATTGTGTCAAAGTGTGAACTTTTGGAAGAGAAGATATTGTTGGTGAAATTGTGAACGCTTTTCGTGGAAATCGCCGCATCGCTGTAATAAAATATTGTTGGAACTGTAACTCCAGTATTGTCTACATCCTTAAGCCACGTGTGACGGCGCCTGCAGCTGAACGAAGGTTATTTGAAAAGAACTCTACGTGCGTGTGTCTGGTGTGTTTACATACTACGACTACAAATCCACTACGTAACAAAGAGGAACACACACTAACTGTGTGCCCCGCAAGCTGTGGATCGTACAGACATTGATCTACCAGAATCATACAGAGGATGACCAGTCACGTGGCGGACAATCCGGCGGCCACGCGTTCAGTGGCGACGACACGCCATGCCGCACATCACGGCGGCGGGCTGCGGGTTAGCCGTTGTGAGCATCCTTCCTAGTAAAGTACATCAAGTTCATCTTAAAGTACTCTCTGATGATTGGTTTCGATCATACTGAACAACGTCAGTAATTATCGCCTCGTATTTGTCCGTCAGTCAACCTCAGTCATAGTGTCGGCCATCGCTCTAGCCTGACCGACCCAAGGCCGAACCACTGACAAAGTCGGAGAAAGGACTGTGTCAGTTGCACTACCCTTGAATTACCATGGTCGACCCATTTCCGGCCTGTTGCAGTGCGTCGGGGATGAATGGGTTAAAGAACATCCGGCGTTGGGTGGCTCCAGACACGCAAATGATGGGAAGTGTAATGACTGTAATCCCGTTAGGGTGGTGTACTTGTTATTGGAAGAACCTGGAAGTTCTTGTAATTGAATAATCGAAATTCTTCAAAAATAACAAACCTGTAGTACTGTCCATGTTGCAGTGATTCATTGGAGAGAACCTCGGGCCTGACCACATCAACTTAGCAAATACTGTCACCCTCAGTCATAATACACGAAACAATTACCCACCACCACCTGCCCCCCCCCCACCCCCTACCCCACTGACTCACACAAAAGCCCCCCCCCCCCCCCCCAATCAAAAAATAATAAGAAGAAGAAGATGAAAACGGAACGCCTATGATCATTGTGTGTGGGTGATGACTAGGACCATCACTGTTCAAGGGTAGTGCCGGAATGGCTTGGCGCCTCTACAGCCCCTGTCAAACGTCTATTAATGTGACCAGTCGTGGCCATCGCCTGCAAGGGCGCCCACTGTGGGACTTGAGCGGCTGTCATATGAGGTTGACCTGACGGTCAAATAATTTATTCATTCACATGCACATTAATGGCCCTTCAACTTAAAGCGCTGCAGTAAATGCCCGCCGACCATGATAGTTCAAGGGTGGTGCCAGAATAGCTTGGAGCCTCTAGGCGCCAAGCTATTCTGGCACCACCCTTTAACTATCGTGGACGGTATCAGTCGATCGATCGTCCCCTCTAAAGTCATAGAAGGCAACGGAGGCCCGCATGACTGACGTCAATATAAGTGTACGTAACTCTACAGGATTATTTCAAGTTCCCATACCTCTAGGCGCCAAGCCATTCTGGCACCACCCATGAACTATCGTGGACGGTATCAATCAATCGATCAATCCCCCTAACTAACGTGCAGGTAGACGCAGTCTCAAGATCAGAGGCCGTGACGTCAATATGTGCACGCCATGCACCTTCAAGGTCATTTCCCGCGTAGGAATCAATGGGCGCTAATTAACCGGCTGCGTGGCCAAGTACAAAATCTTCAAGCGCTTGCACTTTGAGTCAACGCTTATCATTCGGAATACGCCAGTGTGTGAAATAAGTTTGACTAAAATAATTCAAGGGTAGTGCCAGAATAGCTTGGCGCCTCTAGGCGCCAAACTATTCTGGCACCACCCTTGAACTAAAGCCATTGGTCTATAATTATCATTATCTGTAAGTACTATAATGTAGCTTGCATATGGCAGTGTACAAATGTGAAGCTCCTATCCTCAGTATGATACGGCCGGTTAAGTCCCAGCCTCTGGGATGACCTATGACCGCCCGGGCCTCGGTGGCCCGCGCACGGATTGATTGATTGTACATTGCTTAACGTCCCGACAGCAACAAGGCTTTCTCAGGACGTGCCTGCACTGCTTGTGAAAAAAAAAAAAAACTAAACAGAACATTGAATGTATGTCGCCAGCCGGTCAAATACATTAAATAAACCTAACACATGGGGCCTAAATAAAGCTAAGACCATTTAGCAACACACATCCAATATCAAGAGCTACAGGCAGTGCAGACAGTAGGGAGAGTGTTAAAAAGGCAAATACAGGTGAATGGACAAAGGGTAGACAGAAACACATGCCCCAGAATAGAGAGAAAAACCCACCCTGTGGGGCTGACCAGGGTGACCCTGGGAACTAAAAAGTACCTAACCCCACCCAAGTCCCCCAGGGCAGACCCGGGGAGCCATGAGCCCCAGCCGCCCATGAAACATTCACAGTAGCATCGGCAAGAGGCAGAAATCCTCATGGTCCCCCGCAGATGCGCGGGACCATGAGGATTTATGCCTCTTGTAGTTGTGTAGTGCGTATCTTCGCGGTAGTGACGGGGTTATGGTTGTCTCACACGAGCTATCTTATTCTAAATTGAAATTTACAGTAGGCCTTCGCTGTCTGACCTCCATGGTCGTACAAGAAGCCGCAGGTCATTTACGGTACAGGAAGCAGTATCATTTACGGATGATGTCACAACAACGCCGAGAAATGAGAATGCCGTCTCATTAGCGAAATACGAGCAGCGACAACTCATAACATAGAGCAGGTGTATATTAGAAGCAGGGCGCACGCCACAAACGCCTATTGCCGGGCGCAATTTTGTGGCGGCAATGTTGCCGCCTCAATTAGGGGCGCCTACAATATTGCCGCCACAAATTGCGACCCGATACAAACCGAGTCTATTTTTTTTGTGGTAGCCGGCAAGGCTCGAGCAATGTTGCCGCCTCTCAGCCAATCAGCGGTGTTCTTGCGCCACTTCCCGTTTCTTCATCTTCCGGCGAGCCGGAAAAAATGGCGGAGAAGCTGAGCGACGGCCGACGGCTTTGAGACTGTAAACTCATTGGAGACGCGCCGCATGTGGAAACGCTGTAAATAGCTGCGTATCCGTATGTGGCACGTCTTCAGTGAGTAAATTGATCAACCTTGTCCGAGAGTTCCCATGCGGCATATGGGACTCCCGCAGCTCCGAATATTTCAACCGGGCGCGCCGTGAGACTGAGCTGTTCCATATATAGTAATGGCAGGTCAGTCAGTACAACACATTGCGCGCACATTGAAACGTGCCACGAAGCCGATGTGGTAGGTGGCAAATTGTTGCTTACCACACATTGCTAGTGGCAAATTCTGGTAGCGTGGGCCCAGCCTCTTAGGTATGTCCTCTCCACGACGCTGATGGATCCAAAGGAACGGCAGAGCCATTACAGTTTGGCACCGGCGCCGTCGCAGAGGGGGGACGTGCTGCATGGGCAACAGCCTGTTCTCCATAATATCACACCGCCCGGCTTCGCCTTTGGCGTAGACACAACGCGGGGAGCAGCTGATACCGGTTATAAGCCATCGATCAATTGGCGTAGAGCGCGGCGCCAGGGGTCGTTCCCGACGGTGGGAGAGATCCTCGGATCTCACTGGACAGCTACCGCCCGCCTCAAGCTGGGTGCTGTCCCGCCACGGTCTGCTTTCTTCATTGGGTGCATGGAGATTAGGAACCATCCTAACAGCAGATCGCAACCTCGCACCAGGCAACAACAGTAGAGAAAGAAAGAGATCAAGTCTAAAACTGGGAAGAAAGAGGCCAGCTCTAAAACTGGGAAGTTGGAATGTCTGGACAATGTTGACTGGACTTTCCGAAAGCCTGACGACAACAGCCATGCCAGGAAAACCGCTGTCGTCAACGACGAGCTCAAGAGACTCGGTGTAGACATAGCCGCCCTTCAGGAAACTCGGCTAGCGGGTGCTGGCACACTAAATGAGAAGGACTATACGTTCTACTGGCAGGGGAAGAGTTCTGACGAGCGGAGAGAGTACGGAGTAGGCTTTGCAGTGAAGAAGTACATGCTGAGTATGGTTGAACCAGGCAGCAAGGGCTCAGAGCGACTCCTCACTCTTCGCCTCAACACCAATGTAACGCACGCAGACTTGCCCACAGTCGTACGCACAGACTCTCACGCAACAGACGCATACACCGCCACTGACTCAGACGGGCGCATTCATGCGGTAAAACACAACACACGGGCTCCCTTTCTAAAGTAACCTTTATACACTATAAATGAAAAGAACGACTTAAATGATTATCAACTATTTACACTGTTCTATTATCACACCACACACGTATCACAATATCTTTGCCAGGTTAGGTCTTAGTCTCACATTGCCTCCAACCTGTTTGATGTTGTTGCCTGGTTACGTTGGTCCTTCTCACGTCTAGGCGTGAAAGTCCTTCGTCGTACGCTTAGTTGCCGACCTGTCTCTCTGGGCACGGACGTCCTTGTTCTCGTACGGTACTCAGTTCTCGCTTGGACTTGGGTGTCTTGGTTCCCAGTCAGACTCACTCTCAGAAGAGCTGGAGGGATGACCTCACGTAGGTCCCACCTGCGACTCGACGTCTCGGCGACCGTCTTTCCACTCTTGTTACAAGAACTCTGAATAGACAACAAAAGTCCCAACGTAACACTTGCTAAACACACAACATATTGGATCAATGAGAAACGTCACGTAACCTGGCTGATACAAATAACTCACACGTTCATTCACACACACACACGTGCTTCATAAACTATTTTCTTAGTCGTATCACCCCCATATCTCTGTCACTATCTTGAAACAGACTATAGCCTAACTGACACTCTTGCTATACCTTACTCTATACACTGGAAAAGACTATGCTTAACCAACCACGTACTACCTTCATAGCGACTTAAGCATACACACCTTACATTCCTTTAGTCATCTATCTCGGTAAACAACTGTATACAAAAACACCGGTTACTTCACCGAATTCTAAACATACTATAACTAAACCAAACCGGAACACCACTATACAACCACATTAATCTTACCACGCATACTGTCTTTAACTAAACAACTATCAATACTACGTTTATAGAAACATACCTGAAATCTAGGCTTCAGAGTCTTGGAATGCGGGCTAGGTAACTCAAACACAACCGTTCCATACGACAAAACAGCCCGCACTCCCGATCTAGACCTCTGACAGTCACAGCTTCCGCCTAGAACTCACTAAACAGAACTCACTAAAAATCCCGTGCTAACCATGTCTTACAGATTTCCCGTGGAGCCTAATGCCACCACAAACAAACCGTTAACAAAACCCGTACCGTACTAATCCTACTGTGCGAGCACTATGCACAAGCATAGAGTTTCATCACAATTCCCCCTTCCTCGGGGAAAAAAAGAAACGACCGAGTTTCTTTTTAAGACTACTCGACGTAATGTTATCCGAAACAGGAAAGGACTAACTTTTACTACCTAGAATACAAGAAAAAAAAATTACAGCCTTACGCCTCAACGCACAACTTAAGATCGCACAGCGACAGCAAAACAGAACGAACGCGCTAAAACCTCCAGAAATGAAATAGATCCAACGACTGCCCACACGATCGCGAGACCCCAGTCTCCGACCTACCTACAATCGCGAGACCCTAGTCTCCGATCTACCTACAATCGCGAGATCCTAGTCTCCGATCTACCTAAATATTGGGTGCTGAGCGGCATTTCTGTCCGCAACAGAAGTATGCCGTCTCAGACCAACCCGACTGTTGGGCCAAGCCCGCTGACCGATTCCCTGATTCTGGACGGAAATAACACGTTCCCTCTGCCCACGAGCACGCTTGCTCTGAGCTCCAACTTTAGCGATGACTGGCTGCACACCCTTCATGTTACCCAGAACTAAATCAACTACTGGCTCGTCGATGACACACGAAACCAGACTACCTGTAAAAAAAACTCTGTGTCAATCTCTATCTTAGCTAACGGAAAAACTTCTATCTTTCCTCCAAACGAAACTACTTTCTGTGACTCGCCTGTGAACTGATCTGGTCTAACAAGGCTACGCCTGACCCCCGCGGTCGTTGTACCGGAGTCACGGAGAACAGAAACAAGACATCCATTCACCACACCGTCCACCAGCGGTAGGCTACCACCTCCCTTAGCTGAACACACTGCGCCCAGCTGTGGTTCCTCCCCGACTGGGACCGCAAAACTGGCTACGTGAGTGGGCTGCACCGCCCCCTCCACCATACCAGGATTATTAGGACCTTGATGAGCCAGACGGCCGTGCTCCTGATAACTAGCAAACTGCGCGCCTGCACTGTAGTACGGACAGCTCCGACTGAAGTGCCCGTACCCACGACAAGAAAAACACTGCGTGTCCGAACTCGCAACACGACCACGACCATACCCACGCAAAGAAGTCCCCCCACGTGCGTACGGATCGCTACCGCCATTGCTGTTACCTCGATCACCGCGTCGAAAACGCAAAGTACCTCTACCGTTAACCCGCTGGGCTCCACGCAAGGTATTGACCCCCCGGTAACCCTCAGACGTGTTAGCAGCGACCAACCCGACTGGCGGTGTCTCGGTCCTACGCGCGAGGTTTTTCGTAGGATGCGCCATCCGAAAAGCCTCCGCGTGCTGTACTAACTCGTCCGTAGTTTTGAGGTTACGCTCTCTCAAGAATACCGCTAGATCCTTGGAAACGCTACCAAAGAACTGTTCAGCCAACATGAGATCGAACAATGCTTCGTACGTGTGGTCGATCTTTGACAGTTCGACCCAACGTACGAGCAAATGGGACAATCCGTGCCAAACGACATAAACGATTCCCCTGTCTCTGGCCGACAAGCTCTCAAGCGTTCTCTAAAACCTTCCGCATTACACTGGAACTTCTGCAAGAGACACTCCTTCAAAGTCTCGTACTCTATGTTCCCCGAAACGGTCAAACTATGGTAAAGACTCAAGGCCTGTCCCTCAAGCACAGACGAAAGCAACACGGGCCAGTTGGCAGGAGGCCAACTCAACGCCTGCGCATGAGACTCGAAACGACACAAAAAAGCGTCAGTAGAGTCCACGGACTCTTTAAACATCGGCAGTTTAGGAAAACTCCGTATGCCCCGGCCTACTGAATCACTATCTGCTCTAGACCCCGCATCCCGAGCTAACTGTAGTTGCACCTCTCTATCCCTCTCCTTTTCTTCCCTCTGATACTCTAGCTCCTCCTTCCTAAAGATTCTATCTTTTTCTTCTCTCTCCCTCTGAACTCCTAATTCTTTCTCCTTTAAGACTCTTTCTTTCTCTTCTCTCTCTCTCTCTCTGAATTTCTAGCTCTTTCTCCTTTAAGACTCTTTCTTTCTCTTCTCTCTCTCTCTGAATTTCTAGCTCTTTCTCCTCCCTCTGTATCTGCATTTCCAACTCTTTCTCCTCTCTAAGTCTACGAATTTCTAATTCTTTCTCGTCCCTCACCCTCTGAACCTCTAACTCTTTCACCTTTAAGGCTTTCTGAACCTCTAGTTCCTCTTTCTTAAGTACTCTTTCTCTCTCTTCCCTTTCTCTCTGAGCTTCTATCTCTTTCTCCTTTAGGACTCTTTCTCTCTCTTCTCTTTCTCTCTGAGCTTCTCTTTCTTCTCTCTGAGCTTCTCTTTCTCTCGCTCTATCCTCCCCATCCCTACATTTCTCCACATAGTCAAAAAGTTTCTCATCCTTAAGTCCTAACCTTTCGCCTTGCTTAATATAAGCCTCTACCGGGTCTACCTCCATACTTACTGCAACAATTTCCCCCACTTGAAAACGTAAAAATACAAATACCACACCCAAATCAACGTCAAAAACTTAATAAAAACTCACAACAATATCAACAACCTACGTAGAAAATAGTGACCTACTTGACGCCCAGATGGAACGAAAAATAGGAACGATAGAAAGAAGAGCAAGGAAAAAGGAAGAAACAAGAACTAACTCCTCGTAAGATCCAGAAAACTACAGAAATAACGGATCTTACCCCCTAGAATCGGAGAGGGGAATCTAACACAACAACATGCACATAGCAACAAATCCTACTCTAAAATCGCTACTCACTATCGCTCGCAAATACTTCTAACCTACCGCTAAATCAGGGTCACCACTGTAACGCATGCAGACTTGCCCACAGTCGTACGCACAGACTCTCACGCAACAGACGCATACACCGCCACTGACTCAGACGGGCGCATTCATGCGGTAAAACACAACACACGGGCTCCCTTTCTAAAGTAACCTTTATACACTATAAATGAAAAGAACGACTTAAATGATTATCAACTATTTACACTGTTCTATTATCACACCACACACGTATCACAATATCTTTGCCAGGTTATGTCTTAGTCTCACATTGCCTCCAACCTGTTTGATGTTGTTGCCTGGTTACGTTGGTCCTTCTCACGTCTAGGCGTGAAAGTCCTTCGTCGTACGCTTATTGCCGTCCTGTCTCTCTGGGCACGGACGTCCTTGTTCTCGTACGGTACTCAGTTCTCGCTTGGACTTGGGTGTCTTGGTTCCCAGTCAGACTCACTCTCAGAAGAGCTGGAGGGATGACCTCACGTAGGTCCCACCTGCGACTCGACGTCTCGGCGTCCGTCTTTCCACTCTTGTTACAAGAACTCTGAATAGACAACAAAAGTCCCAACGTAACACTTGCTAAACACACAACATATTGGATCAATGAGAAACGTCACGTAACCTGGCTGATACAAATAACTCACACGTTCATTCACACACACACACGTGCTTCATAAACTATTTTCGTATCACCCCCATATCTCTGTCACTATCTTGAAACAGACTATAGCCTAACTGACACTCTTGCTATACCTTACTCTATACACTGGAAAAGACTATGCTTAACCAACCACGTACTACCTTCATAGCGACTTAAGCATACACACCTTACATTCCTTTAGTCATCTATCTCGGTAAACAACTGTATACAAAAACACCGGTTACTTCACCGAATTCTAAACATACTATAACTAAACCAAACCGGAACACCACTATACAACCACATTAATCTTACCACGCATACTGTCTTTAACTAAACAACTATCAATACTACGTTTATAGAAACATACCTGAAATCTAGGCTTCAGAGTCTTGGAATGCGGGCTAGGTAACTCAAACACAACCGTTCCATACGACAAAACAGCCCGCACTCCCGATCTAGACCTCTGACAGTCACAGCTTCCGCCTAGAACTCACTAAACAGAACTCACTAAAAATCCCGTGCTAACCATGTCTTACAGATTTCCCGTGGAGCCTAATGCCACCACAAACAAACCGTTAACAAAACCCGTACCGTACTAATCCTACTGTGCGAGCACTATGTACAAGCATAGAGCTTCATCACAACCACCGAGGGCCCCGTTACCCTTGTCAGCGCGTACGAACCGACACTGCTCGCCACGCCAGACGCCAAAGATGAGTTCTACGAGAACATCGCAGCTATCATCAGGCGCGTCCCAAGCAAGGAACAGATTGTTATCCTTGGTGACTTCAATGCCAGAGTTGGTGCAGACCACGACTCCTGGCCTTCCTGCCTCGGCCAGTTTGGTGTGGGCAAGATGAACGAGAATGGGCAGCGGCTGCTTGAGATGTGCACCTACCACGGCTTGTGCATCACCAACACCTACTTCAAAACCACGACTCAGCACAAGGTCTCTTGGAGACACCCGCGCTCCAAGCACTGGCACCAACTGGATCTGATCCTGGTCAGGCGCGCCAACTTGAAGAAAGTTCTCCACAAAAGCTCCTACCATAGCGCGGACTGCGACACTGACCATTCTTTGGTGTGTTGCAAGATCAAGCTGCAACCGAAGAAGTTCCATCGCACCAAGCAGCTAGGGAAACCTCACATCGATGTCAGCAAAATGTCCCAGCCCGACCTCGTGGAGCAGTTTGCAGAGACCTTCTAGAAGGAACTTGAAAACCTCACAGCCCGGTGACTCAGACTCTGCCACAGAGAAGTGGGAAACCCTGCAGGACACCATACACCGCACAGCCTTGGCCAACTTTGGGAAGAGGACCTCGAAGACACAAGACTGGTACGAGGCCAAGTCGACCGAGATGTCCCCCATCATCGTAGCCACGCGTACTGCCCTTGCTGAGTACAAACGGTCGCCCAGCAAAAAGAACCTGCAGGTTCTCAGGGTTGATTGATTGATTGTACATTGTTTAACGTCCCGACAGCAACAAGGCTTTCTCAGGACGTGCCTGCACTGCTTGTGAGAAAAAAAAAATAAACAGAATATTGAATGTATGTCGCCAGCCGGTCCAATACGTTAAATAAACCTACGACATGGGGCCTAAATAAAGCTAAGACCATTTAGCAACACACATCCAATATCAAGAGCTACAGGCAGCGCAGACAGTAAAGAGAGTTTTAAAAAAGGCAAATACAGGTGAATGGACCAAGGGTAGACAAAAACACATGCCCCAGAATCGGAAAAAAACCCACCCTGTGGGGCTGACCAGGGTGACCCTGGGAACTAAAAAGTAGTTAACCCCACCCAAGTCCTCCAGGGCAGACCCGGGTGGGGGAGGTTCTCAGGGCTGCCAGGATCAAGGTCAAACAGACTACCAGGCGTTGCGCCAACGAGTACTAACGGAGCTCAGTGAGACCATCCAGACTGCAGCCGTTACAGGTAACATCAGAGGAATATACGACGGCATTAAGAATGCATTGGGACCAACCCAAAACAAGACGGGGAAGTTATTATGGACAAAGGCCAGCAGCTGGAGAGATGGATGGAACACTATTCTGACCTCTACTCCAGACAGAACGCCGTGTCCCCATCAGCTCTTGACGCCATCGAGTGCCTGCCTGTAATAGATGAGTGCCAACAATAGAGGAGCTCTGCAAAGTCATTGACAGCTTGGCTTCAGGCAAAGCCCCAGGCAACGATGGGACCCCCCCCCCCCCCCCTTTTTTTCGGATTTATCAAGAACTGCAAGGCCACCCTCTTTCTCCCCCTGCATGAGGTCCTACTCCAGTGCTGGCAGGAAGGAGAAGTACCACAAGACGTGAGGGATGCCAAGATCACCACCCCGTACAAGGGCGAGAGAAGCGACTGTAACAACTACAGAGGCATCTCCCTTCTCAGCATTGTCGGCAAAGTCTTTGCCCGGGTCATCTTGATCCGTTTGCAGAAGCTGACAGAACGTGCCTACCCCGAGTCACAGTGTGGCTTCCGAGCTAAGCGGTCAACGGTAGACATGATCTTCTCCCTCCGTCAACTCCAGGATAAGTACAGGGAACAACACATGCCTCTGTATGTCGCTTTTATTGACCTCATCAAAGCCTTCGACCTGGTCAGTAGAGACGGTCTGTTCAAGGTCCTCTCAAAGACTGGATGCCCACCCAAACTGCAGAGTATGATAGAATCCTTCCACCCAACATGAAGGGGACAGTGCAGTTCAACGGCAGCACATCCGAACCCATTGACGTATGCAGCAGAGTCAAATAAGGCTGCGTCCTGGCCCCTACTCTCTTTTGGATCCTCTTCGCTGTCCGGCTAAAGCATGCCTTTGGTAATGCAACAGAAGGAATCTACCTGCGAACTAGATCAGATGGCAGGTTTTTCAACCTTGCCCGCATCAAAGCCAACACAAGGATACGTGAAGCCCTCATCAGGGACATGCTGTTCGCTGACAATGCGGCAGTTTCGACTCATACCCAGTAGGAACTGCAGTCACCGATGGACCGATTCTCCCAGGCTTGCAAGGACTTCGGACTGACTATCAGTCTAAAGAAGACGAACGTCCTGGGACAAGACACAGAGACACCGCCATTCATCATCATTGACAACTACGAGCTCGACGACGTCCAAAATTCACCTACCTTGGGTCCACTCTCACCGATAACCTCTCTCTGGACATCGAGATCGACAAGAGGATCGGGAAGGCTGCTGCGACTCTTGCACGCCTTACAACTCGTGTGTGGACAAATCCTAAGCCGACTGTGAAAACAAAGATGGCTGTGTACAATGCATGCGTCATCAGCACAATGCTATACGGCAGTGAGACATGGACCATATAATTATGCTAGACAGGAGAGAAGACTCAACACCTTCCACCTGAGAAGCATCCGCCGTATCGTGGGCATATCTTGGCAAGATATAGTGACCAACACCGAAGTCCTATCACGCGCTGGCCTTTCCAGCATGTACACTCTACTCAGACAACGCAGACTGCGCTGGCTCGGCCACGTTCACCGCATGGAAGATGGCCGCATCCCAAAAGACATCCTTTACGGAGAACTGGCAGCTGGGACAAGAAACACTGGTCGCCCCAAGCATCGATTTGTAGATGTCTGCAAAAGGGACATGAGAGCACTAGACATTGACACTGGGTCCTGGGAACGCCTTGCGGATGACCGTGCAACTTACGCTTGTCACTCCTCCCAGGGTATAGGCCGTCAACGAGAGACCTCCAGCGAGTCCTGTCCTGTGCTTCTCCTTCGATTTTACTCCAGGTGGTTCCCAGTCTCTTGATGTCTGCTTGGAGGTCTCGACGCCAGGTGTTTCTTTTCCTCTTTCCCTGGGGGTTGACTGTGTCTCTGGATAGAGAGAGGCGGCTCGGTCCTGTGGCTTCCGAAGACTTCTGGCTTTCACCACACGACGTCATAAATCTTCTGGTAGAAGAACCTTCCTCCTAAATGGGAAAAGAATTGCTGTTCGTCTATTCGTCGGCGTTTCTGTAGCTATTTCCTTATTTGCAGGGTGGGGAAGCTACCCCCACGCCCAATCCCCTTACTAGGAAGACCAGGGGTTTTCTGTCAGGGTCTCCTTCCATTAGACCATGTTGGTTCACGGCACCTTATTTCATTCGGTGCACCCCTCTCGCGAGAGACCCCCTATCCACCACCCAGGGGACGCGCCTCAACGCCATATGGTCACAGCACGAGGGTGACCGTGCAAAGTAGAGAAGTATCCTCCACCAACACCTCAAGTCAGGGGAAGAGAAGATGTCGAAAGTAGCAGCAGCAGACAAGCGGGCTCGCAGAAAGGAGTGCAACAACTCCACCAGACCAGCGACCACGTACTTTGTGATCTTTGCAGCAGGGATTGCCACTCCAGCATTGGCCTCTACAGTCACAAAAGATGCTGCGCTTCAAATCCAGCTGAGCAGGCAATCATATCAGAACAACTAGGATGCATTATCTATGGTTGATTCAGACCGACAGAGGCCTTATTATAGCAGGTAAAGCAGGTATCAGGTATATCACTACATATAAATTAACGTATAAAACATCCACACACACAAAGCCAGTAATTTGCCTGTTTCTCATTTCACCGCTGTCCGGCGATGCGCTCCCAAAAAAGGGTTGACGGAAGTTTTTAAAAAATGTTCTAATAGTGTTTTAACCCTTTCGCTGTCGGTAGCGGGTTTTCGTAGTGTTGCGACGATTCCTGTCTGAATCATCGCGACTAAAACCGCTACCGACAGCCAGCAGGTTAAATAATGCATGTTAAAAAGTCTAATGTAAGAAGTCGAAAGCGGAAGGGGGCTTTAATTTTATGAGTGTGTGATTTTTCTATTGTAATTCGGATATGACCAGGTAAACTCAATGCGCGCATACACTGCTGGTTGTCTCCCTCGATTCGCTACCGCTACTCAGACCACTACTACACTACAGGGTGTCGGTCATTTTCGCACTCCATTCGCACTGAGTCAGTCTATAACTCAACGGACAGAGAAAAAAAGGTCCCTTAATTCCGGCAAGTATGAGTGCGAGTCAGTTATCATCAAGCTGTCGTGAGAGATATCTGGCACATATCAAACCCGCCGCGACCGTATTTCCTCCCTCCTTTTTTGCTCCTGCGATTCCCTGCCTGACCAAAAGCTTTTCGAGTTTTTCAGTTCACGGATAGTACGACTGTGTCTTCACTTATACCGTGTATACACTATTTAGTTATAACCATTTTTACACTTTATTATCACTAGGCTGTTGTTTTCTCTCTCTCTTAATAAAGTTTAGTTTCATCTCTCTTTCTCTCTTTGAGAATGTTGTAGTTTAGCAAGGACAAACACGAAAAGAGGCCTGTGCGCCTATTGTTTCCCAAAAGATGCGCTAACCCGTACACGCACTAAAAAATTCTAAAGTTCATTTTTTAAAAATGAAGTTGATACGAATTTTCAATGATTTTACACAAGTTCACCTTATTATGCGCACGCAGTCAAGGAGACAAGGGACAAAAAGGAAGGGACTAACGGGGACGGCTGCGTCTGCTGTCCGCTGTAATATAAACAATTCCGCGATAACGCGGATGCTAAGGAGCTCGTGGGGCCATGTGTTTTTGGAGCTGTAGCGACTATCTCAGTTCAGAGTAATCTCCGAGCGGTTCAAGCTATAACTGGAGTGTTAACTAAGTGATCGGCGGCGACCCGGCCGGAACTGAAAAAAGTGCATGTTAGACTCAGAAAAAGTCCTCGAAGTTGGGAATTTACATTACTAGAGACTTGGACCTGCCAGCAAGAGGCAGTGATTCTCATGAGTCCCTGCAACCGCTGGAGCTCGTGAGGATCCACATCTCTTGCGGACGGCATCACTGCTGCTACAGAAAATCAAATGCTGATCTATGATGTCTCAGCGTTGACTGACTTGAATATACGGAACTTGAATTAAATGCAACCGACAGTATAACCCTGATTAACTCCTCAATTTCTTTTAGTCAACTCAATCTCTGCGAGCTAGACATGAGCAGAGGGACTGCGGATTCTCATAGGCGGCTCAGTGCTGCTTCCGCAGTGCAGACACACTGTGGATCTATGTTCAGGCTCTTGCAATCACGTAGCAGAACTTAGCTCCACTGAGTGGCGGGAATGTGAATGGCGTAGTGTCGCTCTAAGGCTGTCAGTTGTACAGCTATAAGTCAAGGCCTGCGCGCGGGGCAACTATACGCGGCCAATGTACAGGCTCACGTGTCAGTACACTGAACCGGGCCCTGAACTATGTAATCTGGCTCCAGCCGGTTGATATTGTTTGGGAGCATCTTTGGAACGAACACGGCCCGGCCGCATCTGCAAGGCTGAAGCAAAGATTCACTCCACGTGAGTGCCGCCCTGCTTCTGCAGAGTCATGAGCACCTGTGCTTCTTGGTGACGTTTTTACGTCTTTAGCGCTGATACGCGGAGGTTGTAAGATGTTTAATTTTTTTTTTTTTTTTTTGCACTTCAGTCGGACATATACATAACTGATGTCCGACTCGGACAACTCAGTGAAGTAAACAACCCTGAACACAATACCTACATCCAATCAGTCCCGACGCCGCGCCGCTACACTAAGGGACGTATCGACCATGATAACTTGATTCAAGGGTAGTGCCAGACTTTGGCGCCTGATGACCATGATAACTCAAGGGCCCGGGTACTGCGAGATTAGTTTGACGCCGTCGACGATGATGATGCAGTGTACGTCAGGTATCGTCTCGATGGCAGCCTGTTCAACCTCAGACGACTGCAGGCCCACACCAAAACCCTAGACCAACTGATTCGTGAGCTGCTCTTTGCTGATCGACGACGCTGCCCTCGTTGCACACACAGAGAGAGCCCTGCAGCGCATCACATCCTGCTTCGCAGACGCTGCCCAGCGCTTTGGACTCGAGGTCAGTCTGAAAAAGACAGAGGTTCTCCATCAGCCGGCACCCAAGGTAGAGCATCGCCCTCCGGCCCCAGATCACCATCGGCGAGTCTGAACTGAAGTCAGTGCACCAGTTTACCTACCTTGGCTGCATCATCACGTCGGACGCCAAGCTGGACAAGGAGCTGGACAGCAGGCTGGCAAAAGCAAACAGCGCTTTCGGGCGTCTATACAAGCGGGTGTGGCATAATCAACAGCTGAAAACAGGCACCAAGATCAGCGTGTACAGAGCTGTCGTCCTCACCACCCTGTTGTATGGTTCCGAGTCCTGGGCCCTCTACCGCAGCCAACTACGACTCCTCGAACGCTTCCACCAGCGCTGCCTGCGTACAATCCTTGGCATTCACTGGAGTGACTATGTCACAAACGTCGAGGTCCTTGAACAGGCAGAAACTGTGAGCATCGAGGCTTTGCTGCTGCGGACACAGCTCCGCTGGGCTGGGCACGTCTCCAGGATGGAGGATCATCGCCTGCCCAAGATCACCCTGTTCGGCGAGCTCGCCACTGGACACAGAGACAGAGGGGCACTAAAGAAGAGATACAAAGATTGTCTCAAGAAGTCACTTAGTGCCTGCCAAATCGACCACCGCCAGTGGTCTTCACTTGCTGCGGACCGTGACACCTGGCGCTCCACCATTTACAAGGCAGCTGTCTCCTTTGAGGACTCTCGCAGAGCTGGCCTTAAAGACAAGCGGCTCAGGAGAAAAAACAGAGATGCCGCAACTCAGAACCCTGGCCAGACCTCCCTCTGCAGCCACTGCGGTCGAACCTGCCTGTCCCGGATTGGCCTCTGCAGTCACGAGCATGCCTGCAGACGTCGTGGACAACCCTATAGAATCTTCGTTCGCGAAGTCAAGCCAAGAAGGCTGCGCTCCACACAGCAAAGTCATCCGCATGGAGGATGTTCGAGACGAACCTTGGTACTGTTGTACTGATGTCATTAATGTAGACCAAGAACAGCATCAGACACAACATCTCCCTGAGGTACACCTTCCCCGAGTTTGACAAGACAGCTTAATGTGCAGACGGTAGAATCTTCAGCGGCAGTCCCTATTAAACATGCCTTAACTAAAAAGAATTACAATTGATGGGTCACATTAAAGTTAATGAAATGATCACAAATGTTTATGCTCAATATGCACACTTTGTTAAGAAAACTGGCAATAAAAATATTTAAACAGAAGAGTATGACATAAGCAATTGTTATGATCATTTTGCGTTCCTTTGCGTACTTGTAACATGGGGTAGGGCAGCAGATTTGGCCACTCAGTGTGCCCCTAAATGCATCACAGCATCATAAAATCAGGTTCGGAGTAACTGTGGTGCTCTATCCTAACCAATAAAATCTAAAAATGACCTATCAGTTGCGTGTACAAAGTTTCTGAGGACATCAGAAACAACGTAGGTTTCCTAATTCGGCAATTTTAAATGGGATAAAGCTATCATTCACCACGAACGTACCGTAAAGGATGCCGATTTTCCTTATTTTCTTGCACTTTCTGCTCACATTATTGAAACTTAATAGGTAAAGAGAGGTCAAAATGAAATGGAATAAATTTAGTATTTTTTTTTAAAATTAATTTTGTGTATTTTTACAACTTGGGGGTAGGGATACAAAATCAACCACTGTGGCGCTCACAGTAATCACATCATCACCTAATCAAGTTTATAATAATTGTGACATCCTTTTGTAATGATGTAAGCCTGAAAATGGACTGCCAGTGCTATAGGAAATGTCTGAAGGCATCCGACACATTATTTTTGTCTTTTTTTAGCGATTTCGCGGAAATGACCGTTTACTGGGTGCACAAATACCTTCACTGCGAGCCAGAGATTCAATATTTATTCATTCTGTTTCCTGCAGAGGTAGCAGGAGATGTGCCTTAACATAATATTGCCTGATATGGGCTTTTGGAATCAATTCTGATTTATTTAGAGGAAAATGTTTCTCAACCTCATTTTAGCATCTGCGAAGAGCGTGAATGGAGGTACCCTTGCGCCATCGGCTATATCTCTGGTGTGTTCCTAAGGATTTTCGGGAAACATGGCTTAAACATCTCAGGGCATACTAAGGTACACTTTGAAACCCATCTTATTGAGTGCGGGGGGGGGGGAGGGGGGGGGGGCACGGTAAATCTGGCTAGCTTATGGACTAGCACACATAAATAAAGACGGACACACGGCGATTCCCAAGCTCCTTGGTCTGGCGTAACATAGCTATTCTGAAGAATAATAGCACGAGAAGCGAAATGACGTCACTTCAAGCTTCACGTCATGGCATCATTAGCCCCACGACGCCGTGTTCACAGTGAAGACTCGATGTTGTACGTCCGATTTATCATCGCAGTTCTAACATTTGACGTATCAGAGGATCAACTTTGCAATTTTCATGCTGATTTTCATGCCTAGTGCTTACAGGTCACAATTTCACTTAATCCTACCCAAGGGCCGGAACGAAATAGGAGGTTAATGCAAACACTGTTTATGAAAAATCATGTCGGTATTAATGAGAAGATAGTTTTTTCTTAAGAAAAATTCAATTGTTTTAAGATTAACCCATATAATTCGCGAACTCAATCCCAAAAATGTGAAAATATATTTTTTCCAAAAATATTTAATTATCACTCAAAAGGTTCTAGAGGTACAATGCTGGTTAACGAAATCATTCAATATCTCCCTTTTATCTGGCTATATGCAAAATGTCTAGTAAAAATAAGAAAGATTACAGACTCCAGTGTGGATCAACCGGTTTTGTGAAAAGGCCATTTTCTCGCCAATGAACATCTTAATCAAAACATCGAAGAAAAGGTCACGATATAATTCTTTTAGGGACAATATCCTAAAATTTCAAGCTTGTCCGTCCTCAAATGCGGGGTCTAGTCGCTGTCACATCCTCACACACACACAAACATACACACACACACACACACACACACACACACACACACACACACACACACACACACACACACACACACACACACACACACACACACACACACATACGGCGCTTGGCCGCGACAAAAAGATGTTCTCTAGCAAGGTTTGCGTAGCTAGACGTTTTTATCGTGTTACTTCTTTGCCAGAATTTGTGCGCCGCTCGCCAAAAACGTCACGTGCATGCTCCGGAATACGCTCCGACCCAGCCCCATTTAAAAGTCTACCGTATTTTTTAAATAGGGTAGACAAAAACCAAACAAACAAAACAACAACAAGAACAACAACAACCCAAACAACAACAACCGCCCCCCTCTCCCCTCCCCCCCCCCCCCTATATTATAATTTATTGGTCGGAGGGGTTCGCTACACGGACCTTTGTAGGCCTGAGGGAGGTCAAAGGAATCATTGTATCCCAAAGGCCGAAGGCCTGAGGGGTACGATGATTCCTTTGACCTTCCGAAGGCCTACAAAGGTCCATGCAGCGAACCCCTCCGATCAATAACGTATTTGTTTTCATTCCTCCACTATTTTCATAAAAGAAATCAAGAAGACATCTTGCGACCTGGATCACTCCAGACATGACTGACGTCAAAGGAATATACATTTATAATACATAATAAACTTACGACGTAATTTAAATATGTCATGACGTTGCGTCTCTAGTACTGAGTGAGCTCGTTGTTTCGAACAACACTAAGTAATTTGTACTTTAGAACGTTTTGCGATCTTTTATAGAACAATATTGGCATCCAAGATGCGTCATCGAGAGGGCTACAAAACGTCCGCCAATTTTCGCTACAGGGGGGAAAACAAATATATATATATATATATATATATATATATATATATATATATATATATATATATATATATATATATATATATATATATATATATATATATATATATATATATATTAAACCGTACCATTTGACCGTGATATAAAAACCCCTGTAGCGAAAAATGGCGGAATTTTTGTAGCCCTCTATGACGCGTCTTGGATGCCAGTTTTGTTCTATAAATGATCACAAAGTTCTACAGTACAAAGTTACTTAGTGTTGTTCGAAACAACAAGCACAATCAGTGCTGGAGACGGCAACGTCATGAAATTTTAAATTATGTCATAAGTCTATTATATATAAATGTATATTTCTTTGACGTCAGTCATGTCTGGCGTGATCCAGGTCTGAAGATGTCTTCTTGATTTCTTTTACGAAAATAGTGGAGGAATGAAAACAAATACGTTATTGGTCGGAGGGGTTCGCTGCACGGACCCTTGCAGGCCTTCGGGAGGTTAAAGGAATCATTGTACCCCTCAGGCCTTCGGGCTTCGGCCTTCGGGGTACAATGATTCCTTTAAGTTTTTGCCGTCTGCGACCGGTTTCGCCCCGAGGGGAGGGGGGGGGGGGGGCTCTTCAGGTAGGCAGGCATATTATATATATATGAGTGTGTGTGTGTGTGTGTGTGTCAGTAATAATAGATAAGTAGCAAATAATGTCTCTGTTTGTTTGTCTATTTTGACAAAGTCAGTAATAATAGATAAGTAGCAAATAATGTCTCTGTTTGTTTGTCTATTTTGACAAAGGGTATTTACCCGAAATATTAATAAATTGTGTTGTACCGTTTTTTCTAAGCGTGTTTCTTTCTCCGTTGGGTACTTCTTTGTGTGTGTGTGTGTGTGTGTGTGTGTGTGTGTGTGTGTGTGTGTGTGTGTGTGTGTGTGTGTGTGTGTGTGTGTGTGTGTCAGTGCCGCATTGTCATGTTTGAACTGACCGCTGCGAGGGCTTATGAGGATCTATGCCTCTGGCTGAGACCACCTTCCCAGTGCGCAAAGGCCATCGGGCCGACGAGGGCCGCCGTTGGCATGCGCACAGCCGTGCGCGGGCCAATGGCGGCTGATGTGGGCCCGATGGCCTTTTGCGCATTAGGTTGTATCCACTGGCACGTTTTTAGGACGTTTGTGGCTTTCGTTTGCAGAATGAACCGGAGTTAAATAAACTAAATATATCTCCAGTGACAAAACAACAATGTTGAACTTAGTTGTAAAATCGATACACAAGCTGTTTTGTGCAAGTACTACATAAGTATCTGATGCCGCTTTGACGGTCGACTGACCAGCAAGCGGACCAGCCGGGCGTGCAAGAAAAATGAACTCAGTGGCGAAATAAAATGGAGGAGGCAAATAAAGACGGTAAAGATAACACCATATGGTGCAGTATAACCTTGTATAAAATAAAGTTTTGGGTTTACCAAGGCTCAGACTGCTGAACTGCTGTAAAGTATATCTGCCATGAGTTTGTACATATGCATCCTATATTTATTTTAACTCAGCCGGCCCCGACATAAACTACAACAAGACATGGATCGAGCATGATATGTCTCTAGAATTGATACAGTCCTTCAGATGGCAACTTCAAAATTTGGGGATTTCGGTCCTGGTGTTAAATGTGTTAAGTTGCCGGGGAAGCTTGTGAGTGTTTGTTTGTTCTTTCGTTCATTCGGTTGGTTGGTCGCTTGGTTGACTGGTCGGTCGGTCGCTGTTTGTTTCTTTGTAACATCCCACTACTAATTAAACCAGAACTTTCAATATTGACTCTTTTTCGATTGTTGCTTGTCGGAAACTGAATAACGGCGTCTATCCGGGTTGTCAGTGCGGCCACAATGTCTGTTGGCGATTACACCACAAAAGCATAGGCTACACACTTATACACACTCATATGAACGGCCTTGAAACAGTTTGCCAAAAACTACAGGACAATTAAATGGTACGTGTTGGATCGACTCAGCTCGAAGGCTGAAGCTTTGCGGTTGTGTGTTATTGTTTTTGTTGTTGTTGTTTTGTAAGCGCACTAGGACCCTGAAAGTGGGTGTAATTTCAGTTTCTAAATCTTGGTTATCTGTGCAAATAAGTCAGTGTAGCCAGCCACCTCCATCCCCTCAACCCCCCTCCCTACCCGTATTCACTGATTCCAAAAGGATCTGCTTTATCCCATTACATCCTCAGTGCTGCTGACTTTTTAAAAAGCCGATTGCTTATTGTCCTATGAAGATCTATGAAAGGCTACATTACCGATTAGGAGATATATCAACCATTTTAGTTCAAGGGTGGTGCCAGAAAAGCTTGGCGCCCCAGGCGCCAAACAGGCTATTCTGGCACCACCCGTGAACTATCATAGTCACATTTATTTCGAACCATACTGTATCAGGATGAAAAGGATTCATTTTTACTTTAATATACCTTTGATGTCGGTTATACTACATGTGCATACATCTGATGATGCTGCCCTCGTTGCACACACAGAGAGAGCCCTGCAGCGCATCACGTCCTGCTTCGCAGACGCTGCCCAGCTCTTTGGACTCGAGGTCAGTCTGAAAAAGACAGAGGTCCTCCATCAGCCGGCACCCAAGACAGTGTATCGCCCTCCTCACATCACCATCGGCGAGTCTGAACTAAAGTCAGTGCACCAGTTTACTTACCTTGGCTGCATTATCACGTCGGACGCCAAGCTGGACAAGGAGCTTGACAGCAGGCTGGCAAAAGCGAACAGCGCTTTCGGGCGACTTTTCAAGCGGGTGTGGCACAATCAACAGCTGAAAACAGGCACCAAGATCAGCGTGTACAGAGCTGTGGTCCTCACCACCCTGCTGTATGGTTCCGAGTCCTGGGCCCTCTACCGCAGCCAACTACGACTCCTCGAACGCTTCCACCAGCGCTGCCTGCGTACCATCCTGGGCATTCACTGGAGTGACTATGTCACCAATGTCGAGGTCCTTGAACAGGCTGAAACCGTGAGCATCGAGGCTTTGCTGCTGCGGACACAGCTCCGCTGGGCGGGGCATGTCTCCAGGATGGAGGATCATCGCCTACCAAAGATCACCCTGTTCGGCGAGCTTGCTACTGGACACCGTGACAGAGGGGCACCAAAGAAGAGATACAAAGACTGTCTCAAGAAGTCACTTAGTGCCTGCCAAATCGACCACCACCAGTGGTCTTCGCTTGCTGTGGACCGTGACACCTGGCGCTCCACTATTTACAAGGCAGCTGTCTCCTTTGAGGACTCTCGCAGAGCTAGCCTTAAGGACAAGCGGCTCAGGAGAAAGAACAGAGATGCCGCAACTCAGAACTCTGGCCATACCTTCCCCTGCAGCCACTGCGGTCGAACCTGCCTGTCCCGGATTGGCCTCCGCAGCCACGAACAAGCCTGCAGACGTCGTGGGCAACTCCTATAAAATCTTCGTTCGCGAAGTCCAGCCAAGAGCATACATCTGTCACGCTCCCCGTGTGTGCGCGTCAGTATGTAAAGCCGTCTGCCCAGTGTGCAGAAATCCTCGGGCCAATGTCAGCTGCAGCTGGTCCGCGCACATCTGTGCGCGGGCCAGCTGCGGCTGACATCGACCCGAGGATCTTCTGCGCTTTTTCCTGGCTTTTTCACCTTCCAGAGCCAAGTAGCACACACGCCTTTGAATCGTTTGCCGAAGACTACGGTACAGTTAAGTAAAGAGATACGGATCTACCACAATGATGCGCTGCAGAAAGGCTTGCAGTATGTCTCAGTGATTAGTTTGGTGCTTCAGTTGAAGCTAGTGCGATAGCTCAATAAAGGGTAGCGACTGATTAGTTCGGCGCCTGAAATGCGCCGAGCTAACCAGTCATTACTCTTCATACTGCATGATCCACCTCAATGGTCGGTTGGGACTAGAGCGAGAGGGCCGAAGGAGGCCGCCGCTGCGCTCGATCGACAAACGACTAAACAGCTTGCCGGCCACCAATCGCGCACAAACAGGCAATGCTAACCCCACACACCCCTATCCTCCCCCTTCACCACCATCACCACTACTGAAGCTGGCCATCCCTGCCCCCGACTATCTATCTTCATCTAAGCAGAGATAGATCCGTAAAATCGGGGGAAAAAAGACGGGCTTTGCCTATAGGCATTCCGTTTCTCAGGTAAATCCAAGTGGTTGCAGTGCTCCTGAATTATTCGGTGTTCAGGTCGTCTCTCTCTTGGCTTGACTTCGCGAACGAAGATTCTATACGGGTTGTCCACATCTGCAGGCATGCTCGTGACTGCGGAGGCCAATCCGGGACAGGCAGGTTCGACCGCAGTGGCTGCAGAGGGAGGTCTGGCCAGGGTTCTGAGTTGCGGCATCTCTGTTTTCAGTCTCCTTAGCCGCTTTTGTCTTTAAGGCCAGCTCTGCGAGAGTCCTCAAAGGAGACAGCTGCCTTGTAAATGGTGGAGCGCCTGAATTATTCGGTGTTCAGGTCGTATTCCATAGGCAACAGCTGCCCCTCAGTGTCAGTCCCCATAACCCGCTCCTCAATAAAGGGCGGTCCATTGTCACTCTGTGGCGTCGACGTTAACCCTCTTCACTGCCGGAAAATATCGTAAACCGCCCAACTGCAAGAGGCATTCCTCATGAACCTCCGCAAATGCGGGGGACTCATTACGGTCTATGCCTCTTTGTTACACTACCGCAGCCACACGCAAGGTGTTGTAGATGGAAGACGCAGCCAGACAAGAGTGTTTCCAGAAGAGTCTTTTATTTCTTGGTCATCGTGGGTCTAATAGGTTGGGCACAACCAACCTACTAGCATGGCATACTAAAATGGCGAAAATACCGGCGCTCGGTCTCTCGCTTCTCAGCTCCCTCTATATCTCTTCATTGTGCGAGCTCCCTCTCTATCTCGTTCCCTTCGTTGTGAGCTCCCTCGTTCTGGTCATTGTGCGAGCTCTCTCTCTATCTCGTTCCCTTCGTTGTGAGCTCTCTCGTTCGGGTGTTTCCCCCCAATATATATATACCCGTTCTGGCCGAGGGCATCGCCCCTTTGTCTCAATCAGTCAAAGGGGCTATTACTGTCACCCATATTATTCCACATCTATCATGGTGGTCAGCGCCCCCTGACCCTATCTGTCAAAGGAGCTATTACTGTCGCCCATAATCTATTCCCAATCTGCTCTGGTGGATAGCGACCTCTGATCCTAGCTGACCAGGGACCCATTACTGTCTCTCATAATTATTCCACATCTATTATGCTGGTCAGCGTCCTCTGATCCTAGCTATCAAAGGAACTCATTACTGTCTCTCCTAATTATTCCACATCTATTATGGTGGCCAGCGTCCTCTGATCCTAGCTATCAAAGGAACCCATTACTGTCTCTCATAATTATTCCACATCTATTATGGTGGCCAGCGTCCTCTGATCTTAGCTGACCAGGGACCCATTACTGTCTCTCCTAATTATTCCACATCTATTATGGTGGCCAGCGTCCTCTGATCTTAGCTGACCAGGGACCCATTACTGTCTCTCCTAATTATTCCACATCTATTATGGTGGCCAGCGTCCTCTGATCTTAGCTGACCAGTAACCTATTACTGACTCTCATAATTATTCTTTGTCAGCAGGAGTCTGTGTTCCTCACTACTAACGAGGGCTCATTACTTATTCATTAGGCCCAGCTTAGTAGGGCCGGCCACTTGTCAACTCCACGTGAGCCCGTGGTAGCCAAAGTGGGCCGTGTCATAACCCTCTCCGTGCTCTGCCCGTGGTACTACTTATATTCTCGTTATTTTCATATCAAGGGAAATTATAACATTACCCGACCGTGATATTGGTCGTATACACTTATAGTGTAACAATTCCTCCCAAACCTACCCGAAAAAAAAGGAATCTTAATTCACAAGATTCGTTTTTTTTTTCATTACACAATATTCAGACCACAAAATCATTTCAAACAATTAAACATGTTATCCACAAAATACATCATTTTCGGAATGACAGCTTATTTAAATCGGTCACTCCTTATTAAAAATTATTATTGTCCGGCGTAATCACGCCAATAAATGTTCACATCAAAATCGTCGACTCAGTTATGTCTTTGCACATGTGTTCGTTATTCTTCACGATCCATCCTGGATCGCAACAGCGTTGATCCTTGGTTACCCCAACGACGGGTAAAACTTGACAACGTTCGAGGTGGGGAGTAACTGCACTCCTCCCTCCATCATCGGCGTAGAGTCCTTCGCTCTTGCGACGTCATTCACGTCTGCTGACTGCACAGCCGCCGAAATCAACGTAGGCACAGTGACCTCACGTTCACCCTTCCTGAGTCGTGATAGTATGGAGCCAAACCATGCGCTAGTTTCCTTCTTATATCGTATACACCCTACCCCAATTATGATCAATACAACTGTCCCTACGATAGAACCAATGATGATCTGTTTCCATATCACCCATTCTTGTTTTGGCTTAACGAATCGCTCTGAAGTCGAGCAATTAGATGATCCATTGGCATTTCCTTAATTTCATCTAACTCTTTGGACAAAGAGATGGGATCGTAGTCTGGTAAAGCGCTATGAAATGGTTTCCATAACGTTATATTGGAAAATGCATAGTTTTCCATCCATCCTATCAATTTGTCTTCCACCTGATACTGGCTCTCTTGTTGGTAGTAAGGGGTTAACATCAATCTATCCCTAATAGCCGTACATGATTCATTGAGGCGCATTAGCGATAATGGTGGGTTGATTTGTTGGTACGTGACCCCTTTATCGTGACAACTAACACTCATCTCTAGTGGACTATGATTACTAATGACCCATAGCCCATCCATTATATACCGTGCCATAGGTAACACTGTACCCAACTTGACCTTTTTTTTGGCAGTGTGTTGCAATTACGTCTGAATTGTTTAAAAACAGCGCCGTAACACAAAACTGATTAATGTTCATAGGATATATTGCACTTCGAATCGCACAGAATCCTATCAAGGGTTTGGAACAAGCTTCAGGTTCAGCCTCCGTAAGGAGCGCGAACCGCGTACGTTGCGCGTCTACTGCTATTGTTGTGGATTCTAAGTCATACTGAGCCGTCATTGATTCTGGCGCAGGCCGACCTGAATCTCCAGTTACTAGTGGTAACTTCATCAAGTTTTTGAAATACGACATTGTGATTAATATTTAAACCCTGCGCTAGCCCCAATACTATCAGACTCAAGAAAAACTTCATCTTGTTGTTGTCTGCAGTACGAGATATCACCAGAGACTTACACCACTGTCTCTGACAAAACTCAAATCATGCTTCATGATTTACACATTACAATAGTCCTCTCCCAGATACCGTCTGAGAGTCGCATTTCTAATTTGAAGCCTTCTTTGGCAGAAGAGTCAGTATCGCTTCAAGAATTTCCCTAACCCCATTAGTCTGTAAACTAGGCTGAATCGAACGATTGTCGTCGATCTCCCCATCATCAGAACTGTCTGATGTGCCCTTGTTACAACTAACGTTTACTGCTGAGAGAGATCTTTTCTCTCTTGTCTTTAGGCGCTTTCTTAACTCCATTAACGGAACGTCCTCCTCGGATGAAGAATTCTCACGCTCTTTTCGCACCCCCCTAGTCAGTCTGTCTCGTGCGTTCTCTTGCCCTACTGCATCGTCACTGTCGCTATCGGATGATTCTGGAGCTACAACCTGTGTGGCTTTACGTAATGTTCTCCCCCTGGCTTTTGGAATAGGCCACTCGCTAATTTTGGCTATCCGCAAGTGTTCAGCATGTGAACTGACCTCAGTGCCATCTAGTTGATGTCGTACCCTGAATGTGACAGGCGACAATTGTTCCACCACTCTATAGTGCGACCTCCACTTACTGTCTAACTTATTGTGTCTACGGTGATTACGAAGGTACACTGGGTCACCGACCTTAATCTCGACAGGCTGTACACCTCTATTAGCATACTTAGCCCCCTTCTTCTGTGCTTTCTTAATTCGCCGATACACCTGGGTGAAGGCCTTGTGTTGCTACTCAAGCGCTATCTTGTGAAAATCTTCACCAGCGTATTTTCTCCGGGGTCTAAGGATGTTATCTAACGGTAGCACTGGATCGCGACCGTACAGTAAGAAGAAAGGAGATTCCTGCGTAGTTTCCGAAACACAAACCCTATAAGCTGCTAGTACCTGGTTAATATGCACGTCCCATGTCGAAAAATCCTCTTGTATCTTTTTGGACAGAATGTCGTTAAAAGTTCTGTGAAAACGTTCGACCTTAGCATTGGACTGTGGATGATAAAGACTGGTCGTGACATGATCTATGTTCAGTTCTGCCAGCGTTTCTGCCATAACCCTATTCACATTCTCAGATCCATTGTCTGATACTATCTGCAATGGACAGCCATGTCTGGGTAGAATTTCTTCTACGAGCAGCTGTACCACTGACTGCGGCGTTTTATCTGGTACAGGGAACGCCTCTACCCAACCTGTCAGATGACAGATGAATGCTATGACATAGCGATTCCCGCTAAGGGAGCGGTCAAACGGACCTGCCAAGTCCAATGACAACTTAGCGAATGGGTATGGAGGAATGTCCATTTCCTGTACGGGGGCCCTTTTCTTTTGTAACACTCTAGACTGACAGATGACACACCCACTAACATATTCATACAGTTGTTTGTACATGTTAGGCCAGTAATACTTTCAGCTGACTGTGTCATGCGTCTTGTCTATTCCTAAGTGACCATTTTCGTCATGGTACTGTCTGACTACGTACTCTACCAAGTGAGACGGAACATACAATCTGGCTACTGGTTCATCATCAGGATGAGACAAGAAATATAGAACATCCTCTATCAGCATGTACCTCCTATTGACTGTCATGGTTCCTTGTTCACTAATCAATAAGTCCTTTAAGCGCACTATTTCAGAATCCTTCTCCTGTTCCTCAATAATATCAAACCCTGGAAGATCAACTTTTTCCAGCTTCTCGTCACATCCTGCCCTTACTGTACAACTAGCAAACTGCTTGGGTGTGAATTGGTTGGAGTTTATGACTCCAATGACAAAAGCATTGTCATTGACCTCTCTGGTTACCTCTACTTCTTCCTCATGCTCTGGCATGTGAGTACCACTCGGCATTCTGGATAGTAAGTCTGCCAAAACATTTTGAGGACCTGGGATATATTCAATCGTACAGTTATATCCCGAAATGCCTAGGGCCCACATCTGCACCTTCTTATTCTGCATTGGTGAATTAAGCAAATACTTAAGAGGCATGTGATCCGTGCGGATTACCAACTCCGCATTATGCAAGTAGTGATTTAGCCTTTGAAGCGCATAATGGATCGCAAAAGCCTCTTTCTCTATTGTCGACCATTTCCTCTGACGCGGACTGGTACTAAGTTTATGGGATAGAAAGTAAATAGGTCTTTCTACCTTTGAGCCTGGGGAAATGTCTGAATCCTCCTCACATTTTTGCGCGAGACATGCCCCCACGCATGTGTCGCTGGCATCCGTGTAAAGGATGTACGGACGCCGTGTATCTGGATAGGCTAACACTGGTGCTACGGCTAACGTCTCCTTCATCAAATCAAACGCTTTCTGGCATTCCTCTGTCCAACTGAATCTCGCATACTTTCGTGTCAGTGCTATGATTGGTTCAGCCATCTGGGAGAAATTAGGAATCATTTTCCTGTAAAACCCAATCATACCAATGAACGAACGGCACTCTCTGACACAGGTCGGAGCCGCCATAGCCCTAATGACTTTTACCTTTTCCTCATCCGGTTTTATCCCCTGGTTACTAATGACAAACCCTAAGTATTTGGTTTCTTCCTCAAAGAACTGACACTTCTTGAGTTTCAGCTTCAGGTCATGCTGTCTCAATCGATCAAAGACTGTCTGAAGGTGACACAGATGGTCTTCTATTGTTTCTGAGAAGATCAAAATGTCATCGAGATAGGCACAGGCAAAACTTTCTAAACCGCCTAGCACGATATTCATAAGCATCATGAACAATCCCGGTGCTCCCACCAAACCAAAAGGCATTTTCGTGAATTCGAATAATCCCTTGTGGCATGCAAATGCTACTCTATCCCTACTCTCCTGATCCGCCATCTTGACCTGCCAGTACCCCGACTTAAGGTCCAGACTGGTAAAATACTTGGCCTTTCCAAGCAGTGACAAAATGTCATCTATCAGCGGTAGTGGGTACGATGTTTTCTTTGTAACCTCATTCAGTTTTCTAAAGTCAACACATAAACGTTTCGACCCATCCTTCTTGGATACAATCACTAAACTAAAAGACCATGGGGGCTGAGAACGTCTTATCACACCTGCCTGTAACATCTCTTCTAGAGCCTTGTCAACAATCTCTCTATCTTGAAGCGGGATTCTATACGGTTTTATCCTAATGGGAGGATGATCGCCGGTATCTAGTTTCATCGTGACAGTGTCAGTAGCCCCTAAATCAAGGTCGCTATTCGCGAACAAGTCTTGATTGTTCGTAATGAGCTCTGACACTACACCTTTCATATTCTCCGGCGCAGTGACTTCCGTCAAGTCGACTGCCGATACCTGCCGATCAACCGACCCTATCTGTACTTCATGTACTTCTTGAACTGATGTTACCTTCCCTACAACACAACCCCTTCTAACTCTATACGTCTTGTTTGTGTTGTTTACTATCAGTATGGGATACGTCTGGTGATTATTTTGCCTGACTACCGTGCTTGTCACTAACAGTCCCGGTTCTTGTGCTATAAATCCCTTGTCTGTTTCCGAAATCTCTAAGAGTGTCTCTCTTGCAAAATACGGAGCATTCTTCATCCGTACCTGGAGTACTTCTGCCGTCTGAGGTTTTATCACTTTTGTCTTAGTCACTCTGACCAAAGACGAAATGTGGATGTCCTGTTCATAGGGCACATAAACAGTTCCAACTCTGAGTTTCTTCAAGTCAAAATAAATCCTCACCCCGTTTTTGTCTAACCAGTCATTTCCCAAAATAAAGTTCCTGTTGAGCCCTGATACCACGTAGAACTTATGTTTAAACTTTTGCCCCGCTACCGTAAATTCTAATTCTGAACTCCCCAATACTTGTAAAGCTTCTCCACTAACTGACTGTAACGACACATCTCCCTTTCCTAACTTTGGCTTATGACTGAGTTTATCGTAAGCCCCCTTGCTAATCAAAGACACCTCTGCTCCCGTATCGATCAAGCTACGAAATCGTTGCTTCCCAATTTTGAACACTATGCACTTCGGGCTACCCGCTACATTAATGCTAAACAACTGACTCTTTCTACCTTTCCGGTCCTGCGTAACGGCTTCGTGTGCCGCAGAACCTTCTAGTTTTCCTGCCTCGGCAGAAACCTTCTTTGACCTTGTGGCCGTCTGTTTCCGGCCTTTCTACATTCCCGCTGAATGTGACCTCGTTCCCTACACTTCCAGCATTGAATCGGGGGACGCATTGTTTGCTGACCAACCGCCCCTATCACTCGGCAATTTCTTGCCTGGTGCCCTACTCTCCCGCATTTAAAACAATTACGGTGACGAGCATGGTCTACTTCCATAGCCTCTTCTCCACCCCTAGCTGTCGCTCTCGGCTGGCTAACTGGCCGATTGTTTATCGTGCGTAGCTCAAACCTATGGCGAAGGTTTTCCTCTTGCATGGCCACCTGCACGGCCCTATCTAACGTATTTGAGTTGTCCCTCAGGACTTTCATCTTAAGAAAGTCGTGCGCCAATCCGTCAACAAAGAAATTTGTTAGTTGCCGTTGTACCACAGCAGCGCCCATCTGACTCGGGAAGGCTTCGCCGGCCAGAGTCATTAGTCGCTCTGCGTACAGAGGCACACTTTCCCTTGGGTTTTGTTTCACCCGCTGTAGCAACGCAAGAGCATGATTTTCATCGGCGATTTCGCCGAACCTTACGGTTAGCTGCCTTTTCAGTTCATCCCAATCCCCTGCCGCTTTTTTTTTTTTGTGTGTGCTTTGGCCACAGTAGATCTATGATCACTGGTCGATCATGCACATTTCTCTCCCCTGACAGTGCTATAATCTACTTTACTTTGTAACCTTCCTAAAATATTAGCACTGGCAGTCTCCCCTTTTCTTTTCATTTACTACTACAATATCGACTGCAACCCCTTCCCCCCTTTTGGTAGGTTCTCTTTTAGGGTGCATGGAAATTTGGCTCTAGGTGGTGGCATGGAATGTATGCCCTTGCAGACACCACAGTAAAATGTGGTTGTCTTTGCAGGTAGGCAGAAATTCCTGCCTCCTCCAGTATCGCCGATGGTGTGCTGAGGAGGTCGCCAAGACCGAAACAGCTGTCCACACCGGCTAAATATCTGGACCCCCCTCGGGGGGACCTAGATTTAAATTTCCATGCACTGAGTGGCTGGAACAGTGGGATATGTGATACGCCCCCCTTCGGGGGGGCTTCCATATGCATTGCTTTCAGTCACTTTTTTAGCGCCCCCTCTCTTTCCTATCTCTTTTTTTTTTTTTTTTTTTTTTGTGCTTTGGCCACAGTAGATCTATGATCACTGGTCGATCATGCACATTTCTCTCCCCTGACAGTGCTATAATCTACTTTACTTTGTAACCTTCCTAAAATATTAGCACTGGCAGTCTCCCCTTTTCTTTTCATTCCCTGCCGCTTCCGTTTGTAAGAATCGATGGATAAAATCACTCACCACCCCCGAGCTTGCTTGATAAGCAATGACGGGGCGCCTGTTGAGGGCTTTTATTAGCACTGCATATTTGTCAATTTCTTTTATCCACTCCCTAAATTTGGTAGGATTTCCGTCAAACGTTCCTACCATCTGCCCTATACTCTGGGCGTTAATCGCCTGACTCATTTCCTCTACTTTTTCGCCTAAAATCCTAAACACTTCCTCTGCCATTTTTGTTTCTTTTTAAATGTAACAACAACACAACTCTAGCTAACTGGTCTGGCTCCTCCACTGATAAGACTCAACAAGGGTTAAACGAAAAAAGTCACTTACCCCGTGATCCTTTCGGCTGTTGGTCTTGAAGGAGTCGCAGACGTCCCGTGGGCTCGAACTCTGTTTTTTCCTTGACGTGGGCTTGAACTCTGCTTTTCTTGAAGTGGGCTCGAACTCTGCTTTTCTTGAAGTGGGCTCGAACTCTGCTTTTCCTTGACGTGGGCTCGAACTCTGCTTTTCTTGAAGTGGGCTCGAACTCTGCTTTTCCTTGACGTGGGCTCGAACTCTGCTTTTCTTGAAGTGGGCTCAAACTCTTCTCTTCGGGTTGTTGGCTTGCACTCTTCTCTTCTCTTTCTGGTCTGCTCTTCCACCCTTGCGTCGTTGGCTGTCGATTTGGTGCTGATAGTCTAGTTTTTCTGTTTCTTCGTTCCTCTGTTTCTTCCCGTTCCGAGATCCTGATTCACGGCACCAAATAAGAAGATAAGGTAGTGTTACACTACCGCAGCCACACGCAAGGTGTTGTAGATGGAAGACGCAGCCAGACAAGAGTGTTTCCAGAAGAGTCTTTTATTTCTTGGTCATCGTGGGTCTAATAGGTTGGGCACAACCAACCTACTAGCATGGCATACTAAAATGGCGAAAATACCGGCGCTCGGTCTCTCGCTTCTCAGCTCCCTCTATATCTCTTCATTGTGCGAGCTCCCTCTCTATCTCGTTCCCTTCGTTGTGAGCTCCCTCGTTCTGGTCATTGTGCGAGCTCTCTCTCTATCTCGTTCCCTTCGTTGTGAGCTCTCTCGTTCGGGTGTTTCCCCCCAATATATATACCCGTTCTGGCCGAGGGCATCGCCCCTTTGTCTCAATCAGTCAAAGGGGCTATTACTGTCACCCATATTATTCCACATCTATCATGGTGGTCAGCGCCCCCTGACCCTATCTGTCAAAGGAGCTATTACTGTCGCCCATAATCTATCCCCCATCTGCTCTGGTGGATAGCGCCCTCTGATCCTAGCTAACCAGGAACCCATTACTGTCTCTCATAATTATTCCACATCTATTATGCTGGTCAGCGTCCTCTGATCCTAGCTATCAAAGGAACTCATTACTGTCTCTCCTAATTATTCCACATCTATTATGGTGGCCAGCGTCCTCTGATCCTAGCTATCAAAGGAACCCATTACTGTCTCTCATAATTATTCCACATCTATTATGGTGGCCAGCGTCCTCTGATCTTAGCTGACCAGGGACCCATTACTGTCTCTCCTAATTATTCCACATCTATTATGGTGGCCAGCGTCCTCTGATCTTAGCTGACCAGGGACCCATTACTGTCTCTCCTAATTATTCCACATCTATTATGGTGGCCAGCGTCCTCTGATCTTAGCTGACCAGTAACCTATTACTGACTCTCATAATTATTCTTTGTCAGCAGGAGTCTGTGTTCCTCACTACTAACGAGGGCTCATTACTTATTCATTAGGCCCAGCTTAGTAGGGCCGGCCACTTGTCAACTCCACGTGAGCCCGTGGTAGCCAAAGTGGGCCGTGTCATAACCCTCTCCGTGCTCTGCCCGTGGTACTACTTATATTCTCGTTATTTTCATATCAAGGGAAATTATAACATTACCCGACCGTGATATTGGTCGTATACACTTATAGTGTAACATCTTGCTGACACCCATGACTTTTTTCTCGATCGGATGTGGTTACCTGGCTTTGAATTTAAAAAAAAAAAATCAAAAACTCAATCTGAGTCCACTGGCAGTGATGGGGTTAAACACCGGCCCGATTTGACCAACCATCCAACCAACCAACTGGCACAGAAAAGGCACTGACATTCAAGTTTACTTTGTAAGTAATCAGGCTGAAACGCAGGCTCCAGCAAGAGGTAAGCATTAATTATGAGAATCTATGTCTCTGGCAGACGGAATGGTCTTGCGGTGTAGTGTTCGGCATAATGCACACTAAAAAGGGAAGTGGAATGTTGTATAGATAAGGGGGTTTCAAGTTTAAACATGTCACCGGAGAGGCGATACAGAATACCGGCAGCATCACCAAAACGACTCTAGACAAAAGTGACTCAAAACTGATATGATAAATACTGAAAACTGATGAAAACCAGGAAAAGTTAATCTTATCTTTTGGGGCGGTCCGTGGCGCAGTGGTTAAGGCGCCTGCCACCAATGCCAAAGGTGCGCGGTTCGATACCGGGTTCCGGCGTTGGACTTTTACTCCTCTGGTAAGTGTCACCGTTAATTCGGGCGGACCGTCGGGGGTTCTTTCTCCGGGTACTCCGGTTCTTCCACCCCACCCCCCCACCCCCCCACTTTGGTACCGGTCTCAGGCCACTTTACAAATTTCAAATACAAGCGATCAAAAATCTCTGTAACTTCAGTAGCTGACTGGCCCTTCGTTTGTCTTGTACTGTGTTTGTCTTAAATGGCGTAAATCCGTGTCTGTTTCGTGAGTGTGTGTGTTGGGTTTCAGGCGCAGCGCTTTGAGTCGATTTCCCCAAAATTGAGAAAAAGCGCCTATATAATAACGGTATTATTTATTATATTTAAACTGCATTAAGTTAGTAAATACCGAGTTGGAGGCGTATCTATTCACTGTGCGCACTACGGCGTACACGGTTGTAGCGGTGGAAGCATTGGTTGTTGAGTGTCAGCGCAGGACGTCATTGAAAATAAAACTGTCAGTTCGGAAGTGTGTGGGTGCAAACATGTCTAAACGCTATGACAGCACGACACTGTCTGAGCGGCTTCATTTAGAACGTCCTCGTGCCGCGCCGTGTAGGCCGGCCCTAGCTCATAAAACCCTGACGTGATACGACAGGGTGCGGGGCGACCATGATAGTTCAAGGGTGGTGTCAAGATAGCTTGACGCCTGCAGGCGCCAAGCTATTCTGACACCAAGCATGAATTATCATGGTTGATATGTTTCCAGAATTGTGACGAAGACCTCAATGAGCTACTGAGTAGCCTGCGGTACGCATGGTGGTGACAGTGACGGGATCACGCACACTGATGTATTAATAATATATGGTGGCAGAGGTGGTCAGTCGTGATGTAGTTGCCGTGATGGTGGTAGACTATCAGTGGGGGTCGTGCCAGTGTGTGTGTGTGTGTATGTGTGTGTGTGTGTGTGTGTGTGTGTGTGTGTGTGTGTGTGTGTGTGTGTGCGTGCGTGCGTGCGTGCGTGCGTGCGCGCGCGTGTCACAGTGTGTACCAGGGTCAAAGTGTGTCTATGTGCCAGCGTGTGTGCGACAGTGTCACCTTGTGTGTGTGCCGGTGTGTGTGTGTGTGTGTGTGTGTGTGTTGTGTGTGTGTGTGTGTGTGTGTGTGTGTGTGTGTGTGTGTGTGTGTGTGCCGGTGTGTGTGTGTGCGTGTGTGTGTGTGTTCAGCTTGGTAAAATGTGAAGATGTGAAGGAGGTGTGGATCAGTTTTGGCCACAAACGTCAGTACTCGCACGAGCCGGTATGAAACGAGCAGTCCGGCACAAACACTATTAATCCTCTCCGTCTGAAAACTAACCCGCATATAGGCAGAAAACTGGTGCCAAACGTACTGCTTTGCATTACTTTGGACTACATCAGCAAGGCCGAGAGGGGGATCTTGACGACTGGGCATCCCAGGATATCCATACACTTCGCCCAGGCTTGCGCCCTCCAGTGCCGCTGCTCCAGCGACAACACAACACGGGAGACAGCAGTTAGAGTTATAAACCCAACAATATAGGCAAGCAAGCACGAGAATCTATGCCTCCTGCAGATGGAAACTAAAACTGAGCTGTATTTCAGTGGAACCACTCGGTGGATAACCGAGCCGCGGTACGATGTATTAAATATTAACTAAAAGCTTCAAATTTGTACACTGCCATATGCAAGCTACATTATAGTACTTACAGATAAAGATATAGACCAATGGCTTTAGCTCAAGGGTGGTGTCAGAATAGCTTGGCGCCTAGAGGCGCCAAGCTATTCTGGCACTACCCTGGAACTATTTTAGTCAAACTTATTTTACACACTGGTGTATTCCGAATGATAAAGGTTAACCCATTCAGGCCGACGCACGTATTTCCGAAATTTTGGATGCGTCATCTAATGACTATGCACCTGTTGCAGGAGATGGATCGACCATGATAATTCAAGGGTAGTGCCAGATTAGCTTGACGCCTGTCCTCGACCATGATAATTCAAAGGTAGTGCCAGATTAGCTTGGCGCCGACAGGCGCCAAACTAATCTGGCACTACACTTGAATTATCATGGTCGATCCATCTCCTGCTATAGTGCGTCAAAGCTGAATGGGTTAATAGAACACATAAGACAGTGTGAAACCTGGTACTGCTCGCTTTTTGACATCCTGATATGTCGACAGTAGGGCTTGCGGCTGAAACATCGCCACAGCGGCCTGGGCCGCACACTTCCAAGGCAAATCTTATCATTTTTAAAACCAGGCCTTGATATGACAATTGTTCAGCTGGAATGCAAGGTGTACTTAGATTTGTATGTGATCACGTGGACTATGTATCTGCTTCATCAATAGTTGTATGCAGGACACTGATTAACTTATTCGAGACGTGCCGCCTCCGGATA